>VWZF01001457.1:396331-616754 GCA_013396755.1 Sclerurus mexicanus | reverse complement strand
AGGAAGAGAAGAGGAAGAGAAAGAGAAGAGAAAGAGAAGAGGAAGAGAAGAGGAAGAGAAGAGAAGAGGAAGAGAAGAGAAGAGAAGAGAAGAGAAGAGAAGAGAAGAGAAGAGAAGAGAAGAGAAGAGAAGAGAAGAGAAGAAGAGAAACTGAATTGTCTTGAGTTAAAACTAAAAAAAAACTTTTTAGAAGTTCAGTTGGAAAAAATAAAAAGAGAAAGTGTAAGTGCTAGAAGTGAAGAAAAGGCAAAAAGTGAAGATAACAATCCAAAATTAACAAATGCACTGAAGTAAAATATCTGAAATGGTACAAATATTACATTTTTATAGCATCATGCTGTGATCCCCATCCGCCTCTGGCCTGGCGCGATGGCCATGGTGCCATCCCCAGGGCAGGGGCTGATGGATGTCCACAGGGCAATTTTAGCAGCTGAAATTGCAATTGTCTGACCTGCCTTGCTGGGGAAAGTGGGAGGAGGTGATGAGGCTGCGAGCAATTGAAATAACTGTTGCTGATAAAATTTTGGTGCCGGCTGCAGAAAGTTACAGAAACCAAAAGTAAAAACACAAAGATGTCAAGAACCAGTTGGCCTGAAGGAGGAAAAGAGGAAGAAGGGAAACTGATAGACACTAAGTAAAATAAAATGTCTGTTTATAGCTGCATGCTGGGTGATTTGGCCCTGACCTGGACAGGCTGTATAGCTCAAGCCCCAGCTGTTTAAAAAAAGCATTTGCAAAGGCACAAAAAAACCCCAAAACACAAAACCAGATATTTCTTGATAGGAAAATCTATTTTGATTAGATTTGGAGGAGCAGTTGTTCAGGGAAAGAAGTACTAGGTTTTCATTAAAATGGGAAATGCAATGTGCTGTTTGTCTTACATGTTTCAAATGTGCCCACCATGTAGGAATCTGGATATCTGGGCACACAGAATTTGAGGGCATGCCAGGCTGGGAACTGAGGGGAAAGACAGTGAACAAAAACAGGCACCTGCAAGTTAGCAAATGTTCTCTCCTGCTGGAAACTGCCGAGCAACACCTGGCTGCCAAGGCACAAGCTATTTGGAAAATCAGAAATTAGGTTCAGGAAGAGAGGAGTCCATAGATGCAGCGATACTGAAGCTGTGCTACCAGAAATAGTTCATTTCGGTAAGAGCAAAGCTTTGAAGTCTCCACACAGAGAGTGTGAGGCCAACTGGTGAGCCTGATACAAAAGCAAGCTATTGAAACTAAAATTAAATACATGGTGGGATGATGTGTCTCTTTTTAAAAAAAACATCATAACAAGAAGCAGGTGTGAACCCTGCATTTCCATGAACCTTTCCAAATGCGTGTTATTATCACTGTGATAACTAAATGTCCCAGTTTGGGTACAGTGAGCAGTAGAGTTTAACTTTTAAACTAATAGCATGCAGGGCATATTTACTGAACATAGACCAGCAACTCTGAAATTAACAGTGTCCTACTTACCAAACATGTATCAGCAAATATGTGTATTAATAGAGGGGAGGTTCTCTTAAGGCATCTTAACATATGTAACATATGCTCTCTGATATGCACTTTGAATTTGAGGCCCTTTTTTGTTAATTGGTTTATAAAATACCATGCTTGATAATATAGAATCAGACCCTGATCCTGACTCAAAAATCAAAGAATACCCAAGGGTAGGAAAAAATGCTGTTTGCATTGATGCCTTTTAGTTTAATTTAGTTCTGTATGCATGTACATGTCCTATACTTAAATTCTGTCAAACATTAATGTAAGAGGACATATACAATGTACAGCCCTGGTGAGCCCAGCAATCAATCAAAATTTTGGAAAGAACATGCAGGAAGAAATGAAATTCAGTGTCTGCCATGCGATAACCTACAGAATTCTAATAGTTTTCTGTTATTGAAAAAGTGGGTTTGTACTAAAGCTTATCAAAATTATAACAAGGTCAAAGCCTACTTCTCAAAGAATTTCTCCTAGCTTTATCAATGAGGCTTCTGAATTTAATGTGAGCTGCACAGCAGCATTACTCACAGCATAATTGGTGAGCAATTTCTGTATTGCAAGTCACAAACATTATCATGTCCTCATGAATACCTACAGCTCCCTTCAAAGCAGAGCTGGTGGCTGACCAAATTTCAACCATACCTGCAGAGACAACCAAATACAGAATTTCAGATATAGGAGGGACCCAGCCACAGAACTGACAATAATGTACAGCAGCCTTTTGCTTCCAAGCGGGCTACTTTGCCTTTCCAGTCAAAAAGCTTTTTGAGGTGCCAACATCATGAATAAGAGCCTTGTATTTCTAGCAGGAGTCTTTGTTGCTTATCAACAGATAATTTCTTTGCCTTTATGCCCATAAGTTTATAACAATAGCATTACCTGCAGAAAGTGTCAACACTTGTCTATCCATAAATCTCCACCCCACCTTTCTTCTGCTCACCACATGAAACAGATATTTTGCATGAGCAACTTTCCTCCTTCTCTTACAATCAACACGCTGTACCAGTTTTACTGGCTAAGTTGAGTGCAGGTACATGTGCCAGTGTGCACAAAGGGAATGCTGGAAAAGCAAAAATTGTTACCTCCAGCACCTCCCAAGAGTGGAAAGAGGTTCTGGAGATGGTAACATCTGCTTTTCTCTGCTTCCCCCAGCAGTGACTTTGAAACTGGGACATCCGAACAGGGAACGCTAATTTTTATTAATTTTTTCACCTTGCAACAGTGGTGCTTATAGGGGGAAAAAAACCCCGCAAAACAAACAAAAAAAGCCCACAAAAACACAAACCAAACAGCAAAATGAGGGCTTACAAGAGTTAGAGGAGCAGAGTTATTTCCTGAGGCAGAGGACTCTCTCCAAGAAAGTGATAATGCCCACAAAGAAGTCAGCAGAAAAAGATTTCAGTGCTACCTAGACTCTGCTACTAAGTTTAATATTAGAACACAGTTCTGGTTTCAGTAAACTGCCCACTAATCATCTAAAATGTCAGCCCTGCACATGTTTAAAGATAGTTCAATGGAAAAGAAAACTAGACAATTGCAACTTTTACCATAAGTGTAGCTAAAAGCCAAATTATTCTTTTTTTGACAGATACACAAGTTTACTCTGATTTATTCCCATACATGGCCATGAAAGAAGTCACTAAAATTCAAAGGGGAGGTGACAAGCATCCAGCAACTAATTTGGATAAAGAGAGACTACATCCAGACAGGTCTTTAAGCAGTAACTTTGACTTAGTTTTGCATTAACTCCACCTGTAGTCTTTTCTTCATGGACACTTACTTTATTTGCTGGCTTGCTTTTTTAATTGAATGTTGAGATCTCAATTATTTTTAAACATTAAAAAATCTTTTGCTTTTAGCAAAAAGAGAAGACAAAGAAAAATAGCTTTTCTCTGGTGTTGCTTTAGATTTCCTCTTTCAGTGGCAGCAGCCTAACTTTTTAGCACATTATGAAACTGTTGTATTGCACAGTAAACTTAAGAGGGAATCACATGCTCTCTCAAATGAGTTTTTATGTATTTCTTACATCACTTCTACAGTATCTATATGAATCTTTGGCACAAGTTCCAAGATTTTGAGGGTTTTGTTGCATTTGAAGGGTTTATTATTGCTAGACAACCTTACATTTTACTCTCTTTAAGTGTCACTATTCATAATAAATAGGCTAGATGTTATTATAGCATTTTAGAGACTGTTTCGTTTTTTCCACTGCATAAAAACATGGTAGGTAACTTTCAGAAATAATAAAAGTACTTTTATTCTAATACCAACCTCCTTTTTTACTCAAATGTGACTGTGGCAACTTCTGTAGTGCTGCCTCTGGTTCTGCCCTGATGAGTATTCAAACTAAGATAAGACAAGGCCCACTGAAATATTAGAAATAAGCTTGAGGAATACAACAAAGAAAGGAGTGTGGACACAACCACATTTTATCTTTGTTGATAGTGGAGAATGTCTTTCTCTGGGTGTTGGTTTGGCTTTGACTCCTGCTGGGATCTCTGTGTGATCCTGAAACAACAACAAAATAATATAAGCAGTACTTTAACAGTGAGAGAACTGCTTAAATTTTAAAGTGGTAAATGATACTCTTTTGTAGCACTTTATAAAAGGGTCTGACACAAGTACTGTGCAATTTTAACAGAAATTGTGCCTCAGTTTAGTAGCTCTACTAGCAGAGTTTATATGCTCAGTCTCCTCAAAAGCTGTTTTCTGTTGTCACTGTGCCAGTGTGGGATTATTACTCAAATTATGATTGTGGGAGCTGGCAACTCAAATGATATTTTGTTGCAAAAAACATGGTTTGAAGGAATGATGTGAAATAAAATCAGCTACAATTTGGAAAATGTTTTTTAAGCAAATAGAAAATAATTCAGAAGCAAGAGCTTCTAATTTTAAATTTAAAAGCTTTGTTTTCTTCTTTAAACATGCAAAGCAGAACAATTCCCTAGAAGTGCTGTGAAAGAGCCTATAGTTTCATGTCTCGCATGTTCTGGAGCCAAAATTTATCCAAGTCTAATGGCACTGTCCATAATGCCCCCATTGCCTAATGTTTGACCAGAAAGGGGCATACTTTCAACATGCAGAAGAGAGGATGGTTTAAAGAACAAAATTCCAGATGGATCTGGACTTGGAAGCACTTTTGAGATAAAAAGAGCCTGTATGGAAAGTGTGGACTCACTAGGGACTAAGCTGCTGGCATTTAAAGACTGTGATTGATTAAAGTATAAACTGTAAAGCAGCAGGTTTGGGGAACACACAGTTCAATATGTCATCAGCAAAAGCTTAGAAATTGTGCCTGAGTGCAGGAGAAGCCAGGGATCCAAAATAAGGAATGGAAAACAAGCAAAATGCTTTTCAAATGGAAGATGAAGGAGGAAACAAACACTGGAATAACACATACACCTACACAAATGCTAAAAATCCATTGAATAAATGGAGGGAAATCAAATGTCTGGTCTTATGTGATGACAACGACATGCTACACACTTGCAGGACATCACAGTACCAGAATATTAAATATACAGAAAAGGTAAGAGTCACCTCTGCTGGTGATGGGGTAATTAAATTTATTACTGAGATCTTATAATCAAATTAAATTAACAAAATAGGAACCCAGCAGGTGACACAGAGTGCCAGTGGACCAAAATCTCAGCTATAAGTATCTGTAGTCCTGAGTCTGCAGACTGCCTGCCTGACCAGGAGAGAGAGGGTATGCTGAGAGAGATCAGCTGGGCAAAGCGGGGGGGAAATAAAACCAACACTGTACTTCAGGGAATCCACTGCTGTCTGGACACTGCAGCATTGTTATTTAACACACACTAAGAAAGGCTCCATAAATACAGCTTCACAGAGCAGTAGGACAGGGAAGCCTCAGAAGAGATGCAGCCCTAATTTGGTCCTAATTTATGTGCAAGATCTTGACCTATGTCTTCAGCTCATGGTTTCTGTTCCTTTATTTACATTCAGAATTCCCATAGGCTTGACAAAGGCCACACATGCACAGCAGTTGCACCCACTTTCAAAAGGGACAGAGACATAGCAATGAGAAAGCTTGTGAAGAAGAAACAAAAAGGAGCTGCTAGGAATAGCAAATTTTAAGGGTGGAGCTGAACTTCCTAAAGGATGCACAGCAGAGCATCAGTGTGTACCATCTACTAAGGTCTTGAAAACTGGCAAAAGAAAGTGGGTACCAATAATCTCATCAAAGGGCAGATTATTAGAAATCAGAAGTTTAAGTCTTTTGCAAACACAAAAACACGGAAAGGATAATAAACCAAAAAGTATGAGCAACAACTAGCAAAAGGAATCCAAGCTAATACTGAATCTTTCCTTAGACACATTAAGACCAAGAAGCCCACTGGAGTCTGACAGATCAAAATGACAACTGCAGAGTGAGAAAGAGGAGAGGACAAAGCATTTCCAGGGAAGCTAAATGATGTACTTGCATGTGTTCACTAGAATAAGCAGATGATCCCCATACTTGAACCCTTCTTTTTGAGAGTCAGCAGAGACTCTTCCTGAAAGTGTGCTAACTGGGAAAGGCTACAATCCAAGGTAGGCAGAGTAACAAATCCCCAGGCACCTGAGCTTTCTAAGGGAGTACTGAGCATTGAGAAAGAGCAGATCTACTAATGGGCCCAAATTTCTCTTCACGTTTTCTATGTGACTGGAGTCTGGAGGGTGGCAGTGTGACACCAATCTCTAAAAACAATTCCAGAGCGGGCAATAGGACAAACAATACTAAAGGCCAGCAAACAACATCAGTGCCAGGCAGAGCAGTAGAAACTGCAATAAAGGATAGAATTTGTGTGCACCTGGATAAATACAATCTATCTGGACACTGACAATGCATCTTCTCTAAATGCAGTATTTACCATGTAGGCCTCTAGACAGGTTTTTATGAGGTCAGCAAGCACACAGATGAGTGATCTGGCTAATATGGTCCACAAGTTATTTCTTAATCTGGATGAAAGCTCCTACTGGGTGAACAAATCAGCAGGCACTCCTCACAGGAACTTGCTATTTGCATTTTTCTATTGATTTGATGGGGGCTTTGTTGTATTTGTAGCTTACTCATTATTTCTGTGAGTGAGACTGAAATAGCTTTTGTTATTACCCACAGCTTACATGAAGCTGGGACTTGAACAAGAACTACCTGTCTGTGACTCAACACTCACACAACTTGAGATAAAGTTTGTGGGTGGACAGTGCATATAAATGAGTTTATAGAACTTCTATCTGTTCTTGACACCAGGGGTAAATCAGGGAAAAACTATGAGAGTATTGCTATCAGCTTTTCATCACTGTACAAGTACTGCTGGTTAGCTGGTTTCATGTGCTTAACACAGAATGCACGAGGGAGAATGTGAAAGATGAAGATAGCACAGAGCAGCACAGATCCCTTATGACTCAGATCTGCAGTGCTCTGCACATGCACTAACCATTAATAAGCTTCTAGGCAAGACTTCAGAGTAGATTTTAAGCTATAAAAGCCTCATGATTTGGTCACTTCAGAGATCACCTCCGTGTGTGACATATTTCTACTGTGGAGCTCATTAGTCATGACCAAGTTGAACCTGTTTCTGGCTTTGAAAAATCAAAGCCCACTCTCCTTCCTTTGCTGAGGCTATCAAGGAGTAAGCCTGCTCTTTCTGGTAGCTTATGGAAGACATATTTAATAATGTTGCATGAATATCTCTAGTTACATTTTTAAATGCCAAAAAAAAAAAGAAAGAAAAAGATAATAACACTATATAATCAGTAAGATACTTAAACAGTACTATTATCACTCTTTGATTTGTATATGTCATAATTCTTACTATACCTAAATAAATCACAAAATTCTTTAAAAAAATTAACAAGATGTTATAGTAGTGAAGTGTGTGGAGTTCTAGTTAGTGATCTATTTAACTGATACTTACTTAAATAGTCCTATTACTTTAAGGAATGCATCTACATTTCTATTTCTTTTTTGGAGGCAATAATATGCCCATAGTACTAAACCATCAGTTTTTATATAAATTCTATTAAACAGCAGCACTGCATTCTATGAAGCCCATAGGTTTCTTAAGGTTTGTTTGTATTTCAAACTGAAACAGTTTGGCCACACAGAATAACCTGGCCTGGATCTATCATGGGTGGTATTTAAATGCCCTAGCAAGAACCTGTGGATCATAATTTAAGTCCCATCAGCATGCGGAAACTTGGGAAACATCAGAAATATCTTTATAAATAGTGAACCTGGAAGAAATACTCAGATGCTGTGGAAATGAATTGAAGTAACTAAGTCAAAGAATCACAAGATCTGTAGAGATTGTTTAGCGCACCCCCTTGCTTAGAGCACAGTCAACTAGAGCAGATTGCACAGGGCTGATAGGGCTGATTCCAGTTGAATTTTTAATACATCCATGGATGGAGAGTCCACAACCTCTCTGGACAATCTGCTCCAGTGTTTGATGGCCACCACAGTAAAAAAAAAAAAACACAACCAACCAAACAAACAAAAAACCCAAAAAAAACAAACAAGAAAGAAACAAAAAGCAAACAAACAAAAAAAACCACCACACCTTTTTCTTCTGTTTAAAAAAAAAATTCCAGTAGGTCAGTTTGTGCCTATTGCCTTGTTGTTCTTTCCCTGAATGCCACCGAGAAGAGTCTGGTTCATCTTCTTTACTCTCCCCAACTTTAGATATTTGGATCCGTTGATAAGATCTCCCTGAGCCTTCTCTCCTCCAGCTCTCAGCCACTCCTCACATGACAAACACTCCAATCCCATAATCATCTTTGTGGCTCTTTGCTGGATTCAGTCCAGTAAAACCATATTTTTCCTGCACTGGGAACTACAGAACTAGATCCAGCACTCCAGATGTGTCTTAATGCTGAGCAGATGGAAATGATCACCTGCCTCAACCTTCTGGCAACACTCCTCCTAATGCAGTCCAGGACACTGTGACAACTAACTCTACAGGACACTTTTGGCCACCTTTGCTGCCAGGGCACATTGCTGGCACATGTTCAAGCTGCTGTTCACCAGGGCTCCCAGCTCCTTTTCTGTAAAGCTACTTCCCAGCCAGTTGGTCCTCAGCTCCTAGTAACGGTTGTGGGGACATCACGCAGCAGGTGCAGGATTTGGCATTTTCCTTTGTTAAATTCCATTAGATTCCTCTTGACTGATCTATCCAGTTTGCCAAGATCCCTCTGAAAGGCAGCACAACCATCTGGTGTAACAGCAACTCCTCCCAATCTTCAACTGTCTGCAAGTTTGCTGAGAGTGCACTCTGTTCCATTATCCAGAATCATTAATGAGGGTGTTCAACAGTATTGGTCCCAGTATTGACCTCAGAAGTACACCATTAATGACTGGCCTCCAGCTGGATTTCATCCCACTGCTTTTAATCTCTTGAGCCTGGCATTTCAGCCATTTTCAATCTAGTTCACTATCTACTTGTCTAGTCAGCAGCTGGTTAATGAGGATACAGCCAGTGATGAAAGCCTTGCTAAAGTTGATTAACATCCTCTGCTCTCTCCTCATCCACCAAGCTAGTCATTTCATCATAGAAGGCTATCAGATTGGTCAGGCATGATTTTCCCTTTCATATATCCATACCGATCACTCCCAAGCATCTTCATGTTCTTAATATATTTTGAAATGGTTTCCAGAACTATTTGGTCCAAAACTTTCCCGGGTATTGAGATAATGGTGACTGGCCTGTAGTTCCCCACATCCTCCCTCCTTTTCTTCTTGAAAGTAGACAGGGCATCTGCATTGAACTTCTAGTCTTCCTTTGGTCCCTTTCAAAGATACTGGAGACTGGCCTCTGCCAGCTCCCTTGGCACTTGTGGATGCAGCTCAGTGGGTCCCATGGACTTGTTTGGTTTAAATGTTTTGATCTTCTCTACTGAGGCCAAGTCTCCCACTGGTTTCATGGTCCTGGGATTCCTGAAAACAAATCTGACTAATAAAGATAGGTGAAGAAGGCATTGAGTACCTCTGACTTTTTCACATCCTATGTTACCACCACCCTACTCAGCAGCAGGCTCACATTTTCTCTAGTCTTTTTGCTGCCAATACACTTGCAGAAGTCTGAACAGTGCAGAGCTACTCATCTCCTCACTTTTCTCTAAACCTTTTCAAAGGACTGGTCCCCTAGGAAAGTTCCCAGACAGAGAAAGAGAAGATGCTGTTGTCCCCTTTTTAACAAATACATGACAGTTTGAGCATCTTTGCTATGAAAGACTCAAATGCAATCCCTTTTTCTTGGAGGAATCTGAACCTAAATTGATCCAGATTAATTCAATAACTACCAGGCTAAAGTAAGTGCTCAGTGTTTCCTTTTGCAGCTGATGTGTTTTATTCAAGGCACTGAAATATTCACTAGAGCACAAAGTGGAATTTATGTTTCCTTCTTCCATTTCCCCACAAGCAAGTGCTGCCACTACTGGACCACAGTCTTACTCATATTCTCATGGTGACCTAGTGAATGTTTACTTATTGGTATAAAGTCCGACAGCTAGACAATGTTTCGTTTATGAACCTAGCCTTTGAACTGACAAACTTAAGTCTTCAGAGAGACAAAGTGCTAAAAGGATATTGATTTTAACTCAGGCACAGATACAGGATGCAATTGTGATCCTACCTTAAAAATAGGACGAACCAACCCTAACTTCAGAAGTGAATCCTTACAGCAAGAATAACCATATTTGTTAAACCTAGCATTTATCTTTAACCTTTACTCCCACACACTTTTATAGCCATGAGCCCTGCCAGAGAGGACGTGACAGACATGGCAAATTAGGAACAAGCAAAAGGGAAGCCAAGAGTCTTGACTTTAAAAGCAAAGGTTAGTGGGGACTCCAAGTCAGAGTATATTTTATTATTCTAACAAAACAAGTGTAAACACAAGTGTTGGACATAAAAAGAAAGTATGAACAAACATAAATAGTGCTAGAGATCACTTTAAACAGAAGTTGCCTTCAATTAGTTTGTTTTTATAAACAATAACAAGGATTTTGAAAGATTGCTAATGCTGTAATATAACACCATAAGAATACTCTATTGGAAAAAGTATGGGATGGTAATCTCACATTTTTAATCCAACACATAACTGAAAATAGACTTGGTTTATCCATTTCTTTACCCTGTCATTTCAGCCCCTTCCTGTTACTGCTATTAGCCTGAACTGAGAACAAAAGTTACTTCAAGTTTAGTTAGAAAAGAAAACTTCAAAAATTAAATTTTACCAACAATTTTCTGGCAAATCATGTATCTGTCTGGTCTCAGAAGCACACTGGAAACAGTGATGGAATGAGGTACTTCATACTGTTCCTGCAAAGAGGTTTGCCCTTAGTAACAAGGTGTTGTTTTTGCAGCTTCCATGGTACTTGGCAATCATTCTCACAAGAAGACTGCCAAAGAATAAGTTTTTTTCCTCCATTTCATATGTGGAAAGCTTAAAGCAAAAAAACAGGTGAGTTGGCCAAGATGACATAGTGATAGTGAAGCCAGAAAACAAAGCCTGGACCTCCCCAGCTCCCAGCATTGGGCAAATCCTTTTGCAAGTACCTGCCACCAAACAGCGAAATAGTAAAATGCACAGTTTTCCTTTCTCTTAGCCCAGTTTTTCTCTGAAATAGAGAAATAAAGACTAGCTAATTCATGGACTCAATGACTGACCTGTGCTGCAATTTGGCTACTAATTAGAACTGTAACTGTCTAAACAATGAAATAGCAATGCATGCCCACACATTCTGAATACTCCACCTATTGGGTTTGTTTGCTTGGTTGGAGGCTTGTTTTTTATCCTCACATGGGCAGGATGAGAGCAGCACGACCCACAAGTGAAGGTATCTCATACAGCTGACATTTCAGTCAGGGTTGGGTCTCTCTTGCATTAATTCTTGCACAAATGTGGATTTCCCCTCTAATCTTGAAGTGTATGGTAACATACTGAGACACTCATTTGTGGTCCCTCTGGGATGCCTGAATTTAATCAGCTTTCTGTCAAAAATACTGCAGGTGTTCCCTTTACATAACCAGTTGCAATTTAAATCAATCCTGGGAAGGAGGGGAGACGGTTGGAGCATTGTGGAAATGGCACACTTCATAATTACTCCAGTTCATCATCTGTAACAGCTGTCAGTATGCACACGAGTTATATCAAAGCAAGAGAGTCACAAGTAGTCAGAGAATGAAAAAGTTCAGAAGCTACATTGCTAGCTACTACATTGCCTACTGGATAGTACTTTAGGTAGGCATGGAATACCACTTACAGCATTAAAAAGACAAAAATAGGCACAACTCTGATATTAAGCTAATTGTCGAATTGTTTAATTTTAAAAAGCTTGTTTAACAATAAGATTCTTCTCTAACAATCTGACATCAAAAACAGCATCACACTGAACTATGGGGCAGAAAACAAAAATCAGTTCAGCATCCCATATGACCTTTTTGTTTTTAACAATAATGCATTCTACTACATTTATTTTGGCACTTACTCGTAACAGCTGAATACCTCTGTGCTGCAACCAGCATGTCAAGCAGGAAAATAGCTCCAATGTTAAGCAAATAGCGAAAGCTGTTCCTGAATTTTTCTTCTCCCATCTTTTGTTGGTCCTCCTTTTCCTCATTGCTAAACTGTCAAGAGGCTGACAAGAGTCTTTCCCCCCCCCCGTCCCATAATTTATATCAAAATAAATATATAACTTCTCTTCATTCCCTGAGTAATTCCTTAGACTTCTGCCTCAGGACTGCTGAATCCTACTAGAGGGAGAAAAGGAGTCTAAGACTGAATTGTTACCCGTCTTGACTTCAGTCATATATCACAAATTTTCTCCTCCCTTCCTCCTAAAAATACAAGGCAGAGTGTTGTGTTTCTTTTGCTAAGAGATCTACATTAGGTTTTATATTTTTCCAGAATGTTTTGCATCCACATTTCCAATCCAATCTCTTCCCTAGAGGGTTAATAATTAGCAAACTGACTTCCCCAGCTGGCTTTGTTCAAAGTGCCGTCATCTTCCTGAATTCAGTCAACATCTATCAGAAACAAAGACGTCAAACAAAACATATTAGGCTTCAGTATTCTCTTGTGAAGTTTTGGCCTTCAGTCAGAAAATTTTGTTATTTTCTGTGTAAGCTTTATTTTTCTTTCCCTGACCAGTGGTTAGCATGGATCAAAGAATGACTGCTTTAAAATGCAATCATAAAACTAAGAAACATTAGCACTGACATAGCACTGCACACCTTCGGTTAAGTTTTGCATCTGTTTTGGGTGTCCTTATATTTGGCAACATGCTCCAGTGTGGGCTTTCTAGGGCTTCAGGGTTTTTTTGAGCATCCCATGAATGTTCTTCTGTCTCCAAAGGAAGACAGAAAACCTCTTAACTGTGTTAGGGCTCTGTTTAAATACCTTTTCCAGAAACACTGAAGAATGTGCACATCAGAAATAATTTTCTTCATTTTGCTGTTGTTATCCAAATGGATTAAATGCATCAAATTTCATTAAGGAATTTTTTAATGATTTTATGATCCTGGTAGAAAATGGGTCAACCATTCCTGCCCTTTCTCATAGCTATGGCTTTGCTTTGAACGTTGTGGGCTTTGCAGTCTATCCTGCAGCTCTTGAACTGGATTTGGCCACAGATATCCTTCAGCAGATCCACATGGAGCTAGGAAGAGATATTTGTACGCCTGCCAAAAGCTATGCTGTCAGTCAATCATAACTCAGTGCTTTGAACCAGGCAGTTGCTACGCAGGAAGTTGCTGTTTCCACTAACACGTTACACAACAGGAAGAAAGGGGAGTTTGGGACATTGCGGCCTCCTCCACAGAAGGGAGAACTGCTGCTTCTCCCCACAGGCTGTCCCCACCTGGGGTCCAGCTCCAGACCTGCTGAGGCAACTGGACCCCTCAAAGGTGCATCACACAGAGGTCTTCAAAGTACAACACAAGTAAAGAGATCATCAGGCATCCCATCACCCGGGTCTATGACTTCAAGGTGGAGGAAAAAAATTGAAAAAATAGTAAAAGAAACAAGAACAAAAAAAAAGTTTTCTTTTTTTTTGCACATATCCTTTTATTTCTGTGCTCCTCATGTAGTGATTCTGGACCTTCACTTCCTTTACCCTGGATGTGGATTTTAGGTACCCAGGGCAGGCTGGGTGCCTGTGTCCCACTGGCTGCTTTAGTAGATGAATTGGATGATACATCTTCAGTAATTTCTAAACTGTCTCTTTCTGTCCAAAGGCAGATCACAAATTAGGTGGAGGTGTTTCCCATATCCCAGTTGCATGACATTTGTGTCCAGAGATCCTAAATTCTGGCTGCTGAACATTTGCGTGGGTCAGGAAGTTAGAAGGCAGGTTTGGGCTAGAAGGCAGTGGGATGATGCATCAACAGTCCCACAAACATATACACACCAATATTTTCAGGTCAGGCTTATTTATCTTTACCCACGGTGAGCTGAAAGGGCCATCCAGCACTGTTGTGAAGCAGCTACGGTGGACTGATTTATTTCTAAATTATTGTTATCCACTGTAACAGTGCACACTATCACTTGCATTGGCTGCTTATTGTCAGCCCAACTATCCCCACAGTTATCTATCACATATTTCCTGCTGTGGTTCAGTCACTTCATTCTTGTTCTAGTCTTCCCAAATAGCAGCAAAACTGACCCCTGTTCTCTTTATATGTTTGTTTTCACCAGTGAACAGCTCTTCCTTTAATCTTTCCTTCCATGACGTTTGCTTTGTGCCATGTCACAACTGGTCAAACAACCTGTAAGAGCAGCTGAGACTCACCTAACTTTCACTTTACGTTCTTTCAATCAGGCAAGAATAAAGCAAATTTATGTATAAATAGCAATAATTAAAAACTAAATCATCAACTCAGACTAGATTCTGGAAGGTCAAGGACAATATGAAGAAAGGAGTCCACACTGGCTTTCTTCCTTCTTCCGTAATTTAACTATACTCTGACACCCTGACACATGGTGCGTACACTCCAGAGGTGCCGTGTCAGTGGGACAAGGCACGTCGGGAGCCTGCAGGGATAAAGGCTGTATCAGCTGTGTTCCTGGCTATGGTGTGTGGGGAACAGTGACTCTGCTATTTATACTACAAGTATTTTAAAAGGTAAAGTAGCCGCTGTTTCTGTAGGTATTCTATTAATCTCTTGTTCCCAGATGGAAAGTCTCCCAGAGCTGTTCTGATACATTTCCACATTTAATTTAATAGTGTTTGATGTCTGTTATAGCCACAATATATCCCATATGTAAAATTCCATCTTCAATATTTGCTTTTGAAACAATATTTAAAGTAATTCAATTTGCCTCTCAACATAATTTTCATCCCACAGGACTAGGAGGATCCAATATGCAGCAGCAGAAACATTACATTCTCACCTTTTCAGAAAGAATACCACTGAAATTCTTGAATATTAAATAGAAAGAATTCTCTATTTATAGAAAATATAATGCCTAGGTCGTGCAAGCATTTAGGTAGTATCAGATTTCAGGTACATAACAGGTAAGCCTGCTAGCAATAAGAGAAACTAGTACAGATAAAGCAGAATTAAGTTGTGCTGGGACTATAACAAATGAAGCCTTACACAACTTAGAATATTCTTTTACTTTATATTAAAAGACTACGTACTCCAGCTCACTGGCAGTGTCCAATGTTAGGGATTCTGCTTGCACATCTGAATGAACCTGGAAGCATCAAGCTCTGGGATAGAGTCCCAAATCCAGCGTCAGTGAAGCCATGCGACCCAAAGCTGCTGATGAGGTAGAGTCTTTTATCAGCTCAGTGCAAACTTGCTTCTGGCTTCCAGAAGGGACTTTTCAGGGGCTTGTCACCTACAATGCACACAAGGCTTACAGCAGGAAGAAGTTGCAAAGCAGATTTAATCAGGTTATGGCTGGGATCAAAGACCTAAGATCATGCTTTAGAACAAATGACCTGAATAAATAGGTTCACAAAAGGAAGGTACTTGACTGGATAACTTTTTGTGTTCACTAAAAAATATTAAAGAAAAAATATTGAGGATTTTTTTTGCACAACTTAAATGAAAACTTTTAATTTTTGAACATGAACACAGTCTATAAAAATATTACAAGATACAGGGATAGTTTTGATTTCCAGTGTTTTCTGAGACACTGTCCCAGGTATTTCATTCTACTAGTCCCCCCAGGGAAGGCAAATGGTCTTCAAGCACTCAGTGACCATCAGCACGGCAGGCTGTCCACCTCTATGCAAAGCACATTTTGAGTTTTGTGCCTTTCTGTGTATGATTCAGAGAGACTGGCTTCCCTATTTTCCTTTGCTTGCATGCAGAGAAGAGGAACTTTTAGCCCACTACGAATATCAAGATTTATCTTGTATATTCAAGTTTAACCATTGTTTTAATTTAAAAAAAATGTTTTCAAGCATTTATTTCTGAGAACCACAGTAGAAATTTTGTCTTTAGACTGAGGGTAAGAAGAAAGTAGGATTTGTTACAATAGCAACAAGCTGATGAAAAAAAAGCATCAGAAATAAAGGAAAATGTAGAAGAAGTATTTTTGCAATTTTCTAGTTGTGCACTTTTGGAAACAACTGCAGTTGAGAATCACCTCAGTAGTTACAGATTACCATGGTGTTATTCATAAGTACTGCATCAGGCTGTGTCTAGTACACTTCCTTAGGCAACTGCAGTTGCTTCATTACAGGAGGACTGGCAAAGTCTTAGAAAAGCAGCAGTGTAAGGAGACAATGTTATAAAAACTAAGACTTTGAGGTGAGGCTTTATTACAAAACTCTTCTCAGTGCCGTTTCTTACAGTTCAGTTTCTAAGACCAGAATCCAAATCACGGTCATCCTGCACGAAGATAATGGATATAGAAAGGCATCAGCAACTCCTATGTTCTGAGTAACTTTCAGAACAAATTGGCAGAAGGAGAAAACGAATCTGCTTTCAACAGTATTGTGGAATGATTACTTATGCAACGGATGTCTAAAATTCCTACTAATTGTCATTTCTATGGCTTAATTCTTTGTTTCACATGAAAACTAGTAAGTACATGCCTGCACTGATACAGCCAAGAAATAAAATATTAAAGTCAAATCCATTTACATTAAAGAGACGTGGCTGGAACGTTTTCAGTGAATTATCTTTCCATCAAAGGCATTAGAACCAAAACATACCACAAAGATATACTTATTTAATACTCAGGAACCCAAGTGGATTTCCCCAAGAACAGAAAAAACCCACAGACTAATGTAAGGCCTTGCATTATCCCCTTCTGAGCATTTCACTGCATCCCATTAAAGTAGTCAAGAAGGACTTGGAAAGCTGTCTTAACACAGCTTTGTACCATTGTGGCCATGGCTAAGAATCCACACTGATATTTGCCATCCTGCAACTTCGGAGTTTTACTGCTTTTTAAACTAAACTTCTAAAGGATCCGGAGCAGATCCCTGTGATTTTTAATCTTGCACAGCTCATTTTGTCAGCTCTGTGTGTACCACTACCATCTACTGGCCGAGCCGAGTCTGACTGTGTTTCCAAGCACCAAGATCAACCTTAGTTCATTCCATCTCAGAACAGCATGAACGCCTGTGGATTTGCTCCTGATGATTACTCACATATCTGCATCAGGGCTGCACCGGATTGTAAGAGATCAGTGCTGGCCTGCAGGGGTTTAAAACCAACATTCCACTGGTTACCAAAGGAAATATTATAATATTATAGCTCAAGTAGAGGCCTTTTTTTTTTTTTTTGTGGATTTGGGGGCTTTTTTGAGCTGAGGATTTAGAACACAGTTGCTGAATGTGTGCAATTTAGCTCTTAACCAAATAAATGCCCTGGGGGAAGGGTACGTCATGGATTTCATTACAGTGGGTTTATTATTACAAGAGACTGAGGATGCCTCTTACTACACTGATGGAGGGGCAACACAATGGAAGACGAAAGTTAGGGGTTAAATTAAATGGGAATTTGTGCCCTGGGAAGACCTGGTCAAGTCTCATAGAACATGCAAACCCCTATTTTTGTCCCTATGCTCCCTCTGGACTGTACAGCCCAGATTTCAAACAGCCCCACGGCTCCGTGCTTGTCATGACCCAGCTGCAAAAGTGTGTGTGTGAATGTAGTGGAGGGAGGAGGATCCTTGCACAAGGAAGGGCAGCACTGCACCCAAGAGTGGCACAGCCAGGAAGGGTTTTGCTGAGTAGTCATGTTGCCCACTTAAAACCTTGTGCCACAGCACTTCACTCTGTCCTGTCATGCTAGACATCTCCAGCATACATATGTTTCCATTACAGACTCATGTCCACCTGGGATGTGACAGCTGCATTGTCTCAGACACAGGCTGCAAGGATCACTTAAGGGACCAGGAGGTAAATTTTCTCCTGGAATGGCATCTGCAAAAACAAGCACATGGAGTTTTGACATGGAGCACATTTTTTATCAAAACTATCTGGCAGTCAGTGTTTGTCATATGTTGACCTGAATGTACCTGTCTCTGGTGGGGATACACTTCCATCCCCCAAGCAAAGGAGTCATATGAAAAGATCTAACATTTCCCTTTCAGTAAGAACATTGAAAGAAGCTAGCATAGCAAACAAACCTGCAACATTCATTTGCCTGTTAAGGCTCTGGGAACCCAGTTCTTGGACACAGGAAACACCTCGGTCCTACCCAAGGAAGTTACTGTGCTGCAGTCCATATGTCTTTACCTCATTTGTGCAGAAACAAATAAGCTTCCACACAACACAGCCTTCACAATTCAGCTGGAAAATTCCTCCAGCCCATCACTCACCCCTGGTGGCTCCAGCTCCCTACTGCAAGAAACAGGCAGTAGGCTGTGAGAGTATCTGTATATCAATACCATGATCCCATCCATGATCCTTACTGATGGTACTGTGGCTCCCACCTCCTTCCAGCACCTCCTGCACACATGTTCTGAAGCATCCTCATCTCTGCCCTGGGAAACACTGGGACCACCACGTGTGTAGGGATCGTATGCAGTGCCCAGGTTTAGGTCCAGACAGAAAGGAGGCTGGTACAAGCTGTCTCTCTCCTACCAGGATGAGCTGGTGCAAAGCCTGGACACTGCTGTTATAATCCTCCCTTTTATTAAAGCTGGGGAAAGATTCAAGAAAAATTATAGCACAGAAAATTATTAGTCACACTTTAATTTTCCAGTTGAAATAGTACAGCGAATCTGAGTGCCAATGCCATCAAGATCAGCAATAAAAACAGCGACCACATATTCTGATCAGGGACAACGCAGGAGACCTCTGATTAAGGGAAAACAGTTGAAAGCCATTGGTAACACAATCCAGAAGGAAGACTAGAAAGCAATGAGTGATTACACTCTTGAGTGAATAATACCTGAAATTATAAAAGTTAAATGATGAAAGATTTAAAAATAAGTATTTAAGGGTCCCTTTCTTGAAAACCATTTCAAGGTAGGAAGAAAACACTGCTTGAACTCTTTTTCCCTTAATGCAAGCTCATCCACATCAGAGTCAGTGTTAATCAATGATCATTATTTTGAGCTTAGGGTTATTGTATCACTGCCCTTCAAATACATTTAAATGATTAAAACATACCTCTATGAAAATTGATAAAATGGATGTGTCAAGTATTGTGAAAAATACTTCATTAACCACATCAAAATCTGACCTGAGTCTGCATAACTATTAAAAGCATTGTAGCCCAATTAATACATGTTCTCACAGATGACACAGCTTACTCTTGCAAACAAAAACCGTCCTGCAAGCCACTGCTTTCTGTACTGTAAGAAGGCAGCATTTATACACTTGTCAGTGAATGTCATGAAGGGGATTTGTTGGTTTAAGTTTCTTCAGCTGTAGTTTAAATGGGTGAAATTCTAATGGGTAAAAGGTAGATGGTCACAAGCTTTTTTCTTCTTTTATTTTGGTGGTAAAAAAGCTACCACAGTTCATATATATAAACAGCAGATTATCTGACAATTGTACTCAAAACTTGAAGTCCACAAACTCTAATAGTGGACTGCAAATAAAAACAATCTCATAGATAAATCTAGCAGACTAAACCAAAACTTAAAATATTACTGAAAAAAATGTATGGGGCAAAACCATTAGACAAAACATACACAGAAAAGCTATTTATTTTATATGATGGAAACATCTCAGATTAAGAACTTGTGATAGCTACAACCTTAGAAGTTATCAAAAGGAGTAAGTTGAAAATTATATTGGAATCAAAACCATTGGCAGCCTCTTTGACAACATTTTTGAATGGTACTATAAACCAGCACGGAAATATTCTATATATTCTATTTTTTAAAATAGCCCTATACATAATTATGACATGAACAGGCAATTTTTGTTTCTAGATAAAAGGCAGTTATATGTTCGTGTGCATGTGCACAAATATTGTGTAAAAACATTTCAGTTGGCCTTGGCTGCTTGCTTAACTCTGAGGAACACACCTCCATCTTAGGGCTCTTGCAAAATTGTTCGAATGAGTCACCTGAAAACAAACCGACCAAGAAACAGAACAACAAACGCAGCCCTTCGCAGCAGCTTTTAGGTTTTAGAAACGACATCAAATCCATTCTAAAGTCACTCATCATTAACCATTTGTTTTTCCACATTGCAATAAACATAAAATCCCTGAAAAGCTTCCAGGTATTTTCAGAGAGGTGGGTAGAGGACTGGTTAGGGTGGTGGCAGTCCCAGGGAGAGTCAGTGTTTCTGTCCTGGGCTGCTGTAACTGAGACAGCATAGAGACCTGAGCTGGCTCCTTCACAACCATCAGCCTGCAGAGCAACCAGTCAGCAAAATTCACCTCCTTTCTTAGCACCTTAGTATGAACACTGAAAGGGAAAGTGCCTGCTACATGGGGCTAGAGGACTCTAGCACCCCTTGGGAACAGCACTGTGGCTCCCGCACACATCGCCCTTGGCTTTTGAAAGCAGGGTCTCAGAACAGCATCCATGAACACTGCTTGCAGAAATACTGTAGGTGAACAGTAAAGCCATTTGTTACCATGACCTCAGCAAGAGTTATTACAGTTTTGGGGTTTTTTTCCAACAGATATTGCCCAAAAATATCTTTAAAGGAGGTTCATGGGATTCCATGTCTGAAATAATCTAGGTGAGAGATCACACAGGATGCTGGGCGCATCTCAAACGAATATATTAACTTCAGGATGACAAAGCCCATATGCCATTACATCTCTAGACTAATTTATTTTATAACATGAACTAGGCATCACAGGACAAACTACCAAAACTCTGGCACTCTCAAATCAAAAGTGACTTCATCTCCCTTGGAGATGAACTTGGAAATCTTGGAAATCTACCTGGCAAGAATCCAATATCTGAAAAATAACTATTAATTTTGCAGAAGGGACGGCTAGTAAAAAAAAAAGGTCTACCCCGTAAGGCATGGAATATATTTCAGAGTTCCTAAATTCAAGGCCAAATTTTAATGCTGGCTCATGAGCAGACTCTGTGATGTTTAAAAACAAAATACAAAGGCCCAAACATTCCCAAAGGAAAAAGTTGCATGAAAATGCCCATGGCTCTAGGACCTTGGGCATGACTGCTCCATGTGAGCAACTGGAGTTTTATGGTTTGTGAATATTTTCAATTTCTGGCTTGTTCCAGAGGAGCAAATTTCTCTGTGGTTCCGCCTTGCACCCTCACCTCATCCTGCCACAAAGCAAAACCTCTCCAATGTAGGGAGCCCCTACAGCAATCATACCAATGGCCATGAAGGTTTCTCAGGATATGGGTACCCTGGGGGACTCCTGAGAATGAGAAAACCACTGTAGGTTGTGAAGTTTCATACAGAAGACAAGACCACTTGCTACTTCAAATCAATCAATTGTTGTCATTTCTCTCAAAATCAGAAATAAGGATGCTTTCTTCCAAAGTAGAAACGTCAGCATTAATCTGTGGTACATAGGCATTTCTGACCCACAGTATTCTGTGGAGGAGTTGGTTATTCTGTTTGTACAGGCACCACAGGAAAAGGGAAATGGCAGCCAGCATCACCAACGTCACAAGAGCAGCCAGAGCTACAAGCCCACCATATGATGCTGAAAGGGAAGGACAGAAATTGTGATTATGCAAATATAGCTACAATTATAGATAATTCTAAATAAAAACATATTGCTGTTCTATGGAAAATGCATTACTACTCCTTACATGTCACACATTTTAAATTACAGGTTCAGCAGGGTAAAATGTTATCTCACAAAACATCAGCTCAAAATGTGTATTACTCCTTATAAGAAAAAATTAGGAAGGTACAGAACTTACCATTTTCAGAGGGTTCTGTTGCATTAATATCTGAAATAAAATCCAGAGCAATCACAAAATTACCCACAGAGGTAACAGAAGTTATTACATATATTCACTGTAAAATGGATACTGAGAAGATAACCTATCTAAAATCACAAAAGGAAGGGCTGTTCTTTGTTTAATTTGACTCGTGTAAATGTTATTCCAACTGGCCAAGTTAAACATAATTTGTTATTTAAAATCCCTTTAATTTGGTAGACATATTAATCGACATTTTTGCAAGGATGAGCAGCAGTATTTACCCACTTTTTAAAGTACAAAAGCGTGAAGAGAACCATGCAGAGGTGGATTAATCTAGCTTTGGGGTCCAGCAGTGACTGGGGGGTTTTGTGTGGGCTCTGGAAATGCTTTGGCTCCCCCACAGTTCTGACTGATGTGGTGTCTGTTCTGCTCTCCCAGGCTGTGCCCAGCGGGCTGTGTGGGGATCAGCCTGACTCTACACAAAGTCCAGCACAGTTGGCACTAACACAACAGCTGCCCAGGTTCCTCAAAAGGAGGTCACTCTGGCTGGCTGCAGTTTTTGCAAGTGGTTGTTTTGGTTTTGTTTGTTTGTTCTTTGTTTTGTTTTGTGTTTTTTGGTTGTTTGGTTTTGGTGGTGTTTTATTTTTTAATACCAAGGGACAGAATTATTTAAATGAAAATTAACAGCAAGTAAGGAAGCAACAAGGACCATGTAAGACAAGGGCTACAAGGACACAACTGCCTTCTTTGATGGAAGCACATACCTGCATCCATTTTACATACAAATCCCTTCTTTTCTCTGCATGGAGATAATTGCCAGACTCCATCTGTGGTCCTTAGGCTGACACAGAAATTCCCTTTCAGATGGTCAAATTCAGGCTCCCTGATGCCCCAGTTAGAATAATTTAAAGGAGAACCATCTAACCAGGAGACTGTCTCATCTGTGGGCAGAAGTTATAAACCATTACAAAATAGAATATTATTCTTATATCTCTGTTTCAGTTGGACTTACCCTCATATAAAAAAATACTTTATTATGGAATACCAGGATTTTGTCTGTCTGGCCACTGTATTACTATTTTTTCTTGAAGGTTTTAAAAACATCCTATGCAGTTAACACAGAAGATAATCTATAGTGCTTCTTTAAGAAGGAAAAAAACATGCATTCACAGGCACGTATGCATATTGAGTATTCAGAATACTGGTAACGATTACAGAAAGCTTAATGGGTTTTATTACATCATAAACAGACAATAATCAGTGAACAAAATCTCAACAGATAACAGTCTTTGGAAGGATGGCTATGCTAGCATTAAAATAAGCAAAAAACAAACCAGATTCTTACATGCAGCTCTATTCCACTCAAAACTTACTGTCTGTAACAAGCAGGATGTTCAACCAAACCATCTGCACAGAATAACCAAAACTGTGTAATTCTTCCAAAATGAAGGCATTTTCATCTTCATCTTGAATAGTTAGAAGATTTGATCCTACAAGTTAAACACAGAACAAATTTTCAAACAATCCATGCCATCAAAATGTAACATTACGTTTCAAAAAGTTATTATTACAAGCCTTGATGGAAAAGCTTGAAAGGTCTGGTTATACATTATAAGTTCTTAAATTTGTAATTAATGCGTAAATGTTCGGACCAGTATAAAACTGTTCTCATGTGACTTTAAAACAAGATGGAAGGGGAAAAATTTCCTTTAATGTGTTATTCAAGTGAGCACTATTTTCACATGGAAAGGAACTTTTTTTTTTATGTATGTTGCCATCAATTTCATAATTGGCTTATGAGTTCCACTATTGTTATCTTGAAATATAGAAAACATATGCCATGATTTCAGTCACTTCAGAAAACACATATAATTTTAAGATAGCACAGTGACATTTGGTAGCTACAAAGTGATCACTTGCCTTGGTTTTTGCAGACTTTGTATGCAGTGTCAAAACTCATGCCTTGCAGAACTGTGGAAAAGCTGTAGCAACTGTTCTTGAATTTGATCCATGGTACAGTTTTTTCTGAACATAAACCTTTATAGGTATTGAGTTTCTTTTCTGTGATAGAAATAAGAGCACAGCTTTATAGGCACAATAAAATACACATTAATATAACATTCCACACGCTATTTTGGAGTAATGCTAATAAGCATATTATTGCATTATGCATCTATTTTTCAAAGTAAAAAAATCTAAGGGTTGCATATATTTGTATTAGAAGACTAAAACTGGTTTTATTTCTGATCAAAAGCCTTGCTGGATGGCAACAGTGATATAAGGACAATCTAACTGGTAGTGATGTGCAGAGGGATTCATGAGCAAACCACGGGCACATCAGAGCACTTCGGGCTGCCCAGCATCTGCAAAAGGCTTGGGGATTTCCAAGGACCACAGAACTTCCCTCCACCAAGCCGCAAAGATAAAGACCATGGCATAGATGAGAGTTTCCCATGGGTAATTAGCAGGCTGTCCCTCCAGCCATGCAATATGCTGCAGCAAAAAGTCCCTCTGACTCAGGACAATTCTGCAAGCTCACTTTGTGATATCCAGTGTCACATTGTGGCAGTGCTGGTGATTCACCTACATTACTTATGTTTTCACATGCTTCCTACTTTTTCTACAAAACACACAAACCTTAGGCTACACATGATTACATAACTTGACCAAAAAACCCCAACAGTTAGCTTCATTACAAAAAGTCCTACTAAAGAATAATTTTTGTCTTGAAGGATTCCAAAACAGCTTTCTTCTCAACAGAACCGAAAACTATAATAAGCTGTAGGAGAACCCCTGGTGATCAATACCACTGAATAGGAACTATGTGTGGACAAAGACCCTGCAGTCCTGGACTAAAAGGAGTTCCAGACCTGAATTCTGGATTCAACTGAAGCCCAGGTAACTGATAGAGCATTTTAGGATACAGGAAAATATTCTTATTTTTACCAAAAAAAATTTGCAAAATCTTTGATGTGCTTATCAGTGAAGATGTGACTAATTTTTCACTTGGCTCTAAATGCTTCCCTTTTCCTATCCCACAGTTAATTGAAGCAAACTGAATTTATTTCCCTTTGAGCTAGGTTATTAGCAATCCTCATTTTCACAGATAATACAGTGTTCACTGAAGAGACAAAGTAATTTTCTATTATGAAAGTTGTCTTCCTGTTCTTCTACAGATCAGACCTGATGGGCAATACTTTGTGGGGAAAAAATGGTTTCACAAACAGGAAATACAGAGAGGAAATGTAGAAATACACTTCAGTTTTAAATACCTTAACCTTGCTTAACATTGCTTAACCTTAAACCAACTCATCCCCTTTCATATACTTCCACTGTTAGTACACACATTTGCAGCTGCAAAGATTTAATACAAATTCTGACTTACTAGGTGGCACATGGCAAACTGCTCCTTGCAGAAGTTGTTCACAATTTGTGCTTTTCCAGTGTCCTGAGGTATCAATGTAAACACAACTGCCAAAGGCCTGGGACTCATTGTCTTCCCAGAAGGTAAACAAAGACCTAGTCCCATCCGACCATTCAAAGTTAAGCCCATTCTGCCAAAACAGATTTCAGGTTATCCTTTTGATATGCTTTAGCACCATACAAGTTAATCTTCTTTTGGTGGCATCCTCACCAGGTATTACAGAATGTCTTCTAATTTTCTAAAGGCTGGGTAGATCTAGAAGAATCTACAAAAGGCAGACACAAGAAACCTCCCAACTTACTTTTGGGAGATTACAAACTACAACTAATCTGCTGTTTTCAGCAAGTGGCTATTTGGGCCACTGGGCTACTAAAAATGAAACAACAAAATTTCAACATTGACACTACATGAGATTTTTTTCTTTTTGTGTGTTTTAAGTTTTCTACAGCTTTTATTTTTCAGTAGTCATTGCACTGAACTGGCTCTCAGTAGACATGCATTATATTGCAACAAAAAAATGTTTAGGGCTCAAGCTTTCCAGGGTTTCATTTCCACATGCAAACCTTCTATGAATTCACATGAATGACACAGGTCATTAGCTTGTTTCTGGAAAAACTCCTTTGCAGCCTCATATTCATAGCCAGGTAGTCTACTACGTACATCCGATGTGAACAGCCCAATCCAGTGGTCGTATCCCAGCCGATTCACAATGACCGTGAGGAAAGCTTGGTGATACTGGTCTGTAATGCTGACCAACTCCGCACTGTTTGCCATGCAGGCTTTTAAAGCTGAAGACCATGTAAAATTCCCGCTTAATAGTTTATACATTCGGTTTCCATATTCTACAGTATCTGGCACAGGATACATTTCAGATGCATTGATGACATGCCTGGATGTGTCTGTTATAAACAGGAAAAAAGGACTTAACTTATTTTTAAAACAGACAACTTGATCATAGCTGAACAGCTCCTAAAAAATCAGAACTATCCTTAAAAACAAATCTAAACATTGCAAACTCCTTTGTTTTAGGAAGGCACTGTGAATTTTAAAAAGAAAAATATGATGACTACTAGAACAGTATTTAAAATTCCATCACAGCATAAAACTCATCACAGGAATGAATGAGTTTAACGTATTAAAAAAAAAAACAAAAAACCTGAATGAGGTTAGTAAGAGGTCAGTAAGAAATCACCTGGGATCAGGGCATATCCCAAATGTCCAGTAACAGTGGGCTGCAGCGTGCTCTTATCCCAGATACCTTGCATGTAAATTAGATTACTTCCAAGATCAGTTTACACCATAAAGCCTGGCCTCAAAGATAATTGTACTGGCACAGCCATTAGGATAACAAACTTTGGCTCATGGCTCAGGCTTGGGAGCTTCTTGAGCTCATCTTTACTAACCATGAGCCAATGTAGGGAAGATCACAGTGTGGTACTTACAGAGAAATCCTCTACACATGGAGACTTAAATCTCTTTCTGATGATAAACTAACACAGCAATGTCCAAAACAAAGAAAGGAATAAGCCAGTTTTTTAGATTTAAGAATAAAGAGAGTCTCCCAAGATGAAAAAAAATCAAGAGACAGAGATCATCTCCACCTCAGCCCAGTGTGCAGTGCTGCTGTGCTCACACTTCTGCAGAAGGCAAATGCCTTTGCTAACATGTATGAACGCTCCCAGCATACTTTAAACAAGGCTAATAAAATAAAGAAATGCTATAGTTTTAATCCTGTTTGTCAGTTTGGATTCCTTCTGTCTGTAAAGCGTCTCTGTGATTGCAAAATGAAGTGGTTGCTTTGCTACAAGGTAGTGTTTTTAGACTTGGTTCCTGATATGACTAAGAGAGGAGGAGGAGTGTTAATAAGCCTTGTCATTCACAAATCATGTAAAATTAGAAATTTCTAAGCAAGAAAAAGTTTTGCTCTTGAGCTAACTGAAGCACTCTGTTTTGTTCCAGCTTTTAGTTTGCGTCACTGCTTAAAGAAAGGCAGAAAATGCTGTAAATTGCTGACATAATTCTAACTCAAGCATAAAGAGATCAGAGCCCAGTTCAGATACACTGTTACTTTATTTCATTTTAGTCTACTTCAGAAAATAATTCAAAAAACAGGAAACAGAATGCAGACAGGATGGCAGAAGCAAAGCACCAGCTCATCTTTCCAGGAATTCACAGATTTGTTTGGACACTTGAGCAAATTTAGCAGTTCACTACTGCCAGCAAGAGGCTGTCTCACTACTCCCTTCCTTGCTTCTCTGCTCTTCCTGCTGTGTATTCCTTGGTCTGGTGTCTACCTGACCTTGCAGAAGGCTGACTTAGCCTGACTCAGCTGACATGACATAAATTAGAGGAAAATAAATAAATAGAGTGGGGGATGGGGAGGAGGGGAAGATAGGAAGGGTTTTTGCTGGATTAGCAAGCTAAACTGCCTGATAGTTTGGGGGAGTGCCGTGGGTGTCCCACTGGAGAAGCAGGATGGTCCCCTCAGACCCTGAAGCATTCTGCTGTGCATGGGGCAGCCCTGAGCCGCATTTCAGCCAGGACCCAGGGGCCACTCTCGCATTCACCCAGCTGGGAAACGCGGGGAGGATCCTGAGCACCCCCTGCAGCCCAAATCCCTGCCCTGGCCACTGTAAGGCAACTGTTCTTCCTGCCTTTTCATGCCTTCTCCATCTGCCTGTAGCAGCAGAAAGGGGTTAAAATACAAATGTCTGGGAGGTAACTGAAACAAACCAGCAGGAAAACACATCTATTTATTTTTTCTACACCGTGTACAGGATTCCTCCAGCTCTTCCCACAACTGTAGTTCACAATAAATTACATAAAATACAGCTATGGTTTGCTTGAGTCACTTGTAAGCGCTGCTCAAAGCTGATACTTGTTTGTTCTACTTCTCAACTGGCCCTGTCTCCCCCTCCTATGTAGCCAGCAGGAGTGTTGAATCTTTAGACCCAGGGTTTAACCAAGAAGTGAATATATAATACAGAGTTGAGCCACAGAAAGCCACCCCCGCAGTAAATGTAGCAGCCAAGGAGACTCCTTACAGGCTCAGATTACAGCCCTCCCTTTGCTTCGGGGTTAATAATTTGCTGCTGGTCTATTTTGGTAACATGCTCTGGCAGCGTCCTGCTGGCAGAGGTGCAGCGGCCCCGGGGACGGGGCTCCAGAGCTCTCAGCGGAGAGGCAGAACCGGAATGTGCCTTGAGGAAACCAAACAACCCGTGTCCCCAGCAAAAGCCTCACGCTTTTGGCAAGCGAACTTCATGGTACTAGAATTAGAGAAGTGTAAAAAGAGAAGCCAAACTCCCTTCAATCAGCCAGTCAGTCTGCATTATTGAGAAAAATACATTTTCTAGAATCTAGTCTGATCTAATACTGCAAGTTACAACTCCCCATCCAAAATTATATTTTCCTCAAAATTACCCTTAATTTAGCCTTTTGTAATTTCATGCTGCTACTCTGCTGCCATGAGAGAAGATAGAATCAGGAATAGAGGTGAAATTTCCTAAGATACACATCAGAATGCCCAAAGTTAGGAAGAAAAGTTAGTAACAGAACATTTTTTAACAATTACTTCTACATCACAGCTACTGATTTATTAAATAGAGTTAGTCTGTCTAAATACCACATGATCTTAGTCTGTCTAAATATCACATTATCTTAGAAATCTTTTATGTTCCTAGTTTTAGAGACACCTATAACAAGCTGCTTCTAGATGAAAATAAAGTAAGATGTTTTCAATATAGTAAGAGAAGAGAACAGAAGTAAAGGAAGACAAAAACTTACCCTGAGCCTTTTGGCAGACAAACCCATAATTTTTCTGACAGTTTTCTAAGTACCATTTTCCCGTAAAATAAAAATTAGGGTTATTTGATACCAACGTACATAGTGGAAGTTGTTCTTGAACGTTTGCACTGTTAAAATGCTGTCTCTGCAATCAACACAGACCCTTACATCAATTTAAAAATGTACTGTGTAAAACAATAAATAATTATTACATTCAATTTAGGAGAATACTTAACTGAAAAACTCTATTACAAATATTAATGTAGAACAATGGACATGCCCATAAATACAATTTGAAACAATAACTTCATAATAAAAAAAGTCACAAGCTTTCACAATGAACAAACTAAATGCTAACCTCAATATGAACTAACGTGTTGTAAAACAACATAGTAAAATATGAAATTCATAATCTTGTTCCTAAACTTTGCTCAGACCAAGCATACAATACTAACCATATATTTCAAGCTTTTCTGCTTAAAACGGACTGCAAGAAAATGTGACTAGAGCTACTAATTATGTATCTGTCTTGAAAGTGCGTTTTTCGCTACTTCTAATAAGTAATTTACACCTGTAAATCTGTGTCCACAGTTCTCTGAAGCTGTAAAAATTAAAGAGAAGCTTAAATTGCTGTAACAACTTTGGCCTTGTCTTATGGCAGTCATGATTTTCATGGATAAAACAACTTCCCACTGTTGTAAACCTCCCAAAAATACTCACATCCACTACTTCAACTGGAGACCAGTTGGAATATATCACAGGATTTTCATTCACCGATTTTTCATAATCATCACTTTGAAAACCTATCCAAACACTGGTTTTCCATCCATACAGATTCATTGTTATGAAAGCTAGGAAGCAAAACAGAAATAAAATAAACTGGTAAGCAACTGAGGGACAGATGAAGTCTCTTGCAACATACTAAAGCACTGAAAAATTTAATTTCCAATCAATTATATTACATAGTTAATAGAAAATAGGAACATGAATGGCATTTCAGTATCATCTAACTATAAATTCAGTTAAATTGACTCATTTCACTTGGGTTAGGATCTAGTCAATTAGATAATAATACTGTCCAACTGAAGCAGCCTTTCTCAGTTTTAATTAAGATTTTTCAACCAGAGATAGCCAGTGAGATTTCTCCCACCTCCAAATAAGTGGTTTTACAAATGTATGAAATTCAACCACAGATTTTTATGAATAGGGTTTATAAATATTTCCAAATGTGCTGGCATTTATTTCTCCGACAGTTCCAGCCTGCCTAGTGCTATGCATATATGCTACACTATAGATCAGATATAATTATCTCAGTGAACCTTTACGATCTGGGAAACTGAGAAAGAGGAACACTGATTTGTTTAAAGCAGTGGAACCACAGTAAGATCTGAATTATCTTCTTTTCTAAGTCTGTATCCAAGATTAGGCTTTACTATAGCATCCAAATTAAGACAACATTTTATTTAACAATATTTTTAGTACTCTACCTTGCTCCAGTTCATTTTCCAAGAAAGCAAGTGTCCCATCATAGCTATTGCAGACTTCTTGTGCAGAGTACCAGTTTCTCAGATGGTCTGGATCCTTTGGAATTTGTATCAGAAAGCACTGTTTCAAAACACAAGCCAACCAAACAGAAAAAATTGTTTTGTTCTTCTTCCCTCCAGTGATTTATCAATCACTAAGAGTTATCACTAAAACATTTCACACCAAATGTTAAAAATTTAACTTGTTTCTGTCCTGCCATGGACTCTCCAGCATGCTCAGTGCTCAGTTTTCAGCTGCCATCAGGACTGCATTCAAATCGGTTGTTTAAAAGCAAACACAATCTGGGTTAAATTTATCCTTGTAGTCACTGCAGTCAGTAGTGGGGTAAATCCAGTCGCCTCAGTGCATGTTGCTACTAAGGAATGTGTCCATTTAAGAGAAGCCTGATTAAATAATTACCTTTTGACCCTCAGTTGCAAATAGACTTTGGCTTATAATGAAACAGCGTATTTCAGAGGACAGCAGCAATTAGGGATCCATTCAGTACATCAAGGGGCTAAAAATGCCTTTTGAAATCATAAAAGACTCTTGGAATTGTCATATGTGGAAAGGAGAAAAGCAGGCTTTTTATGACAAATGGACAAATACACTTGTATAGCTTTTGCATATATGAGTATTTACTCTCTGGCACTAAAGTAAAATTTTTGACACTTTAAAGGCAACTTCTCAAAGTGTGCAAAAAATACTTAACAGCAATAAATCTTTGTGTTACTGTGTCAGTAGTTACAAACCTAATGGCCCTGCTTTCAAAAAGGAAGAAAACCTTCAAATATTGAATAACCCTTAAGAAATACAATTTCTGTCCTAAAGATGGAAAGCATTTCTCAACAATCAAACAGCAGAAAAAATGTTTTACTTTGAATCCAAAGTGCAACCAGCCTTTCGGACATACTCCTTGTTGTTTCTGGTCTTTTGGAATTGTTTTCTCTATCTTCCTTGCAATTTTACGTTTACAAATACAGGGAAGAGAGACAGTACAGTTTTCGTCACCCCAGAGTCCTGTGTAAAGAGAAAAATCACAGTTCAGTATTGGTTTGAGACTTGGAAAGGTTTTTGGGTTTTTTTCCTTAGCTAACTTAGCTATCCTGTAGTGTTTGAATAAAAGGAGATTCTACATCAAATACATTTGGACATAGTGCATTACAGTTGATTTGATGGTTCATAGGCCTCATACTTGTATTCCCAGTTTAATTTTATCAAGTTAAACCAATTCCTCTACACTGAGTCACATAACATATGCTTAAATCATCATTAATTTAAAACAAGGTTCATGAAAAAAATTATAAAAATTATGCCTTCCAGATAAAATAGCTTGACTTCCTTACATTGAAAGTTTTTGGCAAGATCCAAGTAATGACATAAGCTGCTGACCTGCTTAGGAGGAAAGCACACTTTTCAGAGAACTCAACAGATTGTTGGCCAACCCCCAACTGCTGGCCAGCTGAGGGGGGCGAGGGTGTCTCTTCCTTTTATCTGATGCTAACTATAGTAATAGCAAATTCAAGCATTCGAAAGTCATGAATCAAAACCCCAAGATTATGCGGGGAAAAGAAGTTTTTACATTTTTTCAGATTTGACTTTTGAGGCTGGGATTACAAGAGTGTAGCTGGATTCGTTTTTTTCAGCTCTTCCCAGAAATACAAAGCTGGGTATTTTTTCTTTCCATGGAACCTGACATGCTTACTTTATCATATGACGTCCATATCTTCAGAAAACAGAGACTATGAGATGACAGAAATCACTGGAACCATCAGGACTGTAAGTTTTTTTTATTACTAGTAAATTTTTTATTACTAGTAAAATAAAGAGCTATGTGATGATGTAAAGGCTAGCACCAAAACCATGGCATCCAAAAATCCCTCCGCAGATTGGGTATGGGATCAAAAATAAGAGAAACCTGAGTATTTAAAGTTGTATGCTGAGAGAAAACCAGTTTATAGATTCGGAGAAATGGTTGCTGAGTCCATCTGGCTCATTTGGTTATTCACGGTCTGTGAAGACCAGCAATGCATTAACATTGTTGCTGTACTCCATAACAGACTGATTGAAACCAGAGTGTCATTAACACTAGAATCTTTACATTTTTACATTACAGAGCTGTAACTATTAATATACTTTTAAAAACTACACCCTAGTCTGAGTATATTAATGCTATTTCCTTATGATATATAATATTTCTTTCCATAATCACAGAAGCAGTTATCCAAATTATAACCACGTACTTTAGAATGGATTACCTTTTTTGAGAGCAATAAAAAAAAAATTAAACCTTTGGCCAACAACAGAATCAAGTCACAATTTCTGCAGTAAAACGAAATATAAAAAAAACCTGTTTGTGATGAAATGAAGCCACATCTTTTCCCTGGTTTCTGCAGATCTCTTTCTCTCCCTTCATCCCAGTTCTGGTATGTTACTGGTGATTCATCTCTCCAGCTGCACAGAAATATTAAGAATGCGGTTTCAATTTTTGCTATCCTTACCTAAAAATACACCCTTCATTAAAGGGTTCATAAGAAGATAGCAGGGAGAAAATGCCCCTTTTACTAACTAAGCATTAAGAAAACCAGACAACATCCATGACCAAGGTTGGTATTAATGTCTTTGGTTTGTATCTTCTACAACACTGTCAGAAGAAACACTGTAACATGGAGATAAATTAAGAGCAATATATTCTGAATTATATTTACATAAGAACTGAAATTGTCTCTTGAATACCCCACTCAGTCACCAAACTGCTTTGGCCCATCATACTGAAGGGCATGCCAAGCACAACTCACAGCAGCTGAGGTGTATGTATTCTTACCGAAATTCATCACTGAGGTTTTCTGCATGCAATCCAATCCACCAGTGAACATCACTATTCGATAGCTATAAAAAAACGTTTTGCCATATGTTTAGCCCTCTTATCAATGCATTAACAAACTCCTAAAGTCAGATTCTGTATTCAGACAAATAGCATCTCCATTGGGTTCCAATGGCAAGAACAGGTGCTAAATCCTGTCCATGTTAATTCATGTCATTTCAGTAAGGTTATTCACATAAGTAGAACATGATTTAGAGCCCATGTTTCTACAGGATTGCTGATATATCTTCTGTAGCCTAGGAATGTACAGTTTTAGGAACCTACAGCCTACACAGGTTGAAAAGACTGCAGTCTTAGACCAGAATTTGTTTTTCCTCAACTCCTAAAATTAGACAACAGCAGATATTTCCTTTTAGCCTTAATACTGCTGATCTCTAATGTTTCCGAAATGCTTTCTATGAACATTTACTGACTTCGTACAGCCCACAAAAAGAGATTCCTAGAGATGCTTTCTAGATTGTTTTTTGTTCTCAGGAAGGGATTTAGACTTTTGCTCCTAAAAGGCAAAGGTTCCTAAAAGGACAAGGCTCAGAAATAATGCAATTTCAGCAGCCATGTGTTATTGCTGTGTTGACTTGATCCTAGCTTGAACTATGAATGGGTTAACCACTCAGACACAGTTTGGGGCACAGTTTGGAAAAACAACAACAAAAAAAGAAGTTCTGAATGTGCAGGACACTGGAGACGCCACTCTGTCTCTGCAAAACCTTTATTTCTTGTGAGAAAGAATTGAAGTGCACCCTGTGTTGTGCATCCATACTGTCCTTGGAGTTATAATTAGGATTTCTCCAGCTTACAGCTTATTTAGCAATATCAAATGAAGAAATAAGACATTTCTGACACAGAAAAGACTCTGCAATGCTGTCTGATTTGCTATTGCCTGGCCTTTGAGTTTAGTTTTCTAATCACAGCACTAAGCCTACATATTACAGTTTTTAAAGAAACAGTGAAAAATGCGAATTCAAATTCCATGCCAAGAAATTTTGACCAAGTTTACTAATGACACATGCAAAGTCTATTTGGACTGCTAAGTATCAGTTTAGCAATTGCCATACTTAGTCCTGCTTCCAGAGGAAACTAGTTACAGTCACCCTGGGACAAACCTAGATATACTGGGAAAGCTTAGCCAAAGCCAGCAGGCTTCAAAATAGCTGCGTATGTTGTATTCTGAAACAAAACTTCAAGGAAGTTGAGCTGATTTCCAGTGCCAAGAGACTAAACTTGGCTTTTTCATTGCAAAATGCTCACAAAGAGATGAAATAGCCACTAATTTTAATTACAAATCCACTTTTAAAAGATCTCTTGTAAGTAAACAAGACTTTAAAGAAGCATTCTGGTTATCCATTTCAAGTGATCTTAAGTTTGAGAAATATGGATTTTTTTAAAGTTATATAATTTTTTAAGTCATAAACATTCAGTGTTAGGTAAGGTAGTAATTATATCACATCACAGCATCTGGTACATGTGGAAGAAGGCAGCCTAGCCTATTATGTTGCTCTTTCATTATAAGCTTCTTTTGCTATGAACTATTGGTTTAAATCCATTTCATCATATTTTAATACAAAATTACTTAAAAGCAGATAAAAATTTTGCATAATTCCTTGCAAACTTAAAGACCCCCTCTTAATACAATGCAATTCTACTTACACTTTCTATTCTAAGTTAAAAGCAGAGAATGCTGCACAGTGCAAGCAAAACTATGTGACCCGAGAGCTTTTCTACCCAGAACTAGTTGTTCCTTTATTGCTTTACATACAGCTGTAGAATTTTGTCCTCAGTAAGGCAGACAGATTATTTTTATTAATTTTTTAAAATTTTCATTATTTTCATTTTACTGAGAACACCTAAAAGAAAACAGTTTCTTGGGAATTCATCTGCTTCTTCTGTTATTTCTCAGTTCAGAGCTGTTTGTTACATCAGAAAGGTTCTGGAGCAATTCTGCTGTAAACCAGAGGAGGGAATTTAGAGGCAGGTGTCTTTTTCCCCCCATATAAATATCCATAGTCACAAAGGGGTTTAATTCAGTGGACATCATACAAATCTGTGGACACTGCCCAAATCTGGAGCATTGCCCAGGCTGGCATACACAGAGGAGAAGGTAATCTATTTTCCATGGTTATATGCACCCACCTCTAGGTTTAGAGTTTTAGGTATAATTAAGGTGCAGAGAAACTGGCAATCTTTCACTCTTGGCAGCTCTCCCCAAGAGTAACCTTTCAAATCATGTTGAAGATTTAAACTGTGGAGACCATTTCAAACATCTGCATTTGCTGCCCACATCATGCTGATGCACCCACTTAAATGCCCCTCTCTATTACTACCTGATGACCAGTGGCCAAATTACAGAATAGGAATGGAGCAGAACTGTGGAACTGTGCTGGATCAGGAGACATCAGGATGTAGAACTATTGTGTGAACATGCGAGGAACCATGACGGATCCCATTGTTCACGTGGGGGTGGAGGGAGAAGAAGAAACAGAGAAGGGTGTACACCACATGTGAAACACTCCTGTCTCTTTACCCCCAATTATTTTCCCAACTTTGGAATAGGAAGCTGGTTTTTACTCCTCTTGGGTCTTTTCAGGAAGATTGACCAATCTGCTCATTGGCACAGATGATTCTGCAGATGTGAAATGTTACTGATTTTTTTAGCTAAGCAGGGCTTCAGGCAGGGATGCAGAAAATGAAAACAGCAAGAGCATTATTTCTAAAGTAAAATGGCTTTTGAGTTCTACCTGGAGTAACATGCAGACAGATATTCCAAAAGATGCAGCAGAAAATATCCAGTTACTGCCTGAGGGTTTATTTTTTAAAAGGAGTAGTTTTTCTTACCTTCCTTATTTTATTTTGAATAAAGGCTTGTTCACCAGAGGAATTTATTGTTGCCATTCCACTGTGAAGCCATCCACAGACAAACTTATAGGTTTCCCAGTCCGCAGGACTGACATGGAATAGATATTCTGCTCCTTGGTAATATGACCATGGCAGTTCTAGGAAATGAGCAAAAGAGTCAGTGGTGTGCAGGGGGAAAAACTAATTTCAAGTCTCATAATTTTCTACCCCAAGGCCTGCCTTCAGCCACGTGTCAGAGGACAAAAATGCTACAAGAACAGCAAAACCACGTTTAACATACCAATTTGTGGCCAAAAAAAAAAAAAAATGCACTACATGTAATTTTTTTTTCTGATATTCTATTCTGTGAGACTTCAGTAATATAAGAGAGTTGTCCAGACTTACCAAAAAGGCAGTTTTAATGTGATGGGGAGGTTATCAAACTCCTGTGCTTATTATTCACAATATTCCTTAACCTAACCAATAGTATCTGATGTTCTAGTGTTCTAAACAACAGCAGTAGATTTTGAACTGTAACAAGAAGTTCCTACAGAGTTCCCTAATGTAAATTTTCAACTCAGAATATTTTAGTTATTTTATTTTTACCAAAGGCTTAAATTGTATTTCCAAGTTACATTGTTTCAAGATGAAAAAAAGAAAATGTTTTCATACCAGCCATGTACCAAACTGGATTCATGGGTTTAACACCTGCAAACAAACAAACAAAGCAACAAAAAAATCCATTAAGAATATTGCTATTCTCATTGAGGGACCAAAAAAGGGGTTAAGCATGAAATAAAATGAAATAATTGCAGCACTTACTAAAAGCCATTTAGAATAATCTTTATGAATAAGAACTTTGAGTAACAGCTAACTAACTGCTAATCTTGCTATATACTTATAAACTGACTGCACACATTAGATCTGTTAACTGGCCAACAAATGCTAACGTAGTAACCCAGATGGCTTTGCTATGATTTCATGCAGAAGACCAATGAGAACTCCAGAGGTGGCTAAAAAGGAGATTTTCAGATTTTTTTTTTTCTTGTCCCTCCTGAATTGCAAGTAATGGGTATACAGACAAATAACATTTCACCTTTCGGTATTTTGCATATCCATTCACGCTGTTCATTGCAGTGTGCTGGAAAGACCGTTCTGTTTACTTTGAACACACCACAGTTTCTTGAGTCATCTTCAACATACTTGTTCTCCAAAAACGAAGATACAACCTGAAAACAGCACATTCATTCTCTTTCGCTGACAACCCAAGATGAAGCATTTAAAAAACTCATCGTGGAGAAAAGGGAAGGATTTAGACATGTGTGTACAATAAGAACATCATAAACAACAATCAACCAGAGGACCACCTAAATTATGGTGGTAAAATACAAAAAATATTCATGTTCTGTCCAACTTTTCCATCTTATATCAGCCTTCTTCATAAAAATAATTGAATAACTGTGAAACCTAAAATTTTTGTGACACAATTAACAGCAGGTGCCCACATCTAATAGCCTTTGCTTTGAGTCAACATATTGCATGATTGCACTTCGCACTCTGAAGTGTCTGAAGTAACAACAGCAGACCTGATGCTGTTCTTAAAAGAGAAATTGGTTTTCAGCCTTAAAAAGTGACCCTTCTTCAGTTCTGGGCTAAACACAGTGCACTTTGCAGGGAAGCTCACATCTGCAAAACCTTATAATCCCATCAAATTCCTTTTGTGGTTGCACAACCCTTTTGCACAAGCTGCTATTTTAATAGCAGTGTACTGTTAATTCTATTGTAACAAGTACTTTAAGTGAGTATGTGGACATGAAAACAAAACAGTTTTCCTGGCCAGTGTTTGCTCGCAAGGCTTATTTTTGTATGTATGGTCAGATATGACTTGAAAGGTCACTGAAATACAGAGTAAACAGATAGTTACAGGTGTTCTGTCAGACCACTGCCATGTCCCTCCAGAAAGTGCATTTCTTTTATTAAATCCAATCCAGAACTGTCTTTCTTCTGTTCTGTAATGGAAACAAAGAAAATAACATTTCTCATGTTTTTTCCTGTAGCTATTTCAGAAAAAAAATTTTAATAGTACAAATACACATATTAATTTCTTCTTGAATTCAATATATCATTCCCTAATACCTTGAAGTAAACTCTGGTTTTCCTACTAAGATGTTAAATAATATTTTTTTCAAGATGAATACATTTAAAATAGGATTAAAATTGCAGAGCCTCCATTTCAATGGGGAATGTTAACTCTCAAGAACATCACCTTAACAATAACAGTTGCTCAACATCTACCACAAACACCACCTTCAAAAACAGTCACATAACAATGTTGCTAATAGACTTTCCCCATTTCGAGGTTCATGTTAGACTAGGGATGTTTTCTGACACTAGAGGATGGAATAACTTAAAATGTAGAGTATATATTAGTATGATTAAAATAAATCCTGTTGATGTTCAAAAATACATTTACCTATCAAAAATTGTATATAATAGATTGTTTAAAAATGTCTCTTCGTAGATATGGCTAAAACTAGCAAGATGAGCTCCAAAATCTTGACATAATGCTTCTGCTTCATCCCATGTTCTTCTCATCAGAACTTTTTCATTGTGAAATATCTGCAATAAAATAGACATTATTGTAAATGTAGTTGATTTTAGAGAGCGGTGATTTCAGAAACCCCCAAAAAATCAAATAGTAGTCACGTTTTTTTCCAAAGTAAAGCAATGTATATTCCAAGTATAGTTCTGTTCCTTAATACTTTCATTCACTTTAAAATGCAGCATAGGATGGTAACAGGCAATTTTTGTTTGTTGAGTGAAAGAAATAAAGCATTATCAAAAATGTTTTAGGAACAGTGTATCCCTAAGCTGGCCTAGAATCAGAAAAATTCAATGCAAGATTGACACCTACCTTGTAGCAGTTGAGCAGATTAGGTTCTGACTCCCATCCAAAATAACAGGAACTCAAATGTTTTTGAAAAGTAAGTTCAGGTTCTTCATAAGAATTGATTTTTTGTTTGCACAATGACATTGCTTTGAAGTTCTTACAGCTTTTCACCTCCCAATAACCAACGGGGTGCTGCCCTCGCATAGCCACACATCCTCCAGAATGACCTAGACATAGGAATATGGGTTGAGTATCAGAATAAAGCATCTGAATTTTGGGAATTTTTGGTGAAGTGGCTGTTTTATTAGCAGGAATTTGTGGATAAAACCTTGAAAAAGTTACAAAAATTGGAAATTCTTTGGTCAGCAGCCAGTTTATAAGCTCATCTGTGCTGACTTGAGCTTGTAAAATGAACCATGATGAAGGGTTCCTCTCACAAAATGCAGGAGACAAAATACAGTTAAAATCAGAACTTTTGCAAAATGCAGTAATAAAGCAATAAATGTAGAATCCAAACCCGAGAAGCAATTAGTGAAATGAATGGAATGTCTCTATTCTCAGCTATTGCTAAGAGGTTAATGTTTCAGAGGTCGAACAACTATTTATTTTTTTCACTTTTTGTTTTCTTCAAATGTTTTCCTTTGGATTACTATGAAACAAACAAAATCAAACAAGCAAACCAAGTATCAGCAATCTAAAAGGGAACAAGAAGCCTCCACGCAGTGGCTTTATTCACAGAAATGTATCTGGCAATCTCTGACCTCTTTCTTTCATACAAAATGCAAATTTCAAACTGTGACAGTTACTGAATAAAATTCATGACTTCTTTAGGACCTTTTGCTGGGAGTCTAAAGAAGCCCTTGAAAAGTCCACAAAGAAATGTATGAAAAATAGTACATATGTTTTATTGACTTTTTTTGAAAAAACATCATATATACAACAAACGTATTATAAAGTCCACAAAGAAATGTATAAGAAACAGGAAAAGAAGAATTTCAGGGATTAGTTGTGCATGCACGGAGGGTCTGACTGTGGGGAACTTCAGGTACAAGTCTGTAGCATAAATCACAATTTTTCGCCATTTTTTTTCAGCATTTGAGCACATAAAAGAAACGTTAGATTAATATTCGCCTCGCCACACCAGCAGGTGGGAAGAGTGACATCCAGCAGCCCACCACATCTGGGAGCCCATGACAACAGCACCTGGGTGGACAGGGGGAGGAAGCTCCAGCTCCTCCAGAACCGCTGACTCACCTAACTCTATCCATGGCGGGAGGTTACAGAGTTGGCAGCAGATGGAAGCTTATCTTGACCAGGCAGGGAGGAAAGGACCGGGACTCCCCTACTCCCCACTCCCCAAGCCACTGCTTTTTTTATCAGCATGTTACTCACGTGGCTGGAACTTGTTCCAGTTTGAGTAGCTCATGGAGCGATTCTTTCCTGCTGTACTTAGCCAGAAGTATTCTCCTGTGTTGTTAAGGTCTTGCAACCCTATCCAAAAATAAGTTCTCTCAGATTTTACCATGCTGTGGATCATGCTGTTGATAAAAGCTTGTTCAAACCTTAATAAAAGAATCGAGATAAAGTTTTTTTAGAATAAAATAGGTAAATTGGTATTTCAGTGAATAGCTCTCATGAAATTATTTAAATTATGTGAGAAGAGAAAAATATGTAAGAGGTACTTCATTTTCCTTATGGAATGCTGTGGGGAACTTCAGGCAAGAGTCTGTAGCACAAGTCACAATTTTTGCCTAATTTTTTTCAGCATTTGAGCACATAAAAGAAACACTAGATTAAGATCTAAGCTTGATGCTTGAATTACAAGATGCAAAGACAGAACACATTAATGATGCACAAACAAAAATAAGAAACTCCTTGTATCAACAAGAAAGGTTAGTGGGGTCTGAAAAAGCTCCAGAAGAAAGAAAAGAAAAATCTCTGCACAGAAGTATCCTATTGGAACCAGACACAAAATGAGCACTAAGAAACCAGAGCTGAACAGCTCAAAGCACCAGCTGATCTGACTACAGAAAGAATCACTTCTTTCTTTAATTTCTTCACTAAAATTACGTGAGAGACATACACCTTTTTAAAAGGAATAATTGTTGTGTACAGTAACCCAATTGTCACTTAAATGCAATTAATTTTAATATAGTTGGTATAGGACTATAAAAAATGCTTCACTTAAGAGCACATTTAATCAGCTGCCTATGAAAAAACATACAGCAAAGTAAATTCCCAATTTCTTAGGGACTTTCATGACTTTCTGATTTTACTGATTGTGAAAAGAATGGTTAAGTACCATAATGATGACATTAATGTAAAAAATGGAATGTTTCTGTAACACTTGGAGTGACTCAGAGCTTGTATTTGATTTTAATTTCCTCTGCATGTTCTCTTTTTATATCAATTCTACTTCCTCTACAACCTGCTATTTAATGAATATTTTAGGATCAATAACTGAAAAGTATTTGCATTTTTCACACCAGAACAACAAATCTCAGCAGTAATTAAAAACCAAAACTAAACTAAATTTAACACATTATTGCTACTGCAGTAGTAATAACTAGTGATGACTACACCCAGAAGGAAGAAAGAAATGAAGGGGGGAAAAAAAAGGCAGAAAAAGACACGCTCCCTGTGATGTGCAGCAAGCCCTCAGCTCCCTGCAACATTTCAGCTGCCGATGCTCAGCTGCGAGAATTTGTCCTTTGTCTTCCCTGAAAGGGTGCCTGTCATACTGCAGCACAGCGCTGTACACATTGTGCACAACCCCAAAACCACGTGGCAGGACAAATTCCCATTGATGTAAACCCTGATTCAGGCAGCCTGTGTTTTCTTAAAATTCCCGGCTACTATTCATCTGATTTCTGGTGGTTACAGTACTTTCCCTGGTCTAAAGGGAGCGGATATTTTCTCCTTATATTTTTTGATGGGGTTTTTTGTTTGGTGGTGGTTTTTTGTTTGGTTTGGGGGTTTTCTGTTTGTTTTTGGTTTTTTGTTATTTTTGGGGTGTGGGTTTTTTTTCACTCAGTAAGTATGCAGTGGCTAAAGTATCTATGTAATTTATCTACCAGTATGTCAAACTTTAACGGGAATCCACCATAAAGAGTAAATTCCTAAGAATGCAGAGAAAACCCAAGCATCTGGACACCTGAAGCGAAAAAAGCTTTTGTTAAAGCTGCAATAGAGGTTTGGGGGTACAAAGAATGGGAAAGAATGGGAAAACAGTGACAAATGCTTTCAAACATTAACTCTCTTACCCTGTTTGCTGAGAACTCACATAAAACGCGTACATAAATAGAAACATTTATAAAACATTGATATGGATTAAAATTTTATGCTTTCATTATAAAAAGTATATTTTCATTTTTCAATATACTTTCCAAGTATAAAGTTTCTGAAAGATGTTACATACTTCTGTAGAAAGCATTTTGTTCTGATTCCTGCATGCTCATGTGTGCACATTGCTATAAGTGCTTATTAGCCTAACAGTTGCTTTTTACTAAATTTATTTTCAATTAAAAAGTAAAGTAAAGCACATTTTTGATTTTAGCCAATGTTAGTAATTATGTTCACCTCTCACACAAATGTTATTTCAAAATAGTGATATCTTTTGCCATGCAACACTTTATTAAGTTAGAATAGCTCTTGTTAGAGATATCTTCACACTGTCTAATAGGATGAGCTACCTGTTTGTTACTGATACAAGTGCAGATGGGCAGAAATAACCACTGGAAGCATGTTCAAAACTTCGAGGGGTACTGTCGATTTTGTAACAATATCCACCATGTCTTTCCCATCCCTTAAAAGAAATGAACATTATTTTATAGATTATTAATTATTGTATAGGTGTTAAAAACTTGATCCTGTTTTGTACTTTCTGCCTGATGATCACTGGCATCCCTATAGCTCTTTTCTACTGTGGTTGAAGAGCAGTTACCCTGAGGGTCACTGAAAACATGGATAAATTTAACAAAAGTTCAAGTTTAAATCCTTAAATTGTGCAAACCTAGATTAACACACACACAGAATCAGGGAATCACAAAATATCCTGCACTGGAAGGGATACACACACAGATCAGTGAGTCCAACTCAGCCCTGCACAGGACACCCCAAGAATCACACAATGTGCCTGAGACCATTTCTTGAACTTGGAGAGGCTTGGTGCTGTGACCACTTCCCTGGGGAGCCTGTTCCAGTGCTCAACCACCCTCCGAGTGAAAAACCTTTTCCTGATATATATCCTAAACCTTCTTAATGGGTATGACAAAAACGTGGGCAGGGAACACTCCCCTTGCATACTATTTTTGTTCTAGTTTTATACATTGAATATTGTTTTACTGGGCTGATTTTGGGGAAGCATGCCAGGCCCCTCAGCTAGGCATCTCTTTGCATGAAGTGTGTAGTAGCGCATGTTGGTTTCAACTTGTGGTAACTCATCACTGGTATCTAATAGCTGAAGTGCAGGGTACACAATACCACATCAGATTCAGTTAAGTTTTTATAAAACACGATTACAGCTGCCCCTTGTTCTTCAATTGTAAAAAGAAGTATTTATTCCAGACACTGCTGGCCCTTCATACAGCAATGCACTTTAGTCATTTACCTTTTCTCAGCTCCCTTGCTTGTTTTGAAATAGAACATAAAATAAAATTAAAATTAATAATTTTTTTTTTGCTTGTTTTAGGATGACAAAAATGTAGGGGGGGAAAAAAGAGCTCAGGTTTCTGTTAACTTCATATGGATATATTGCAAAACAGAACCATAGAAAATGTTAAAGACTAGTTCATCTGATGCACAAGTCCTAAAATCAACATGAGGTGAAAGCTCAGTAGTAACATGTTAAGACTATAAAGCTTTAGAAAAACAAACAGCTGTGCCCAAGGCCAAAGTTCCTTGAGAATCTACTAGCAATCCAACATGAATGACAGTATGAGATTAATGAAGCAAAAGATCAAATGTAAGAAATGCCAATAGACATTCTGTACGTTTAAGGTAAGTCAGCAACAGAAGAGTGGGAAAAAAATGTAAATCTGGATGAAACAAAGACCTAGCCCTAGAAATTAGGCCAGAAACTAGCAAAACAAGTACACTGAATGCTGAAAGTTGACAAGACAGAATGTCTGAAATCAAATGTAGCTTTGAGTACACTTAGTACTGACTTCTTTTGATTAACTGAATATAACTTTTTCACATTAGAAAGGATCTATCAAAGCCAAAATACCAAGAAGAGGTTTCAGCACATTTTTACAGGGTGTGAAACATCAATAAGCAGAAATTTATCCTGAGTACAAAATTTGCCAGAGCAGACTGACATACTTATGACAAGTGACTCAATCTATTGAGTCCTGATCCTGTGAGGCAGAGGATCGAGAAGAAGGTGAAGTGCCATCAAACTGCTGACTACAGCTGGTCAAGAAAACCTTGATGCTCTGCACAATTTTCACCTGGTCAGGACTGAGAGACCTTTCTTACACTAATAACACATAAAATTATTGAGTGATGAAATATATTGGTCCAAATGAAATCAGTGCAATTACCCTAAACTTTTGGAAATGTTAAGCTGGAACCAAGCAGTAATTTCCATAATGGTATTACAAGAATACTGGATCTCACCACTATATATCTGGGAAAAGACTGCATCTGACTCCAAACAATTCAGCTTCAACCTTCTTGTAATTCAACTGAATGGTTATGTTTCTTCATTTTTCAAGAAACAAGACAGAAAATTAAAAAAAGGAAGGCAATGAGCTAAAGAATGAAGCAAGTTAGAGAAGATAGATTTTTTTTCCTCTAGAGTTTTGAATAAAATCAAGTCTAAAAATTTGCTCTTCTCACACTGTGAAAAGGAACTGATGGCAAATAAAATCATACTTTACACACTACCTTTTACTACCAGGATACAGAGCCTAAAAGCCTGAACACCTGATGCAATGTCCTAGCGAGATAGCTGTGCTCCTTCCTATTTGTGTTTGAAAGCAAAAGGAATGCTTATGTACAAGTGGAAGAGTTCACTCTCCGTGTCAATGAAAATGATTGTTTTTCACCCTGACATTCCATTTCAATGTATGAAAACCATATGTGGGATGAGGCATCATATAACAGTCGTTATTTGCACAGATGGTGGACAAAAGGGGTTTCACTTTTGATCTAGGAAAAAATAGGAACTTGGGTCACAACCACTGATGACACATTAAACCGTGAAAGGCATCTTGTGAAAGCTTTTAATATCACATTAAAATTTAGTTTATGTACTTTTAAAGCAAACAATGAGATTTTTTTTCCTAGCAAAACATGCATGTCTTTAGTATGAACAACTGCATTCATCTATTTACATCCACATGTTCTGTAGCTGTATTTAGAGGCTTCCTACATAATTCTATTTTATAAGTATGGTTCTAAAACAATCACAAGTCTCCTTACCTCTGGACAACTTGACTCCAGTTCAGGAGAGACATTACTAAATTCCCCTGCTTTTTTGCAAATGTAGAAAGATCTGTCTTCACATTTTTTAATCTTCCAACGTCCCTCCTAAGGGATAAAAAGAAATATATTCTGTACGTATCCATATTCTCATGCATATCCATACATACATTAGATTACATTCTGTCCTCCTCTTTTAACTTTTCATACAAAATAAATAATTTTTCTCACTACATGTATTTATCCTTAGATGGACCATTTATTTCTACCAACACTGTCAGCAGGATTCTCAAATCAATCATACAGATGGGTTTTTTCTCTTTGAGTCAATCTTTGGGATGTAATGCATCTTAATTCACTAACACTAAGGTCATGCCAGAGCACTTACTTTCTTGCTAGTTATCATAGTTCCTTGTAAAATTAATCTCTCTATTTGAACAGTCCTTGCTCAAGACATTAAAAAGTTTGCATCATATTAATTTTTGCAGATCTGTATATATTGGACATGTATTAAAAATAATGTTAGAAAAATTTTATATTGAACCTCCTTTTCCTTCGTATTTGACATTTCCAGTTGTTTGTTTACACTTGCCAACTGAGTAAACCATGACTTTGTGAAGCTAAACCCCACAATTGTACCAAAGTCCTATTTTCTGCTTCCAATAGGAACCCACTTTTCCAGGTCTTTATCCTGAGTTAAACATTGCAACCTGTACCCGCTACTGTAGAGACAAAAGAAACTCTTTTTGATACAGTTTTAACACTCAGACTGAGCATACTTTGCAAAAAAAATTTCAAAATAATAAGATTCTAGTGTTAATTATGTAAATCAGGTATTAGTGAATTTAAATACTGTTAAAGTAAAGCAAATGCATGACCAAATCACAAAAATACTGACAGTGCCACAAATACCGACAGGACAGGACACAGTGTTGTTTTAACACAACTCCCACTTCTACAATCCCTGCCTGATTTGGAGTCAATATTCCTGCTGTCAACCTCTGTGATTTTATGTAGACCTAGACTACTATGATTTTAAAGATGCTACATAAAATTTATTTATATTGACACCAAGATAACATAGGCACAGCTGACAGTTTTTCAAAACATCAATTTGAAGCTTTCAAGACCGGAACTGATGCATCATAAACTGTGATACACACTACTTGGATTTTAAAATACTTTATAAAAATACCCACTCATATTTGCCCTCTTCCATTTGGAAAGCTTTATGTATGTACCATTTTTTATTGAATGCAAGCTCAAAATCTATGATTAATTTTCTGTGCATCAGTGCTGTAAAATGCATTGGCTTCTAAAGGCTATGCTGCACTTACCACAACAGGAGTATATTGGGAATCAAAAAACAAAGTCATATTCCAGGTTATGGTTTAAAAAAAGTACAAACATCAAGAGACAAAATTATTATGAGCTAAAATAAAAGTGTAATTCATTCAAAAAGAAAACTTACAGATCCTTGTGCTGAAACACAGAGTTGTCCTGTTCTCTGAAAGGTGTTAGGTTCTTGGCTGTGCCAGTTAGAGAATTTTACTGGGGTGCTATCTGACCACTCAAAAACAACAGGGGTGTTATTACTGGATAATCCAATCCATGTTTCAGTTACATTTTCTGTAAAAGAATGAGTTCAGATTTTAATGGTGAAGTAATAAAGCCTACTTTTCCTCTAATATCAACACAATCATTAAAAATTAATCATGTGATTTTCAGAGGAATGTCCCTCTTTAAGGGAAAAAAAAAGCTGTATGAACTTTAGGAAACTCTACTGATGAGATAATATTCTATTGCCCTTGAAAATCAAATTGTTTCAAAAACAGACCAACATATGCAATAATATGCCTTGAAATCCTGAAAATTAGGAGCATATGTTCTTTGTACAAGTGCATGGGGCTGAAAAACTGACATGGAAGTGAAATATTTCTTCCTGTAATCTTGCATGGCACACTCAGCTTTAGGTTTCTCTGAGTGCTTACAGGCTCCAGTGACAACACAGGGGCTGACTAACATAGGAAAGACAAGGCTTGCGGTTTGATGTAATCTCTTTTTCGGCCAGCTACTACAAACAGAAAAAGCAGTCAGGCTTTCAAGTATGTAAGCCCTTCTGAAGACAAGCCTGAAATAGCCCTGAGAGACAAGCAGCAGACTTTGAAGATTAATATAAGTTGAGAACAATTACATCTATCCATTACAGCATCTCTGGAAATAATGGTATTTGGTATCCATGAAGGGTGTTAACAGAGGTGAGGAAGATGATACAGTGGTAAATCTCCTAACCTCCACATGTAACTGTGCCTGAGCTCTGGGAGGCTTAAACTCAGCCACACTGTGCAGCTCTGCCAGTACACTGATGTCAGTGGCAGGGAGCAAATATTCCCTTTTCTTTGTTGCTGTTACGACAACAAAAGTCTTGGCATCGCTGCATCAAAGAGCTTTGTTCATTAAGTTCCTTGTGTAATTATGCTACCTCTTAGGACAATGTGAACTAGCAGAACCCTGCTGACATCAAAGGGACTTTGCCCTCATACTAGCAGCAGCAACTTTGTAGTGTGGATGAGGCCAGCTCAAAAGCAAAAGACATACTAGAATTGTGCATAGAACCAAAACCAATTCAGTGTAAGGTTGATCACTGAATATTCTGCAACAGTTTGCAAGGACCAAGCAAGAACAGTGAAGGCCAAAAGCTACCTGTGTTTACTGTAGCCTCACTGTGTTTACTCTGTGGATTCATATCTTTAAGTATGACTATTGGAGAAGGTGAATCTGTACATTTATAAGACTCCTAGAAGGACCATGCATCATACTTCTTTTGGTAAGTATCATTTTGACATGCCATGTGATGTAGTGCTTAGAGAGGGCTGCACAAAAGAGCACCACAAAACACTTCTATAAACACTGCACACCCGAACTCCCAAAACTCACCACTTTCAAGCAAGTTAATTAGCAGCTCTGCATCTGCCATGGAGGATATACTAACGAGCCCACTATTATCACTTTGGCATGAGAGAGAAGCATCATTCCAGCTCTTCTCCTCTTTATGGAGTCTGTAGCAGTTGCGATGGTGTGGGTACCAGCCAGCGTCACAACGAGTGGCATAATACTTCCATGTATCTTTTAATTAAGCATACAAAGTTCATATATATTAGTTATAAATGCCAAGGTTTTGCTATGGTCATAACACATTCAGAGATTTATTTTTTTTTTTAAATCTTCAAATGTTGAAAACAGTTGTCCAAGATGACTTAAGGAGGCCAAAACACATGCTCTATGGAACATCACCTACCAAGCAAACTCAAATTTCTTTCCCTTTATTTGTTGATTCAGCCATTTGGGCTGCTAGACTAGTGCAAACACTAATTCAGGGTGAAACAGTCTATTTCCCTTATTACCCCTGAACCTGATTCAAAGACAGATAAAGCTTTTCAGACCCATTACCTACCAAAAGTTTGGGTAAATCTTTTCTCATTATATGAAACAAGCAGCTAAACTTTTAAGTTATCAGGCAGAAGTTGAACCCATGTAAGTTGCTCTTACCAAAACAAAAAATTATGTTAGAATAAACTCAATTGTGTGTTTAACCTGCACACAGAATGGGAATCTGAGTCATTCTGTATACTGTATATCTTATAATCATTATATAAACACAGAGTATATGTACAATGCTTTTTTTGTATATCAGAAGTACAGCACATAAAAAGCTACAAATTTTGAGCTGCATTTCTACAACTTTCTTCTCTGTGTGCCACTGGTTCATTTCATCCACAGCAAAAACCTATTTTTCAACTCAAAAGTGTGGCTCTTCCTTCAATATAAAGAGAATGAGCATTCTGATCATGTAAGGAATTGATTACGTGGTATTTATATTAAAACTGTTAGTTTTAAGACTCCCAACATGTTTTCCACAACTGAATTTAAACAGGAAAAAGTGTTATTACATCAGTTAAACTGTATTCAACTTAAACTAGCAAAACAACACATCTAGTGCAGCTAATACTCTGTTCTGCTGACTTTATATTCAGGTGGCTTCACTTGTTCTCCTTGCACACCCACAAATAGGATACAGTAACATTAAGAGACTTACCCAATGTTTCATGCTCTGTCTTATTTAAATATTTTTTGCATACAAAAGGCAATCCAGATTCACATAAATAACTGTGCCAGCCATACTTATATTTTGGATTAATCACTGCACAACGATTTTCTCTAAAACGGTTATCAGAGACATCTGCAAACACATTTTTGAGAAGCACAAAATTACAAAAAATCAGTTCTTACTTGTAAAATGGTGCTGTAATGTTCTCTGAATCTTACTGAATAACTGTACAAACATCCCTGCACACCCAAACTTCTAGTAATATTCCACCAATACTATTGAGAGTTGAACATTGACAGAGAATTACATGTGTGGCAATGCCTCCTTGGCTGCAGCTACCAGATGAGAGGCTGAAACAAGCTCTAGCATATAAGTTTTAACTGCTGGTGGACAGACCTCAAAATGTAGTGAACCAAGTCACAAAGCTCATGTTAATGTGCTGCTGTTAATTTCAGTGTGTTAACATAAACAAATTGAAACTCATTTCCTCCATGAGGAAACCAGCTACAGTTTTTAAATAAGCAACTGGACTCTTAAAAACACCTTTAAAAGTAAATGACAAAAGTACTAGACCATTAATACTGTAGACAGATCTATCTCAATTATGTTACATCCCTAGAAAGGCTTTCAGTTAATGAATACAAATAAATATTTCAACAACAACAAAAAAAGCACACTCATTCACTTAATTTTCAAACCTAGTTGTAGGAACAGCAGCGTTGTATCAAGCTGCAGTTATACAGAACATATAATTATGCTGCTATAATGTATCCAAGAGGAACATCAAGTACTTGCTCTCCAATTCACAAACACAAGTGGTGCTCCGTCTGACCACTGCCAGCCAGCATCTTCATCCAGGTGATTCAGGCCCATCCACAACATGACATCTGTGGTGTTTAACTGCCCTGAAACAGAAAAAATAAAGTATTTCTTCATGCTTTCCCCATATTTTAAAATATCATAGAACTGCTGTCCTAACTTGTTACAATTGGAATAAAACAGAAGTTCGAAACAGTCTCCAGAAAGTTCAGACTTATTTTCTGTCCTTAGAAAATGTCTATTACTTTGTCAATCAACACAAAGACGAAAAGGAATAAATTCAGAAGTCTGAAATCATTCAAAAGCCACTCATCCTGTAAAGTCTTCCTAAAGAAGTTGTTGCTGACCTTAGAAGTTAAATCTAGAACAAGCAGCTACATAAAAGCTAGCCTGTTTCAGCCTTCCATAAACCAAACAACTTTTGGTCCCTTTACAGCCTTGCAGGCATATCAAAAGGCTAATTAATAATTTTTAAAACTTCCTGTTAGCTTATATCCTGCAATTGAAAACCAGCAATAATGGGAAGATATGGGCAAGAAACCTAAGGCAACCTTTTGTATTACAGCTCTACCACCCATTCCTCTGCTTGATCTTCTCCATGCACAGTAAAATACCCATGAAAGCCATGCTTTCAGAAGGCTCTGCACAATTTTTCTGAGATGCTTGCTCCAGAAATGTTCTTGCCATCCACATTTGGCGAAGCCCATCTTACAAAGGAAACTTAACAGGAGAAAGGGACACCACAGTACATTGCAGAGAAGGTAAGTAATGTGTATGATTCTCCAGAGTAAACAAACACACTCTCTAACCACGGCTGCAGAATGAATGGGAGTCTCTGTGGGGAGGGAGAATTAAGAAAATTACACCCTCACGAAACACATGCCACTACTTCTGCACTTTGGTTTATTAAGGTGGGAACTTACCTTCAGCCTTGCTTTTTCAAACAGCTCTATTGAAGTGTGTTACATGATGAAGCCCCACAAGCAACAGTGGGAGAGACATCACATAGATTACTAAACTCCAAAACTTACCCCTTTGCACGGGTAAAGAGGAAACCTAACCAGAGGTATCCTACAAGGTCCCCAGAGAAATGTCTACTTACTGCTCAAGTTACTTATGTAGTTCTGCTCTTCAGGGTCGGTGACACTCAGCAGGTCTCCTCCTTGCAGCTGACAGGTGGCCCGTGCCTCATGCCAGCTCAGCACGGACACAAGGTTGAACTGGTAGCAAACGTGTGTGTCAGGGTTCTTCTTCCAAAAAATGTCACAGCCACTCTCTACTCAAAAACAGACTCGTCACCAACATCCCAAGACTCCAAACTAATCACAAACATGACACCTTGAACAATTCAATTAATTAATGACAGCAGTATCCCAATGGAAGCACAATAACGATCACCTTTCCTGTTCCTTTGTTAAAAAACATACGGAAACAGGGCACTGATGAAATAAAATGTTACTCCACATTTTATATGGTTGATTAAATACTCGGAAGCTGATCTGCAGCTGGGGATGATTTTCACAGCTCTCATGAAGCCAAGAGAGCTACATTTTAATTTATTCCACGTAACCATTTGTTTCTAAAGCTGAATGTTGAAATATTCAAACTTGTGGAGCAACAGTCATTGATCTCCTTGAATCTTGTACTCAAGAGAATAAACATACTATAATCACAAAGTATAAGCAAGGCTGAAAATACCATCTATTTTAACGATTGCCCAAAAAACTCATTATAAAGACACATTTACAGCTGTTTTTAAGATGCTTAAGAAACGCAGCTTGAGCACGGAAGGCTTTTCCAAACCACTTCTGCTTCTAGAAGATATTATTTTGCTTATTTACGCAAGAAGCTGGAACATTCACAAAGTTACACATCCAAAATCTTTTCAACAGCAAGTATTTTTAAAGCTATTGCTTCTTAGTCTTTTAGGCCCAAGACATGTCCAAGCAGTACACAGAAGAAAAGGAACATGCAAGATGTAGAACAATCAAAAGCAAAATGTGACTTTACAAGAGCAACCCCTACTTTCTGTGTTTCAGAAAAGCTGCCTATGTATCACTAGGACAGAGTACAGAGAGGTTTAGCTGCAGCATAAGGTCAATGGGCTGCACAGAATAACATCCTTCTGCTCACTCCCTGTAGTTTTGCTTTTGGGAGGAGGACTTGAGTCTCCAAAGGTGAAACATGATAAATTATGATAAAATTTCCTAAAGCCTGCCTTTGTGTTTTAAGAGACATTCCCCTCTAACAGAAGGGAAGTAATCAAAAAATAGTGCATCCTAGCATTACTAATAAAGAACAAACTCTTGCAGGGTGGGGGTAGAGACAAGACAAGCAACATCTTACCAGCATTCGGGCAAAACCCCCATTTTTCATCTTGTTCATAGTGAGTTGTTGTGGCACACCAGTCAGACTCCTTTCCATCTCTGGTACACTCATAATGCCACTTGTTGTTATATTTAAAGGGAAAAACACATGGAAATCCAAAGGAATTTCCCAGCAAGGTGTATGTTTCTGGAAAAAACAAAATGCAGAGATTAAAAGAATGCCGATCACAAAAATTTCTTCGTCCCCATATTAATTTTTCCTGTGTTTAGACATTTTAGTTTTATTATTGCTGTTGAAGTTATTTCCTAATTTTAATTTATAATTGGTAACACAGCATTCCAAGTGTAAGCAATGTAATTTCAGTAAAGAGAATCTGGAAAAAAGAGCTTATGAAATTTGTCACCATGAGGCACATTCTCAAAACTTAATATGATTGAAAAAAACAAACCAACCAACCAAAAAACAAAAAATCTCAAAACCTGATCAATTAACACATACAGACTGTGCTTACATTTCAAAACAAGTATATAAAACAACAGTTAGCTAAATCAGTCCATGCTCAGATGTAAACTTTACTTATTTGCTAGCCTATGACAGACAAGTAGCACTATTTCCCCTGCTCCTCCCACTTCACAAAAAGTGAATTTCTAATGTGTTTTCCATTCTCTTTGTCATTCTGTGGGAAAGGAAATGTAAAAGACAAAGGAATATTAAATACACTTTTAAAAATGAGTTTTTATTCTGCAGAGAATAATAATGTAGCTAAAGAATTGATGTTACATACATCTGTTGTCACAATCTATGCTTTCCAAAATATTTAAATATTTTCCTATTGTACTTTGAGGACCAAAATATGGATAGAATCCAGTGCAACTGAAAGCTGTAAAAGCTTTGCCTCAGTGAGTGTCTCCTTAATCTTAGGCCTTCTAAAAAAAGTCAAAGAACCACAATCACACTTAGAATGAAATTGTTTGTCAAAGATCCCACATTGACAGCTTTAAGATCAAAGTCCTTCAACTGCAGAATCAATACATACTGCCAAGTTCCTAGAGGTTTCTAAACTTAATGGCTGGCTGCGCACACATAAAAGAGCAGTTTACACATTGTAAATCCCCTTTAAAGCCTTATGATATGAACAGATGATACAAAGAACAGGTCAAAAAAAATTGGGATTGCTTCTCTGTCTGCCTGCTACCATGCTGCTAGCTATGGAGCTACAAGGGGCTACTTCAGCCCTGCCAAGAAACCGAATTCAACAGCTACAGACCTCTTACTATAGTTATATATATATTTTGTTTTTTCTTTGAAGGTAACTATTCTCCTTCCCTCCAGCCTTGTGAACTAACACACTTGCTTTGCATGTTCATGAGCTATTGTAGAACAGGTTAAACTGAACCTGGAGGTAAAAGATTTTGCACATGCAATTAAATATTTTGGTCCTGAATCCAGGCTAGAAGTGCTTGCCAAAGGCCAATCCTGTTCTCACAGATGTTGCAGCATTACAGCTAGACCCGGTCTGTTTTCATCTCCCCACATGTACACAGCTGTACATGGTGTCTGATCTAAGTATAAATTCCACTAGGTTTTAAAGAAGAGGTTGGACTCCATAGTGCTTTCCCAGGTATCACAGGTCCCAAAAGAAGGACTTTGGTGAGAAGAGACACTGAGCACAGCTATACCTACAGAGGAAACCACTGAGACCAGATCTGCAACCCAAACACCCAGTTCAAATGGAGAGAATCAACAGCTCCAGTCTGAGACACACTGTGAAAACATTAGGTCCTTCTCTCAACATGAAGGTCAAGGAAGGGATCGAGGTACAGGCTGCCTGTTGCTGTTTGTAGTCAGTGGCTTTATCTTAGCCCTTATACCTGGAAAACTGTTCAGGTCTGCAAACTCGGATCTTGATGTACATTCCTACACCTTCACTAGCTGTACAGCAGGATTAATCAAAATTCTGATCTCTGTTTCAAAGCTTAGCGTGTTCAAAGTCAAGGTGCTGAACACCACAAACATCAGTCCATTCACACCGCAATCACAGACTGGTTTCAGTGATGGGAATTCCAAATCCTTTCTTATCTCTATTTGGATTTATCTGATAATGAAAGCTGCAAGACAGGCAATAGCAAACCCTAAGTTCCCCTTTTGATTTTACAGAGGATTTGAAATGAGCATTTCCTGGTTTGCAAGGATACTGGTGGTGTTTGGGGGCCATTTAATAAAAAGAATCAATAGTGTGGTATGCTCACCACCACCACTGCATAGAAAAACCCCACAAACCTTGAGTCCCAAACTGCAATAGAGACCAGAAAGGATCACAAGCACCTGACTTCCCCTCAAAAGAACTTCTGAAACTTTCCACAACTATATTTTGATGGCAAAATTTTATTTTTACCTTGAAATGAGTGTTCACAAAGGTCTTCATCATAGGACATATACTGTTTCCACTGACAAGTAGATTTTTTTTTGGCCACAATATGCTTGCTGTTTTCAACAGCCAATTTGTACTCTGATATACCAACTAAAGCTTTTCCATCACAGTTCCACCATAATGAGTATTGAGTTGAATCACATTCAAGCAGACTTAATGGCTGTCCTGGTCTACTGATGTTCAGTCCAAGACAAGTACTTCTGCCTATGTTGAAAAGACGACGATTAGATACCCATTTCCATAACATGTCTTCTGAGAGCTGACTGCAATCTTCCAGAACAAGGCCAACTGTGTCCGCTTTAATGCACAAATTAGAATCTTCACTTTGGATAATAAATATCCCTTTACCTGCAGGGGAAAAAAAAAACAAAACCAAACACCAGACTTTCAGCAGACTGCAATTGAACAAATAGTGTCGAAAGACAAATGTTTTAATTGGAGCTATTTATGAAAAAATCTGAGAATATCCATCAGAATAACTGGCACTTCAAAATATAAGAGTACTGGCCTAGACTTACTATCAGCTGAGTTTTTAACACGTGGACTAGCTGCAAACTCACAAAGATAAGGCTAAGTAAGATTTCTGAGGTTGAATAGTCAAAAAAAAAAAAAAAAAGGATGCCCAAAAACATCAGTCATGTTTAAAGGGAAAAACCCACTGGTCACCAAGAAATACCAGTAGTGGAATAAAGGTTTATGTGTTACAAGAAGTCATGCTGTATGTTGTAAAATAATTCCCTGGGGTAAATTGGAAAGTGCAATTAAAATAAAAGCTAAAAAGTTTAAGGCTGACATTGCCATATTCTCTGCCATATTCCTTCTTCACTCTCTGCAACTATAGAGACAGAAATAAGTTGCATTGTAAATAGGATACAGAAAGGGTAGGATTTATCTATACCATGAGAGCTGGAGGCCAAGGGTTAAAGTATGCCTTCCGTACTGGATTCATATTCTTCAACCATACATGACTACACTCCACAACAGCAGATGTTGTGGGCTTAGCCTTATACACCAGATTTCTTGGAATCATGTAGAAATTCACTGAACTATGTGACATCACATTATAAGTATGTGAAAAAAGTCAGCTGTTTAATGTCTTAGGAGCAAAAGTTTAACTGAGCATATAGACTGAAAAAAAAATGAGGGCAGCTGAGGAACTGGAAATCAGCAAAATATAAGCCTGTAACAGCTCAGCTACTTGATTCACTCTGAAATTCAATAGCAATTAATCCATGGAGTTCCTCTCACATTATATGAGAAATATTTATGTCTCAGGAGATCATGCATTGAAAACCTTAGCAGCATTTCTACTTTGCCTTGAAATTTTACAATGATAATTTCTGCCATGTGCACTTTCAAACTGCTGTAATTCACTACACCTGACATAGTGAAGCACTAGCTATAATAATAATTAAAAAATCCTCTCAAATTGATGTAGCCCACAAATAAAGTAATGAAATGCAGAGGTCCACCCAGATGCTGTGTCCAAGTTTAGTACATAGAGCTTAAGTGCAGCCCTAAAGCAGGAAGATTCATCAAGCAGCAGCATCACAGTGCTGCATAACAGACATACAAGAGATCAGCTCAACAATGTAATGTATACTCAACAAGCAGAAGAAAGAGAGTATGGATTTTGGAGAGGTTTTTGGTTACAGATCCTGCAGAGAGTGCATCAAGAAGCCTGGCTCACAGAGAGGTGGCACTGCAGATTTTATCACTAATAAGAAGTAGTTTAGGCTGTGGCTATAGGGATCAAGAGCCTGCGATGGTGTAGGAGGAGGAACAAGCCCTTCTGACTGGCAGCAGGTGAGAACCAGCCTGATACCTGTAATTGCATCTCCCAAGCACCTGGCAGGTGTCCTACATTAAGTCCTTAACCATTTGGGGGACAGCAAGGTTCCCTTAATCCACTGTATCTCCACAGCTGTTAGGTGCCTGAGCTCACTGAAAAACCATCAGATATTGTGACAGGTACCCAACTTGTCACTTTGCTTTTGAGTTTTCTGCAGTTTGAGAAGTTCTGCAGTTTGTGCTGGTTTCATCCTTCTTATCCAAAACAATCCTCCATGGGCCACATAGATCTTCTCTATCTACATGGCCAGAAAGGGTTTCTGCCTCTCATGTTAGGGTCTGCCTTTCCCACAGCAGTCTTATCTTTGTTGATGCAGAAAATATGCTGTTAATTTGCTATGTAACTAAAAACTGGGTGTTAGCACCAGTAAACACTGATTAATGAGGTATCACCATGATACTGGGATTCACACTTAGATGAACTTCTTCACCAAACCCATAATCTACCTCCACAGCACATGGCAGGCCCCATACAGCACCTTTCTGGAGTGGGGTAGCAACACCACAACCCAAAGGTGAAGAATTCTCAGCCTTTGAAAACCTTTATCTGTAAGGCTCTTAAGAGTTGCAATGACTGCTGAGAAAAGATAAGGTTCTTGCGCAGCCTGCACAAATTACCTAGCTGGATGATCTCTGTGAATAATAGCCTTTTTTTCATTCTGCAGCAAGTTATGCCAAGAACAGCCAGACTGTAATTCTTGAGCCATGCCACCCCCTTCCAAATGTAGTTTCCATTTTCCAACTACAAAATGCAATTGACAAGAGAGCTGTGCTGGCCTGAAGACTGCCAGGTAATGGCCAGCTCACAGCAAAAGCAAGACAGGACAGATGGCAGGCTCAATGACAGCTCCACAGGCCCCAGCTCAGCCCTACCTTCAAGCGGGGCAATGAGACAACTGGAGCAACATCAAGCCTTGGGAATGCCTCCAGGGTCCCCTCCTTTCAGCTTGCAAAGCTACACAATCCATTTGACAGCTGCTTGCATAGAAGGCTTTTATTACAAAGCTCCCGGTGTCAGGGAGAATTCTGTGCCCAAAGTCCTGCAGATGAAAAGCTGCAATAGGGGTCTGTGAATGTGCAAGCCCCAGGAGACCCAACGAGAAAAGGAGATAAGCTATACTTTAGGAATTGACAGGGTAGAGTGAAGCTTTTGGAATACTGCCACTTCTCCTACATCTCTGCCCCTCCATAGAAGGACATAGGTGACAAAAAACAGACTCCCAGAAGCAAAGTCAGAAGCTGATGTGCAGCCTCAGATGAAGACCTGATTGCTGACCAGTACCTCCAAGTTCCAGTTTACTTGGGTTCAACACAGTTAATCGGGAATAAACGGCTGCAACAAAACTAGAACAACATATCTTCATTTCCTTCCTCCTTACCTCCCACTTCCTTCCCCCCTCTCAAAAACAGTGAGAATGGCTAATGTGGAAACAGAGAAAGTAACTAGAATTTACTGGAAATGAGAAAGAAACTATCCATGTTCCCTCCGGGTGCACTGACCGCAATGGGCAGCAGAATAATGAGCAGGGAGGACGCGCACAGGGCGTGATGCGCAGCCAGCGCCGCGGGACCCCGGGGGCTCCCTGCGCGCCCCGGCCCCTCGTCCCCCCCCAGGACGGGGCTGAGCCCGGCAGAGACACATCCCGGGGCGCCCAGAGAGCCGCCGGGGAGGAAACCCGCGCTGCGAGCCCCGCACGGCGGGACGGGACTGCGGGACGGCCGGCNGGAGGGCAGAGCGGCGACCCCACCCCGGCGGCGAAGGAGGGCCGGCCCCGGGGGGCGGCCCCGTGAGGCTGCCGGGGAGGGCGCGCCGGAGCCGCCGCCGGGCTCTCGGGGTCCCGCCGCGTCCCCGGGACGGGCACGGAGCTGGAGAGCGCCCGGACGGGCCGGGAAATGCCACTCACGCACCCCGGGCCGTCCGCCCACGTCAGAGGTGTGGGTTCAAGCGCACAAACCGCTCTGTATTAAGCTCATTTTCCAGCTGAAAGCACTTACTTTCCCTTGCCTACACTCCAGGTGCTTTTATCTTAGAAAGAAGCAGAAAACACACAGAGACACCGGAGATGGGAGATCGCTGTCAGTCCGTGTTCCCAGGTTGGCGGCTCTGTCCCTGAGCATCCCCCCTGCCCCAGACCGCATTCGACTTGTGTTTTTAGCTAGGTCAGCTTGTGAACTCGAAGTCATTTTACGTTTTGACATGGAGAAAAATAATTGCCATTTTCCATTTTGTTCATCTCTGTCTTCAGTGGAGTATTTGCAGGAGCTGCCCTCCTTGGGGTGAGTTTCAGTTTTAGGGAAAGCAGAACCTCTGGGTTAAAAATAGAGCAACTTTACTGGAATCAGCAGGGCAGTTAATTTTTAATCTGCAAAAGCGTGTTTCTGCAATGTTCTTTATGCATAGCAGACAAATACATCTATAAATATGTGCATAAATGTATGAAAATAAATGCAGAGTAGGAGCATAACTGAAGCAAGACTGTTCTCTCATGTCCACCTCAATCATCTTACAAGGACCGAAAACAGAAGCCTCTGGGCTTGGGGAAATTTCTCTCTGATAGTTTGGTAGAAGGAATTGAGAAGCAAATGAAACCAAACACTTAGAAAAGAAGCACGTAAGTAGTGGAGTTTCTCCCCTTTTAATAGATGATAAAAATGTCTGGCAGAGAACAAACAGCAGGAAATATTGCTGAACAAGCTGGTCTGGGAGTGATCTGACTTTGCAAAACAGAAGGGTTGTAACTCTCATGGAACTGTGATGTATTTCTTCTTAGGAAAGCTGCAGCTTTCTGAGATTTTCAGATTCTGATAGAGAAGCCATTGTTAATGAGCCATTTACGAAAATCTGGCCACTCATAACTGTCTACATCTCTTCAGGAATGTTTGGCCACTGCTTTCAGTACTGATCTCCAGGAAAGGACTTGGTTACTCCAGAACCTGTTGCTGGGTCACACTGAAAAACTGTGCACATTTCATGGTGCAAGATTTAAAAATATTGGTGGCAGTGAGCAAAAATGAGTCTGCTTTGGGCTGTGGCAAGGAGCTCCACTTCAGGTGGATTTTTCTGCTAGTTTCAGCAAGATCAGAATAAGCACAGTCTGATTACAGATTCCTAATAATTAACTTAATAACAGTATTTTTGTAAACATGTTGCTAAATGCAAATTAGCAGCTTATAATTCTGTGTGGTTTTTCTTGCTCTTTTTTCTTTGATACTCCAGTCTTCCTCTTTGACTAAACAGTTTTTTACTGTTCTGAATCTGTTTTCTTCTAATGTAACTGGTAAGTTCTTTCTTAGTGCAGCTGTAGTTATGCTGACCTGGTTATTTATAGCTAAGCTAGACCTACTTAATTACAATAATAAGACGTCTTGGCTAGCATAGTGGCTTGTAAAACCAACATGGCTGGCAACATTTTCTGAAGTAAACTTTATGGCAGTTTATATTGCTATGCACATTAAATGGTATAGCTTTCCAATTTTATTTGGTTGGTTGGGTTTTTTTGTTTGTTTGAAGCTTTACCTGTCTTCTTTCAAGGTATTTGCTGTGGTGGTTTGGCTCCTTTATTTTATTTTCTGTCTGGAACCCACTTTTTGTAAATATTATTCTCTTCATTTCTCTGTTGATGATCTCTTTCTTTTTGTGTATACATGAACCCATACAGATATAGATATAAATATATATATATATGCACTTGTGTGAATTGATCTGCCTTTGCTATTTAGAAACTATAAACAGATCTTGAATCCCTTCCCCTATCTTTTCTTAGATGTTAACTTCACCTTCTGTGTGAGATCAATACAGAGATATGAACCCAGTGCATATACATTACCAGCATCCACAAATAAAAGGCCTTATCAAGTTCACACTAATTCAATTGGCTCACAAATCCATTGCTTTCCCAAGGCACATACACAGATCCAATGTGTCATGTGCTCAGCACCTCCTAACACAGTAATTTCTGTTTATAATCTGAAGTCTGAGGCCAGGTCTCATTTTTTAACCCTACCAGCCAGAATGGGAATAACAAACCAGAGAATACCTAGGAAGAAAAAACGGGAGGAAAATTCCTTGCGTTAGCAGTGCCCAGCAAGCAATAATGCCATCTTTTCTTTTTGAGGCACTGCCCTACACCCTGTTTGGTTCTGAAAAATGGCATTTTGAATCAACTAACAAGTTTGCATTCATCTTCCCTTTCACTCAACTTTTCTGTTTACCCCAGAGACNCAAGCTGGTCTGGGAGTGATCTGACTTTGCAAAACAGAAGGGTTGTAACTCTCATGGAACTGTGATGTATTTCTTCTTAGGAAAGCTGCAGCTTTCTGAGATTTTCAGATTCTGATAGAGAAGCCATTGTTAATGAGCCATTTACGAAAATCTGGCCACTCATAACTGTCTACATCTCTTCAGGAATGTTTGGCCACTGCTTTCAGTACTGATCTCCAGGAAAGGACTTGGTTACTCCAGAACCTGTTGCTGGGTCACACTGAAAAACTGTGCACATTTCATGGTGCAAGATTTAAAAATATTGGTGGCAGTGAGCAAAAATGAGTCTGCTTTGGGCTGTGGCAAGGAGCTCCACTTCAGGTGGATTTTTCTGCTGGTTTCAGCAAGATCAAAATAAGCACAGTCTGATTACAGATTCCTAATAATTAACTTAATAACAGTATTTTTGTAAACATGTTGCTAAATGCAAATTAGCAGCTTATAATTCTGTGTGGTTTTTCTTGCTCTTTTTTCTTTGATACTCCAGTCTTCCTCTTTGACTAAACAGTTTTTTACTGTTCTGAATCTGTTTTCTTCTAATGTAACTGGTAAGTTCTTTCTTAGTGCAGCTGTAGTTATGCTGACCTGGTTATTTATAGCTAAGCTAGACCTACTTAATTACAATAATAAGACGTCTTGGCTAGCATAGTGGCTTGTAAAACCAACATGGCTGGCAACATTTTCTGAAGTAAACTTTATGGCAGTTTATATTGCTATGCACATTAAATGGTATAGCTTTCCAATTTTATTTGGTTGGTTGGGTTTTTTTGTTTGTTTGAAGCTTTACCTGTCTTCTTTCAAGGTATTTGCTGTGGTGGTTTGGCTCCTTTATTTTATTTTCTGTCTGGAACCCACTTTTTGTAAATATTATTCTCTTCATTTCTCTGTTGATGATCTCTTTCTTTTTGTGTATACATGAACCCATACAGATATAGATATAAATATATATATATATGCACTTGTGTGAATTGATCTGCCTTTGCTATTTAGAAACTATAAACAGATCTTGAATCCCTTCCCCTATCTTTTCTTAGATGTTAACTTCACCTTCTGTGTGAGATCAATACAGAGATATGAACCCAGTGCATATACATTACCAGCATCCACAAATAAAAGGCCTTATCAAGTTCACACTAATTCAATTGGCTCACAAATCCATTGCTTTCCCAAGGCACATACACAGATCCAATGTGTCATGTGCTCAGCACCTCCTAACACAGTAATTTCTGTTTATAATCTGAAGTCTGAGGCCAGGTCTCATTTTTTAACCCTACCAGCCAGAATGGGAATAACAAACCAGAGAATACCTAGGAAGAAAAAACGGGAGGAAAATTCCTTGCGTTAGCAGTGCCCAGCAAGCAATAATGCCATCTTTTCTTTTTGAGGCACTGCCCTACACCCTGTTTGGTTCTGAAAAATGGCATTTTGAATCAACTAACAAGTTTGCATTCATCTTCCCTTTCACTCAACTTTTCTGTTTACCCCAGAGACAGAACTAGTCTCATTTATCAGCTCTGCCAGTCCAGCTATAGTCACTACAGGCACTGCTTCCACCTTCCCTACCTCCTCTGACACATCCCAGCCATGCCCACTGAAACCCTTTTTCCTTTGGGTAATCCCACCTGTGTTTCTGTTACACCATTCTGCTCTCCCATGCTCCCAGGTAATTGCTGCAGCCATCAGGCTCTGCAGCTTCAGTCCTTGTCAGCTCACATTGGGTAAGACGGCCTTACAGGACAGTCTGTACTGGCTGGTTTCAGGTTAAAGGAAATCCCTGGTTGTAAACTGCAGTTTTCTGCTCACTGGTCAGAATGTGTTGTTTTTGTTTTTTTTTTTTTAAATGTGACTTTTTAGTTCTATTTGTTAGCTAGTTAGCTGTAGGCTATAAACTTCTTTTTCTGAAGTGAAAAACTCCTTTATAAAGGTGACAAGAGCATAAATACAACTTATGCTTCCAAACCTCTACTAAATAGCAACTATCCCCACACAGGCATGAAGTGGAGAGAGTAACAACCTGTGTGGCTGTTCCGGTGCCACATGAGCCATCCCTGGGTGAATCCTACCTTTTCAAGAGCTCCGTCCCGCCTTTCCCAGTAAATGCTCACTTGACACAAGTCTAGAATAGTTCATTTTATTATATGGTTTAATAATAGGTAAGAATTTTACTGTTACTATAAATCTACCATGACAGACTGGATGTTGATTGGCGGTAATATCAAATTCAATAGCAGACAGACATTCATGTAATCCATTTGATGTGGCATTAAGGTTAAAAATCCAATATTGAAATACTTACAATAAAACAAAATTGGCTAATGGGGCCAGAGTTGTCTCTGGCCTATCCCTGTTAGTTTCTCAAAGCCTGTCTTTGCCTTATCCTTTCCCTTTGAGATCTTTGGCACAACCATATCTGCTGTGCCATTCATCCTTCAATGTAACACAGTTATTTTCTTTGCCGTTCTTGTTAGTACTGTTATATGGAAATCAAAAGAAGAAGGAAACCACTTTTTCAAAGATTTGCTACAAAAGAATGGCTAATGTGTTCCCAAGAAAAGCTATTAATATTACGCTGTAGACTTGTTTACTAAACAAACCTATGATTCATTGTACTCAGTACCAGAAATTACACATACTGTAATGAAAAAATATTATCCTTCTTAAACAAACCAATAAAACCATCATATAATTGTTCAGCAGGAATTTTAGAATAGATATAAATTCCATAAAACTTTCACAACCTTTGTTTCCTGGCTTAAAGGCATCTGAGACACTGGTAGTTTTCTCTGTGTTTGTTAATCACATGTGAACAGGTTTGTAGGAAAAACCATTCCTGATTTGTTAGGCCAGATCTGTCCAACCAGATTTGTCCTCCACCCTGTCCTAACCAAGTCAAACACAAACTTTCTTTATTTTATCAGAACAGAGTGTCATAAATCAGGGTAATAGAAAATATGCAGGTTCCACTATAAAAAATGGGAATGAACCTTGATTCTGACAATGAAGCATTGGGGAAACTTTTTATTATCTCCAGGAAAACTGATGCTTTCAAGAAGCACAAGACCCTCTGTCAGTGTGTTTCCTCCACAGCAGCATGCCCACACTGCCCCACCAGCCAGCCCTGGTCTCCAGAGACCACCCCCAAAACACCTCTTGCAAGGTTCCATTGCCTCTCTATGCATCCTGCTGATTTAACAATGCCTAAAACAGGAGGGTTGATGAGCTGGGCTTGGCTTTGGTACAACCTAAAGTGGACAGAAGTGAAGGTTAGGAAAATTTAAGCTTTGTCATTTACTAAAAGATTATGAACACCTCAGGAAAAACAGACAACTGCTAACAAAGTAATCTAGTCAGAAAAAAAATCCTTGACTGGGTGTAACACCTGGAACAAAGATATACGCTTGCAGAAATTCTAGGGCATAATGTGTGTTCAGTGCTGACATGATTTCACAGGTTGGGACAGGGTGTGCCTTTGCACCTTGTACACTCCTTTTCACAAGAGTTGGTCATGTTTCCTCAGCTGTGCATACACATTTAGATTCTGAAATCTCACAGCTAATTTAAAAACACTTACTGTGTTCATTAGAGAATATGCACACAGAGAAACCCAAAGCAATTTTACTTTGCTTCTTTCCTTTAAACAATTTCTTCTCAGGTGAAATAATCCTTGCATTGGATACCTTCCTTTGTATTCAATAAAAATGCCTAAGCATAGATTTTTTTCTTGTTATCTTCAATATTTTGCTTTGTGGTAAATCAGATATACAGTCAGTCTCATATTTGAGGATCTAAGAACAAGAATTTAAGAAAGTCTGGAAGTCAAAGCTCTCATTGGCTTTGCACAGTGGTAGATTCTGTCTTCATTACTTATACAGTTACATTTTATATTATATCTGCACACACACATGTGGGTAGGCACCAGTGAACCACTTGTTAAAATTTTTGCTCTCTTCTCTGAATTTCATGCTGGTAAGAAAATAGAAAAAGCAAAAATATTTTTCCTTTGCATCTGTCCATGCCCAAATAAAAAAAAAATTTAACAAGCACAAGAAGCTACATTGGACTAATAAACCTGAGTGATCTGTAGTCCTTGTTCATTTCAGGAAGGAGGAGAATAACGTTTGCTATGAAAGAGTTAGCGAGAACTGCATAACTTTTCTGCAGGGAAATTCTGTTTACTAACATGAGGCTGGGTTTATCACCATATGCAAATGTACAGTGAAAAAACTTAAATGTTTTAATTACAATAGGGTAGATTCTCTGACTATGAGTCACTGAAAGGTTCTGATCACTTCCTAACCAATGGGAACAGCTTGCCACCAATGCTTTTAAACTAGTTTGGCCTTTGATATAGAGAAAGACAGGAAAATTCCCAGCTATTCAGCTTTCTCCTCCTTTATCTCCTTAGAATCTCAACATGGAAAAACTCAAAATTTAAACTAAATTAATTAAATTAGTGACTATATAGAAAATCACATAAACTGAATTAAACATATTCAGACACTCTTGTCCTTACTTTAAAGATTACTTTGTTTAAAACCAGTCCAATTCAAAGTGAATGTTTTCTACACAGTTTTTCATGTAGATTATCCAGCCCATAATAAATTCCTCAGCATATTTCAGAATTAATTTCTTGAGTGCCACTAGTAAGGCCTTGAAAGTTCTTGAAATCTGGGAGTTTAATTGAAATTTATGATCTAAATTAATGCTGTTTAAAGGATGACTCATATGAATGAGTCTAGTTATTTGATATCCCTCAATAACAGAAAGCTTCCTCACCAGACCCTTCCATTCTCACTCTTCTCATGAATTCTTAATTATTTGAGTGATTTCCGTCCTGACAGTTTGGAAGGTGCACAGAAAATTTATAGTACAGTCAGTCACAGTAGGGAAATTGCAAGTCATACTGCCTGATGTTGTTACATCTCTGATAATTTGAAGAGAGATTGTTAGGAGGAGCAATTGGACTGTAAATATTGCCTACAGACCAAATCAGATCTTTGCTGATGATCAGAAGATGCAAGTGATGAGAAGAGACTGAGAAACTTTGTGAAACAAATCTCCTGTAGGAACAGGGAATGTAGACCACCAAACATGTGATATGAAATGCAAATACCACTTTGTTAATAACATTTGAATACTGAGATATGTTGCAATATTGAAATGGTTGACCTACAGAAGAGAGGCTTTCAACCCTAATATTGAGCAGCAGAATCAGCCTTCTCAGAAACAGAACTTAAAGGTATTTAATAAACAGTATAGATTTTCATTACTTAAAGAGTAATAAAAATATTTTTATTTCTTTCAGAGAAAGTTTATAATTTGATGACTTCTGCATGAGAAGCAAAAGAGTAACAGATAACTTACGTAGGCTAAATCCAGATTTCCCTCGTCCCTTAGGCAATCCTGACCCAAGTGGAATCTGAGCAGATTCAGGGGCCAGCTTTGCATCCCCTGAGTTTATCCATGGGCCAGGGAAACAGGATTTCATCCCACATGTAACTTGCACTGACATCTGTGGGAGTCTAGTGGTTGGAAGTGCCACAGATGCAAGCCTTTTTCTGTACACAGTTTCCACGATGAGACACGCAGGAATACCAAAGAGTACAGATGCGAATCTGTTCCAGTTTAATGACAGACATAAGTTCCATCATACTGCTATAATTTTGTACTTAACACATGGTTATAGCATCACCTTCTTTCCAAAGGCATCTGATACTATTTCTCTTTGAACAGAAATATATACTCTAAGTTCTAATCCACTAATAGACAGTATTAACCAGTTTGTTTAAACAAAACAATCTTGGTAAACCAAAACTAATAGTTTCACTGAAACTAGATCCTCATCTGTAGCCATTGACTCCAGTGGGCTTTAGATCAGGCCCTAAAACAGGCATGGGTCAGAGATAGCTAACATACCAGTCTCGCTTCCAGAAATGGTAGAGGACACAGAGACTGAAGTTGCACCAATTTTGTAAATATTTTTTTTTACAAAATAGACGTAATTTTTTCTAGATCAAATGCAGGATTTACCATAGGGAATGTATGTGATTGTTTATGACTGTGTCAATGTATCTTTGATTTCTATTTTAGGTACTTTCATATGTAGACTTTGACCTGTTTCAGAGTAGCAAAAAGTGCAGCTGGAAAGTGATACTAAAAAATAAAGGACATTATTATTAGCTTAAAATAGTCCAATGTTGTAATTTTTCTATGCCAGCATGTTAGCTGTTTTGGGGGGCTTTTTTACCTAATGCTGTGCATGGTGACAGCATTACAATTTAAAAAAATTATAGCAAGTCATAGCTAAAACTGAGATTTAAAAATCTTTATTAACATAATGGAAGTGAGCATGAAGTGAAACCCACAGATCTGTTTGTTGCTTAGTCTGGGGGGAAAAAAAATAAGCCAAAACCAAAAATAAACAACCCAGCCCCAAAGAGCTGAATATATTATTTCACACATGACTAAACAGTTTGGTTCCTGGACATTGAAAGAACCTCACAATTTTGGATATATCCACAAAAAAGTACTGTCTTTCTGTGTGATACTGAGTCTTTTGTGTGAATGTTTTCTGCATGTAAAGGGCTCCTGAACCAGTCTGTGTGATGAGCCAGCATATGAGGTTTAGTTTGAGTACCTAAACCATTTACAGGATGTAAATGGAGAAATGGAATTCAGCTAATCCGCTGGTTCAAAAGTGTCTCTACTGGGGCCTCTAATTTAGAGATGTTTATCTTTTGCTCTGGATCCTCTCTACTAAAATTTAAATGAAAAAAAGCAAAAAACAACAAAACCAGTCTATGCCTGGAGCAGAAAAAAACCCTGCAAGTTAATAAGGCTTGACTTAGCTTTTCCTGAGAAAACTCCAGGGACTGGGTCCTTGAAGAACATCAAACAGCAACAAGGACAAGGAAAGAGGGAAGTAGGAAAAGAAAGAAGAATTAGAGAGAAAATGCTTCTGGATAACTTAGATTCACAGGAGACAGTCAATAACACTACTTTGTCTGATGCAAAACTATTCAGTCACACAGGTGGTATGAGGAAGCTCTATTCTCAGTAGTTTGAGCTTCAGTCATGAACAAAGAAATCTTTTTAAAATTTAAATCAGCCCACCATATAGACTTGTACAAATACATTCCTAAACACAAATATATGGGATTGTGTGTAGGAACAAAGTAGTCTAAAGCTCACTGTAAATACCTAATTTAACAAAATTAGGCTTACATATGATAATTTATAATCCTCATTATTAATGACAAAATTAAAATTAATTTTGATGCTATTATTTTAAGATGGGCGTTTTAATAATGAAGGGTTGGGGTTTTTACCAACCTTTACTACTAATATGTTACCTATATTTTTTCCAGTGAAAGATATATTTTCTCTAACAGAATGGTTATACCACTGCAAGATGCAAACAAATATCACATAATCAGCCGAGGAGAAACAAGTGTTTTTAGATTTCCTGCCAGTAAAACTAAGTTTGTAGTGTTGGAGGTGCTAGTAGAAATCTGCAGCCATGGCTCCTTTTTGCTTTTCTTGGTTCTTGTAAGTTACATTTTTAAAAGTAGTTGTTGAGCCTCTATACAGTGGATTTGTTTCCTGGGGAAAAAAAACCAAACAACAAAACAAAAGAACCAAAATAAAAAACAGATGAAATGGGAGTCATACAGTGTTTGTATATAAGTAATTTTGTACCTTTGATGATTTTAGAATAGCCCTCAGTAGCTCACATATTCCAAGCCACTGAAATTCAGAGTGGTCTACACGAGGCAGCAGAAACCAGCCTGGGGTCAGCAACATGCTTTCCATCGCATCTGCCTCCCAGATTAAAGTAATGCACACTGTCAAACAATACTTTATCAAATGTATCCAATATAATTAGTGTATTAAACCTGGTGTTTGGACCATTATAAAAGCATAGATAGTGTCTCAGCAGTGAGGTGTTACTTGTCATGGTCCTCTTGCTTGAGCTGCATAGACTATCTACCCTGTGCTGGGAGAAGGGCAAGTCTCATCGAGCTGTTAACCCTGGCCTCTCATCAATCACTTCCTATCCTTTTGTCTTGTGACAGAGAAGTAAATCAAAATGCTTCTATCAAGTGATCCCTTCCCTCTTACCATATGTGGCTCTCCTAGAGGATAAAGAAAACATTCTCAGGTGGCCTTGCCTGATTTTTCTCTTCTCAAAAGCTGAAAGGCTGAGGATACCCATTCCTGGAGAAATGTTACAATCACAGGACTTTATAGGAGAACGGAGCGGAGCGAGCAGCAGCGTATCGCCTGTCCTCCTGACACCCACCAGAAATGCTGACTCAACATGATCTTTTCTCAAAGATCCTCAGAAGTCTTAAAGCTTTTGCAAAAGAGCAAAAAAGTCAAGGGCAGAAAGGAAAGACAAAAAGGGAACATGTGGTGTAAGCTGGTGTTAGATGCCTGAAGCTATAGATAGGAGACAAGGCCTGAATTTCTCTGTCCTTTAGCCTACATTTTGGACAGCTTCCCTTCACTGCTCCTCTACGGCCACCACCCAGCTCTCTTCCCTAGACAGCTCTGTTTCTGGGCAGAGGGGTACACCTCTGATAATCACATAGGGAGCCAACAACTTATTTAAGATTAATCCAAGGCAGCGTACTAATTAAAAACAACTAATAAAAACGGTTATCCACACATTCTTACATGTGGTAAAAATTAAACCAGGACATGAAACTTGATAATTTTCATCCATTAAAGAATCACAGTTTTACTTTATAGAATACTAAATGTAGTGAAAACCTACCAGTAAAATCTATCCATTTAAAAGAACCAAACCAAAACCCAGAATTTTAAAGGCTCTTGGGCATCATGCAAGCAAATTAAAGCACCTTGTAAAAAATCAATGCCTTTCACGTACCGTTTGCCATTTAACTTTTGATTTTTCTGCTTCAAACTTGGCCACTTCTTTTCGATCTTGAACTGACACCAGTAATTTCCATATACAAAGTAAAACAATACCAATGAGAAGGATAGCAAGGGTGACACCCACCATTATCATTGGGATATTTGGAAGTTGTGCACAATCTGTGGAAACAAAACCAGTTATGACTGTGAATGTCCCATCAGTAAATTTTAGGCAATTAAAAACAGCCAAGAGGTGTACTGAGCTTCTCATTTGCCATGAGCTGTGTGCACCTTTTTCATCAAGCCCATGTTATTATCCTCCTGCTAGCTGGTTAAAGGGTTTGTGAAACCAGCTGAAAAATATTGTATTTAAAAGTTTAAAAAATTAATTGCTAACTTGTTCCACTGCTCTTTTACCATGTCAATCAATTAGCAGCTGCTGGATACATACACAGATTCTGAAAAGTCAGAAAATGGATTTCAGATCTGTGCCAATATAATCCTAGGAAACAGGGCTGAGTTGTCAAGTTTATGAATTTTACAATGTTATGGCTGGAGCTCTAGTCCAATTAACTGATACTCAGTGTGTTGCAGAAGAAAAGATCCTAGCAAGATCTTTGTCATGGTAAAGTCACCAATGATATTGATAAAATAGATGAAACTGCATTTCTGTTGTGAAAACATTGGGGAAAAAAATCCCTTTTGACTTGCTGAAAGTGTTGGACTGGGAAATTGGAAGGAATTTTGCATTTCAAGTTCTGCAATTAATTTTATCATACAATACTTCAGAGAGTCAATATTAAAACTGAAGTTTTTGCTTCACCAAAACACAAACAAGTTTGATTGTTTTGATATTGGAAAGTATTTTTTATGAAAGGTGAACACTACTATTTTAAGAAGATTTTCTGCTGAACCATGGTTTAAGGATATTGAAAAATTCATTGCAGTTTTGTCTTACATGATTGTATTTCACATTCTGTTTTTGCTTGATGTTATCATGTAACTAATTCTGAGGGGTCTAGTTTGAACAGTGAGCTGGCATTCTGGCTATTGGTGCCATACTGACTTCAGTTCCATGAATGAAATCATATCTCTAGAGAATTTTTTGAGGTCTCATCTCAGTTCACATTTCAAGGTTCAGCAGCAGAACAGTAGATGACAGTGAAGATGGTTATTGTAGCACTGTGGGAGAGCCACTACACAGCGGTCACTGAACTGTGCTTTCCTTAGAGTATTTCTTTTGTGTTTGTTCTTTCTTTTTTTTTTTCAAATCTACTTAAAATGCATAATAAAGGTATTTAATAAAGAGAAAATCTTACCCTTAAATTCTTGACTGTTATGGGTGTAGTTTACAATGAGATGTTCTTTAATACTAGCTTTGTTACAACAATCTTTGCTGTACTAGTAATCTATACAAAACCAGACAAGTGTTCTTACGGCAGAAGTTGGTTTTTTTGCACAGTGAAATCACTTTCATTCTCACGTTTGTTAAGAAAGGCTACACAGAGGGTTAACAAGACAAATGTCATTTGTGCTAAGAGAAGTAAGTTACAAATCTGCAGGGCTCTGCCTAGAACATAACTAACATTTAGTACGAAGCCTTTATTGCCTGGAGGATAAACTATTTGGCCACTGAAAAGTGGTGTCTGTGTTTTCTTTTGTCCTGATTAGGAGATTAAAAGAAAAATCATTAGTAAAACAACTGTAAATAAAGAAGTAATGTTAAAAGAAAGGACATAAAGAGATTTGTTACTTATGCAAAATATTCAGAACTTAATGAGGGCTGGAACACCTCTCCTATGAAGCTGGGCTGAGAGAGTTGGGGTTGGTCAGCCTGGGGAAGTGAAGGCTTTGGGAAGCCCCTAAGAGCACCTTCCAGCACCTAAAGGGGCTACAAGAGAGCTGGAGGGGGACTTTTTACAAGGGCATGTAGTGACAGGACAAGAGGGAATGGCTTCAAACTGAAGGAGAGTAGATTTATATTAGATATTATGAAGAAATTCTTTACTGTGAGGGTGGCGAGGCACTGAAACATGTTGCTTAGAGAAGTTGTGGACATCTCAGTCCTGGCATTTTTCAAGGCCAGGTTGGATGGAGCTCTGGGAGTGGCATCCCTGCCTGTGGCAGGGGGCTTGGAACTGGGGGATCGCTTAGGTCCCTTCCAACCTAAACCATTCCATGATTCTATGATACTGCAACATTCAACAGCATTGCAAATATATTTTAGAATTTCATCATGTATACCCAGTCAGATAGCCTTTGAATATTTCTCCATCTATGAAATACATAAAAATTTCAAAGTGAATTAGAGTTTTTTTATATATGTATATAATCATATAATGCAAATGACAATTAGAATCATCATCTTAGAATTGCACAAGGCTTTAAAAAAAGTTGGCTTATTCTTGCAGCCTAAGGATCATTCTGTCCATCTTTCATGAAAGGCCAAGTATTTATTTTACCACTGCATTAACTAGGTACTTGAGGAGATGCTCTTCTGGCTGGGTAGAGAAGAGTTACAAACACAAGGAGGTGCTGTGCTGCTTAGAAGAGCTCAGCTTCTAGATTGCTCACTGTTTGTGGTTTTAAATCAGATTTCACATAGAAAAAGCAATTTTCACTGCTTACCTTTCTGTTCTATGGTATGAATGACTGTCCTTCCCTGTTCATCCGCAGCCAGTAGAAATGTGGTTATACATTCATTTTCCCCCTGCAAAGAGCAGGAAATGGATTTATCCTCTGAATAATCTGCAGAGGGAAGGAAAAAAGTAATTCATCAGATCAAATTAAATTTAGCATTTAATAACTAGAGAGACTGCTGGCATCATGTTAGTCACAGCCTTGTCTGTGGATCATAAAGAGTGAAAAACAAAAGCAGAAATACTCTCAGAATTTCCACTAAATTTAGTAACTTTTCTTCCAATCCCAATTTTGTTTAGTTTCTGATTTTTCGTTTATGTTTCTGAAGATCTGATTCTGGTGTTGTCAATCTGCACTGACCATCTAGTGTAGCCTATTAGTATGCTGTGAACTTCAATGAATTGGAAGTGCCTCCAAGATGCTTAACTGCCAGCTGTCTAGGAAATTTAATGGTCCCAAATTATAGGACAAAATAAACAGTAGAACCAAGTATGTTCCTTTGGTTTACAGCTACTCCTGCTGTCTGTGTTTCAGAAGTAGATACACATACATTGAACAGCAATGGATGCTGTTAGAAGGGCTGCCATTCATTTCTTCCACAATAGCCCCCTTAAAGGCCAGTATGTGTCCAGTCCTGTCACAAGACCAAATATCGATTAATAACAGAAAACTGAGATTCTGGGATTTTTGTAATGTGATTCCAGGGGAAGCAAATAAAGTGACCTGAGGTGACAATCTGCCCCCATTTATTTGTCTCTCTGCTTACTGTTGATCTGCACAAAAACTTAATCCATTTTTTCCTTCCAGATTATTCCTAAGTGGGGAGCTTTTTCTGCTGAGAAAAAATCATTCAAAGGGAACAGGGAGACAAAAGGAAGCTGTCTTTAAGGGACCCAGCAAATAAGACAATTGAAAACTACCATAATTTGGAGGGCAACCTTAATATAGTATTTTACAGAGCAAAAATATCTTATAACTGTGGACAATAATGAATTATAAAGAAACCTATGGTATATAAAGAAATAAGTACTCACTCTGTTTTTCTTCCTTATATTGCTTATTATCATAAAGTTTGGTCTTATAGAAAACACTACTAAACATCATAGAAAATATGGCAGTATTGTCTACCCTAGTCCCTTTCTCTGCTTGTTATAAAAAGAGTATCACATCTAGTTGGATTTTAATAGAAACATGCTCTTGATTTGCAGTAATCTTATATTTAACCTGTTGCCTGTCCTTGGTGGCAGAGCAATGTGTTACCAAGCAAGGTGACAGGCAGCCAAGACTTGCTGACTTAACAAGATTTGGTTTTGTTAGAAGGGCCACAAACTGCAGACTGATGGCTCTCATTGCCAGGTCATGGTTCCAGTAACACTGTCACAAGTTTTGCAATATTTGTACTTTCTCAACTCTTTTAAGTAAGCAGATTCAAAATATTAGCTTGCTTCAAAAAAAAAAAAAAAAANAAAAAAAAAAAAAAGGGTAGTTGTTGGCTATCCTGAAGACAGAGAAAAACTTGCAGGCATATTCCAAATATCATCCAAAAGTCAGTAGCTGTACGTATATTTGTTATTTTTAAAGAGTAATTTTTAATCTAATGTCATAATTTGAAACCAAGGGGAGCAGAACTCTGATTATGTGCAATGATGTAGAAATAAAAGCAAAGATGCCAGTTCAAGCTATTCAGAACCTAGCTTATGTTTAGTATTTTTATTTATCTGATGTTATTTTTAGGATGAGAGATCACTTAGGGAGTCTATTGCATATATTATTTGCAGTTCATCGGCACAAAAATTTACCTAGATAGGTAAATTCCTGTCATTTGCATCTGTGTAATTTTCTGCATTCTTCAGTGAATCATCATACTCTTCTCACTTCTGCCTTCAGCCTGATTCTGTTATTTTCAATTGTATTTGAAATCACTGGAGTCACACTGGAGGAGGAATTGTAGCAGTGGCAAGCTGGAGACTCAAAGCAGAAACTAATATAAAAGATTTTAAAAAAATTTACTGTAAATTTAAATGTCACTATGCCCTTTCTTGTTTGCCTTTTGCTCAACAGAATGCTTCTTTTGAACACAGTTCATCTCACTTTGAGCCATAACAGAGCAGGGCTGATACAGAGGTTTATTCCAACTCCAGTATCCACTTTGCTGCTGCACTGGGAATTTGTTAGGTGTCAGCACTATGGGATAGGAAAAACTCAGTTTATCCACAGAAAGTGTAACTGTCCCTGTTGGGCTTGTGCAAGTGTCTGAGGTGGTGGCAGTAGTTGCCTTTTAGGAATAATGGTTCCTCTTGTGTAGCAAGCTGAGCAACAAGGGCTCCTCTTACACCCATATGGCAAAGGAGGGATTAGCCTAACTTAAATGTTCAAGTACTAAAAGTTAATGAATATAAATGGTCAAAAGTGGTGCCTGCCGTGGAGATTAGCCCAGTAAATGTGAAGCCATCAGCACCTCCAGAGCTGCTGGGCATCCCATTGGATAGATCCTTAAGGGGAACGGCTGACCCTGTTATGGGGAGCAGGAGGAGAAAACCCGGCAACCCCAGAGCCAAAGCAGAGGAGACGAAAACCACACTTAGAGCCCAAAATAGTCATCCCCAGCAACCAGGAAAATGTAAAGCCTATGCTTTTGTGGTTGCTTCACACTTCCAGTCATTGTGTTGCAACATACACATGCAAAAGAGAAATGAAAATTTTAAGTGCTAATATTTTATTTAACCTAAAGCTATTTCCCCCCGCCCAAAAGCCTTTAATCATTAAAGAAACCAAAATATACTACCATATGAAGTTGATACTATGTCTTAAATACTATGTGGTGTGCTAGTTATACTGTTTTCAAATTGGCGGGTTTTGTTCAAGTAATAGTTTTATTCTGTAATTATTTTTTAATTATTATTTTGAAGGTTATTGTTTTCTTCTCAGGACTTCTTAATGAGGCTACCATGCCAAAACAAATCCTTTTGAGATATTACACAAGCATTTAAGATGAAACATAGTTTGCAACATCTTTTATCTTTTTTTTTTTTTTTTTGAAGGATCCAGATGGGGATAGTTACCCAGCCTTCAGTAAAGCGCTTGCTGTAACTGCTACAAATAAATTTTAAATCTAAAGAAGAAGCTCACAGTCCCAATCAGGGAAGAATAGGACATGAAAAAAGGAATTAAGCAGGAACAAATAGTATTGTCATGCTCATAGTCCAGTGACCTCTGTGTATGTGAACAGAGGCATATAAATGGCTGTTTCTGCTCTTGATTAGTGTTCATTATATTTGAAAATAGAATGTTTTATATATTCCTAGCTACAAATACCTACCATCCGACCACAGCAACCTGAAAACTTTAGAGAGATAGAATAATAGTGTTTATGTTTTTTAAGCCTGTAAAGATATTTTTATGTTTATAAACAAATAATGATATTTAGAAAGGCGAAGCATGATAATAATTTTAATAAAAATACAAAATTAGAATTAATTGTGCTTACAAGGGCAATATTTGTGACATTTGAGCTCTGCATTATGGAGTATTGTCATCAAAAACAAAGGATGTAGCTTTTCTGGGAAGATGTACATCAGTGATATTTCTGCATGCACACAGCTCTGGATAGCCTTCCAACAGTCTGGAGACAAACCTTAGACAGGATTCTGCATTGTCACCCTCATTCTTGCATTTGTCTTATTTAATGCGTATGGTACATATGTGATGTGGATATAGCATATATGTCCTGTCTCAACCGCGTGTGCCACAGGGCTGAGACTAAAATTGCCATGAGAATAAATACAGACTGCCTGCTGAACACACAAGCACCTTCCTCTACAGGAAAGAAAAAGCTGTACTCTTTCATTTGAAGGTTTGTTTTGGTTCTTTAGATTTTGGTGCTTTTGGGGTTTTTTTTCTGATAGTATTATTTTACTCAAGATTAATTCCTATTCCAGAAATTTCCATTGATGTAGGGCAGCTCTGAACTAAAGCAAACAACTGGAAGATGTGCTTTTAGAATACAAGAATTGTCTTTGCCACAGGTTAAAGGGCTGTGTCTTGTCACCAGCTGTAATCAAGAGTCTGCCTAAGGACTGGAGTGGGGCTTTGTATTTGTATGGTAGAAGAAACCCCACTGGAACTCATGATGCAGGTGTAACTTAAACTCAGAGACTTTGATCAATTGCTGATTTGCAGGGACTGGTATTTATTAAATTCTATACTTTCCTACATAAACTTCTTTGAAAATAGGCATGATCCAATGTGTTAATTAACCTGGAAGGGTAATACCAGCCCTATTCTGCATTTCCTGCTTGCCTCAGAAGAACTGTAGACAGACAATAATTGCCTTATGAGCCATAAAATAATTCCACATCAGAAAAACAAGGCTACTTTCAAATATAAAATTACTGAAAGTGGAACCTATCACTAATCATGGCCACACATGAAAGGAAGACTGAGTATACCAACCCTTTGCGATGCTGACAGTTGCATCAACCAATTTGCATTTTTCACTGCAATCTCCCAGTGACTTGTCATCAGAAGCCAAGTGACATTCCACACAGCTCCTGTGGAAAATAATTCAGCAGCTCATCAATCTCTGCCTGTCACAAAGCAACAAGACAAAAGCCAGTATATGTGCATCTGCATTTTAAAAAGAAGCTAAATAAAAGGTCTCCTGCTATGGATACAGCAGTTCTCAGGAATATGATAGGTACTGCTACCAAAAAAAGTCCCAACAAAACCAAACAAAAAACCCCCACCTGAATAGAGGTATTGTGGATAAGCTCTGTCTTGTCCTCTGTTTTCTCCCAGTTTATTAGCTACCAGACAGAACCCCAGGCAACATTATTCATGTAGGTCTATCAAAGACATGTGGTTACTCACACATAACATTCATTTTCAAAAATTTCAAAAATAAATATTCTGAACATTAAATATTCTTACACAAAATACCAGCTGAAGGAATTCCTATCAGATGAGAGTTATCTGAAATTGACTTCAAAGAGATCAAGTTGAGGCACCTACTATAAGTCTGCCTTTGTTGAAAGTCTGTTGAATAATGTATTAAAACACTCTTCAGGTGTCTCAATAGTTGTGTCTCGAATGTGATTACTTATCTCAGGAATTACTTAGTTCCTAATTATACTAATGAAATCTACTGGAAAATTAGCTTTTTATTTAATGGTGGAATTATTTAAATACTATTTAAAAACACAGAGTCTAAACCAATTCCTTAAAACTCTCTGAAATTTTTCCCATGAATTCAATGAGGTTTTTAATAAATCCAGAGTTTATTAATGGAAAATAAAACAACAAACAGAATTAATAAATGGGATTTCTGATGAAGAATGTATTTGCTGATTCCTCACAAATAGCTTCAGCCAGATTGTGGGGCTGAGACTCTGAGAAGCTGCATAAAAAAAGAGGGAAGGGAAGGGAAGGGAAGGGAAGGGAAGAACTGCAACAAAACATCCCCCCAAAAACATGGCTATCTTCTATTGCATTGAGTTACATATATCCATGGGAATATGCTGAGGCTGCTGAGTTTATCTTCAGGGAATGGAGATGTCCTTATCATTCGCTCTGGAGATGGTGAATAGTAAAAGCAAGCAGGTAATGGGATAGCCTCTATCTCATGTAGACAAATCCAGTGTTTTTGTTGGTTTTGTCATATTTGCCATGTTTCTTTTACTACACTGTCTTTTTCAGTTGCCCGGCCATTGATTTTCATCCCCTTTGACCTGGTCTTTCAGTTCTCTCAGTTACCCTGCCCAGGTATTCCCAGTGCTCCCTCTCTTCTGGCTTTTTGTGCCCTGTGTTTTAGCAAGGGAAGACACTGAAAGAGGAAGAAAAGATCTAACATTGCATACAATATACATGTTTAAACAGGCTAATGTAATGCCTGTCATGTAACTTTATATTTTTTATTCTCTGCCAAACTGGGCAGAGCAAACTAGCAGCACTGTCCTTCATGTTTAGAGCAGTTGCATGCAGAAGTTCTCTACTGAAAGGCTCACTTTTGTAGGTCAAATTTAGCACTAACAGATTGATGTTTTAATCACATGCCATGGAATAGCTTCTCACTCAGACACAGTGTAGACTGCAATGACAGGTATGAAAATACAGTGGTGGAGAGCTGGTCTGGGAGAAAAATGGACCTCAGCTGTAAGTAAGGAGACAGGACAACATCATGAAATGTGTAACTTACATAGCAGTCAGAAAGCAAAGCCAGGGTCATTAATAACGTGTTCAGTGAAGCCTAATTCAACTTCTAGCTTAAATTTCTACTGAACACTGCCCAATGTGGATGGTAGCCCTGCAAGATGCATGTAATACAAGCACGAGCAATGGGGTACTTAGAGTGGTCAGCCTCACAACCTGCATATTTTTGGTTGCTTTTCCTGTCATGCATCACAGCATACACCTCGCATCACAGCAGGAAAGCTACATAAATTTTGTGTGCTCAGTGGACAGAAGACATTTTACAATTTACAATCAATTTATCATCCACTTATACATGACATACAACTACCCACTGATTCATCCCCAGACTGTTACCTAGTTTATCGTACTTGCACCTTTTTAATTCAGCCAAGCTTAACTGAATTTGGTCTATGAATTTGCAGATGTGTAAAGCTTGAGTGGACAACACTACCTTATTCATTCATATGCATGAGAATGGTAATACAATTGCCACATTTTTCTGCAAGTCCTCATTTTTACTGGAGCAGCTATCCTGGGACATTTTTATTCTGCACTGTGGACTGGAAGGAGGTTCATCTGTTTTTGTCTGATATCATATAAGGCCACCATTCTCATTAGTTGTACAGCCAGGGACAGCAGTGGAAGTGTGAAGTTTTACCTGTGCTGCTTGAAGGTGATTTAATTGTTTTCCATAAAGTCCTTTTGTAAAAGAGTAACACTCATGAATGGTTGAAATGCGAGTTATGACTATCCCTCTCAAAAGGCAAAGAAGCTCTTGGATTCTGGTCTGTAAATCCAATTTACAGACATGACAGTAAATGTACTACTGAGGAAGTATAGGAAATAGATAACTGGATGATTAAAAACACCAGAGATGTAAAACCAGCACGTTACCATCTGGAACTGCAAGGGTCACTGCAGAGAGGGCATTTTTCACATGTTTGGCCCGAAGCCCCTGGATGGGTGCAAGCGCACGTCCCACAGATGCATTCTCCTCTCCCACTGCACAGAGTCCCATCCTCGGCAATGCAGGCACTGGTGTCAGTTGTGCAATTACAGTATTCACCAGTCCATCCACTGTGGCACTTGCATTCCCCGCAAGCACAGTCGCCATTGCCTGGAAAAATATTTATTATACTTCAAATCAGTCTCTTAATAAGAATCTGAATGATGACCTTTAAAATCATTCTACAGAATAGAAAATATTTTCCCCTGTCCATGTCTTCTTCCAAATGTCTTTCTTGCTCTCCCAGCATTTTCAGTTTTAAGCCGGAGGATCAAATTTTTGCTTAGACTGGCTGTAAGCCAGTGCAGCTCCATTCTCTTTACCACAGCCCTCCACAAAGATCTTGTCTCCTGACAGTGCACAGCCTAACGGGTAAATACTTCTGATTTATAATGGTATAGTCCAGGGAAAAACTGTTTTAAGTTTAAAGACCATTCAAAAATAGTAAATTACACTTTATACAGAATTGATTGCAACTGAATATATGATGAAAATACAAATTCACAAGCTCACAGCTAAGGCTGAATCAATAAAGCTCAAAATGCAGACACTTAAAATAGCATTAAGGGACTGTACCTCCACACTGAAGCCCTCTGTGCCTCACACACGAGAAGTCGTCGCACTCACAGTGAGGCCCGTACACCTTCCCGTAGGGGGACGGGTGGCACAGGCACTGCCCGCAGTAGCAGTCGCCTCTCCCGCTGCAGGAGCTCTGCCCAGCCGAGCCCTTGCAGGAGCTGGTGCCCAGGGAGCTCTCGTCGCACTCGCAGTGCAGCCCCACGTACCCCGGGCTGCAGACGCACACCCCGCACTCGAACGATCCTTTCCCCTGGTTGCATTTTGGGCTGTTCATCTCGGCCTTTGCCTGACAGTTACAGCTGCACAGGGGATGGATTTCCATTTCCAGCACGTCACTGAGCCCCACGGGTTTTATCATGATACGCCTTCTGTTTTTTTCACAGGAAGAGAGACTTACAGTCACATTGAAAGAGACCTGGAAGCGAGAATGGAGGCTGTGAGCAGCTGGAGCACAGGGAGCTCTGAAGGATGCTAAGGACAGAGCAATAGATACTGCCTGCTTTTTGGTAACTTGTTTGGAGGAAGATTACTTAATAAAGAGCAAACTCTCTACCCTGGTGTCCTAAATTCTCTGAACATGATGTCTTTTGAGAATTTGTTCTTTACTTACTGTTTCTCCCACTTTCACATGAGAGCATTTCTTCTGATGTGGAAAAATGGTCCCATTGTTACAGATGGCCTTGAAGGAGAGATTGAGCCCTTCTGTCTCTCCTAAGATCTCCAACTCCACCTCAGACCTCAGCTCCTTCAAGGAAAAAAGCGTGAGATGAATGGAGTGATAACACTGCCAAGCACTGCCAATGCCCCCCATCTATGTAACACGGACTGTAACTTTTACCAACTCACACCGAAGTATACTCAAATTTGGCACTTTGTTTACAGACCTCTCTATTGTAAGAAAAACAGGGTACAAGCAAAACAAAGCAAATGCTGGCAGAGTAGGCTTTCAGTGGAAAGCAATGGTAGTGTCAGTTTAATATCCACTATCACGGGGCTTATTTCCTGCTCTTGCAGGAGAACAAATTCAATGTTTTATTAAATCGTCTTTCATCACTCTGCTGACTGATGCAGGTTTTCCTTTAGGTCTGGTCTTACTGAGGTGTGGATTTGTGTCCCTGATTGCATTGCTAGCTCTGGGCTTTCCGTGATTAGGCAGCCTGTGTCAATATTACTCCCTCCCTTCCTTTCTTCTCCCGATGGAAATTCCAGCTTCATGAGCTGTTAGTGCGATTTCAAGCTGTATTCAACAACTTTCCCATTTCTTAAATCAATTTCTTCAATCAAACTTTCAATTCTTAATTGACAAACTTTCTTCCTGAACTTGCTCATACTAGGTTTTTATATTTTAAGTCTTAAAAATATTTTATAGCAACTTTTCTTACACAACCTTAATCCAAAGCCTATCACAGACCATCTGGAAATTCCCTATGATTTCATTGGCCTGTGGACCCAGTAAATGGAAATTTTTCAGAAGTACCTCAGCAACTGCTGAGTAAACATCTCACTGACTTGACTTTGTGCTCATGAGAGCTTAATTGCTTACAAAATACCCCCTGCCCTTCAGTCAGAGCATGAGTCGCTTGCTGACCTTACTTCAGTGAGTCATTCTACTAAAGGTATCAGGATGACTCACTGGAGTAAAGGTCTGGTGGGTAAATCAAAGCAAAAGTAGAATAGGCATAAACCTGCATAGGCAACAACTGCCTGTCCTTTGCACATGTCCTGGATTCCCTGGAAATTTATCCTAGGATTGTAAAACTGTGCCCTGGGCATCAGGCGGGTAATGCTAGTAGCTTTGGATATGCCCAAGTTTCCCTTTACCTTTCTTTTAGAGGTTGGTGCTTATGTCACTATTGAAGCAACGCAGAGAGTCTTAGATGATCATTTGTTTGCAGTAGGTGGGATCTCACAGAAGGACCCAATATAGAAAATACCTAGATAAAACTGTGGCTGTTGGTATGTGCTAATGTTACAGGAAATATCACCAACAGTACCTCTTCCACCAGCTGCAAAACTACAAGGCTCAACAGAGTGCAACTGTGAGAAAAAAATAAATGCTGCTGAATGCCAAATCATAATACTTTGAATTCTGGAGTCTATATTGAGTCATTTAAATGTGCCTTGCTGTTGTGAGAGGTCAAATTGCACACCTTATGCCACAGAAAATGAACACATACACTGTAACAAACTTGATTTTTTTTTTATCTTAATATCTGTGAGCGCTTCTAATGATGTTTTAAATTTATCTAGCTGCCTGGCTGTAATTTGAGGGCAAATAGCGACTGTTTAGTGAGCTTTAAGCCATTCACAGAGAAATATTTATGTTTAATTTTCTGAATGAGTCAACAGACGAAGCAGTGTTTCATACTTGTGCCCTTGTGTTACTTATCCTTTCTAATATATTATTTCTTTGGTCCCATTTTCTTGTAAGTGAAAGGATCAAGCACTGAAAAAAAAACTAAGTGGAATTTTTCTGAAATTTTAACATCATGAAATGGCTTTAATGAAATTGCCAGCTATCTGTCACAATGCATTTTAGCCTATTGCTTTGCAACACAAAGTTCTGTGGAATTCAATGCTAAACAAAACAGGCAGAAATATGCTTACAGAAGAAAATGAATCATGCTTGGAGAGAACATGAGAACTCCTTGTAACAAATATTTTGACAGCTCAGGCTTTCTTAACTTTCTTACTTCCTCTCTGAAGCTTTTAGGTGGTAATACATGGTGAATGGCATTAGCAAACCTTGTGTTTGTACAGCAAGCAAAGACTTGAAAACACTTTAAAAGTGTTAAAAGATTTATCCTAACTCTACCCCTGGAGGACAAAGAGTTATTTATTCCTTTTTTGTGAGTAAAGAAACAGAGACACAGGACATTGAATTACACTGCTGAGAGTATCATGAAAAGTGTCTGACAAAAGTGGCATCAGATCTCCGGTTTTGCACGTGGTTTTTAATTGTAGGTCTACCTTCATTTCCCCATTCACAGTAAAAAAGAAAAAAAAATCACTTATGTCAAATAAGGTGGGTTTTGGTGTTTCCTGTTTGGAAGACTTTCAATCATAAAGCACTAAAATTTTTAACCTTTAATGTTATTAGTAATAAGATGGACTTCAGGAAATTCTGAGTGTGACATGTTGCTACTTGTACACTTTTTACATCTTGAAATGTATATGGGATTTTAAGAACTCACATGTCACTCTGGTGCATGGTCCAGACATGCTGTACGTGGATGAGAATGCACCAAGTTATGGCCCAAAGGCAGAAGCACCCTTCCTGCAGTCATCTCCCTGCTGCTCCTGGAGTGGAGCAAGCACACAGCTCGGAGTTCCCTCCAAACTATGCCCATGGAATGGACGAAAACAGGATCAGCTGAAACAACTGGGGAACTACATCATGGTCCCCACTGACAGCTTCAGGAGCTGGTCTGCTCAAAGCATGCAGCAGCTAAAATGCCAACAAATGCCGTAAGTGTACAAGCAAGGATGTTGAGAACAAGACAGAGGGCATAATTTTGCCTTTATATAAACCTTGCTGTGCTATCTATCGTGTGCTGGAAACTGTTCTGGTCTCCACATCTCAGGAAGCACTCATTAGAGTCAGGGAAGGTAAAGAAACTCAGATAAAGTCACCAAAGGCATGGAGCAGATGATGAGAGAGTTAGAAAGCTGGAATTGTCCAATTTGGAGAGAAGGCTGGGGGGCAGATGGAAGTTCTAAGAATAGAATATTATGAAATCATGAAGACATTAAGCTAAGGTGAATACAGAGCTGTTATTCATCAAACTTTCCAACACCAGAACTAAAGTGGACTCAGTGAAACTTTAAAGCATAGAAAGTAGGTTAAGCTAGGAATAAGAAAAATGTATCTTGACACAGTGCAACTGAAGTCATTATTGCCATAGAAGGAGATAGAGGCTGAAAAATCAGCAGGTTCAAAAATGAGAGTAGGAAAAAAAATCATGGACAATAGGGATATAAGCAGATGCTAAGAGGAATAGGCAAAGATGAACTCTCCACACTAGCAATGTGCCAGTAAAGCACCATTCTGCACTTAATGTTACAGCACCAGGACAAAGCCCTAGGACAATTTTTTGTGTTTTTCCATTACTTACTGGACAAAAAAATGGTATTTCCGCTGTTAAATGTAGGAATCTCTGTCTACATATTAGAGTGCTGTCTTGAAGAAATTCTCATAGGAACCCAATGAGACTTAACAGCAGGTTGGAATCCAGAAGTGAAATCCTGTTGGCACTCAAAGTTTAGCAATAGCTTTGCTCATGTAAATATTTCCTCGCTCATATTTATTACAACTTGTAAGATTAACCTGTAGTTCATTCCTTATATACTTTTCCATAGAATGGAGAACCTTCTGGTACTTTGTATTTAATTTAAAAAATCATATCTCACCAATTGTATAACTTTCATAAAAGTTATGGGGCATAAGAATCTGGTTTGCTTTCCTATCACCAAGACCAAAATAATTTTGGCATAGTGATGATTATCTCATTCAGGTGATAGAAGGAAGAGCAGGAAAAAAAAAACCTAAGGAAAGAAATAGAAGCTATTTGCAAAGAGTTGTTTGTCATTGCAGACAGCTGGTAGAGGAGGTTTTTAATAAAGATGGGCTGAGATGCAAGAGAGAAATCTATGGTATATCAGCATATATAAAAATTGATATATCTGTGTAAAGACGTGTACAACTGTCTAAAAACATTCCCCTGACAGAAAAGAAACAGGCACCCAGGATACGTTTTACAAACAAAGCTTTGAAGAGCAGCGCCGTGTTTATGTTCCCAACATCGTTACAGTATTTCTTTGTATTACCTAAACAAACCCATTCAAATCTAGGTATTACCTAAACAAACCCATTCAAGTCTTGATATTATCTAAACAAATCCATATTGGCTCCCGTGTTCCCCTTTTTTAAAATCTCAGAGCAGCCTCACAGGGGCAGCATCAAATTGCTAAAGCACAGACGGTCGCTGAGCACAGGGTAGCGCTTTTCTCCCCCAGATATTCCCGCAAGGCAATTGTGTGTCTGCTCTGGTGGCAAATACTGATGGGGGGCAGTTGAGTCTCTGTCGTGGTGAGGAACTGGGAGACCTGATATTAAAGAGTAGGTGTGAAATACAGGACTATGAAGAAGGCAAGACATTTAAATTCAGCATTCCAGCAGAACCGAGGCATGACAGAAGATTATAGAAATTCTGTTTCTGTGTTCATTTAATCCTCAGAGTGAACACAACCTTTCCTGTTAAGGTCAGCACCTAACACAAAAAAATTATGTAATCAGTGCATAAAAAGGATGAAAGACACTCATTTTTACCAAATTGCAAGCCAATTTTGAACACAGAAACGTAAAGGAAAAGACCACATAAGCATCTTACCTGATATGCAGCGATGATCAGCTGGAGAATATTTCCTGAATCCTTCTGTAGTTGTCCAACAATAGCTCCAGGAATAAGTTTTGCATAGTTCTGAAAAATATAAAAAAATTATTTTAAAGTGCAAAAAAAAAAGACCAGGCGACAAAGAGCTAGCATGTAAAATAACAAAAAAACCCCAACAACAAAACCAAACCCACAAAAAACCCACAACAAAACCAAATACATTGAAGCCAACTAAAACAAATGACAGCAACATTTTCAAGGATCTTTGCAGATTCTGTTAGACATGTCCTAATGAAAAAGTCCTGTGGAGAAGAGCTAGTTCTCTATGCTTGGAAGTTTGATTCTATAGTATTCTTTGAGCTCTAATTTTTCAAATTTAAAAGGAAGATCTATTCTTTTAGAAGGAACATATATTCTGTCAACAGTTGTGTTTTTCTCTAATAAAAATATCCAGAAACAAATTTGGCTGCTCTGCTGTTGCTGCACTATTCAAAATCTTGGACTCTACATTCAGCAACAAAAATCACTTCCAACTTTTCATATGTATCTCAGTGGTTTATGGTTATGATGGATTGTATGTTAAACATGTTAATATTATAGTACCAATTTAGCAATTTATTTTAGTGATAAATTTTCTTTTCTTTTTGCATTAAATTGCATTGTGACACTAGCATGGCACTTGGCAGCTAGATTTTAAATATGCTGAATTAAAATTTACCTTGCCTGATTGTTAACTACATGAACTTCTCTTGCTTGTACCCATGAATTTGGAAAACAATGTATTAATCATTAATAAACCACATTGTAACATTGTCTTTTGCATGTTACCGTATCAACGCTGTTATTCTAAATAAAAAATAAATAAATCCAGAGAACGATTAATAAACACAGATAATTTGATACTCTTGTATCCTTCATATACTTCATATCTACAAAGGCCCTGTGATTACTTTATATATTACGTACAGAATAGTTATCATTCATTAGATTTCTAAAGTGCTATTGTTAATCAGTGGGATTAACTGCATTTTATGTTACAGCTGGTGACTTTTCATTCCTGACTCCTCCTGTGATTAGTGTCCTCTCAAGGATTCCTGGAATATCGAAACTCTGCATTTCCTACACAAGGACCTTTCGTGAGAAAAGACGATAAACCTGGAACTTATAAAATAGGTCACTTTAATCTGTGGTATGCAAAACAAACAGCAGGGATATACCACTCTGGAGGCTTCCTTTGATCTTTCCTCTTAGAACAAAAATTTTCTGCATGGCGATACAAGGATGATGTTCCAAGCCCAGGCTAAGTGCATATTTCCAGTCCATTGGTTAAACCCCACCTTCCAGCAAATATTCATTAAAAGGTGAAGTGCCATTTTATACAGATACTCTAATTTATGTTAGGGGAATTGAACAATTATATATTTGATCTCAGGGGGGTCCTGTCTAATTTTTAGCGTGGTAAATGATAGAAGAATTTTTGTCATAAATAGAGTGTAATGCCAAATACAAAAAATAATTTGAAATTCTGTAAAAGTGTGGAGACTATTTTTAGTTAAATTTATAGCAGTGCAATGCAGCCTGAAACTCCAATTTTCAAGCCGTATTCTTCTGTGATATAAATAGAAAAAAATTAATCCAAAAAAGAGTAATTTCTTTTTCAAAAGAATTGCTGCTGTCATGATTAAAGAGAGTCTTTCCCTTATCTAAGTTAGAATAAATTTTTAAAGAATTCTGCCTGAACACAAATAATATCAACAATAATAGCAGCTTCTTCATGAAAGCTTAAAGACTACTGTTTTCTTTTATGCTAAAATAGGATTTGTCAAAAGATAATTATTATTGCAATAGTCACAGATTTTTTTGAGTGAATAGCTTCTATGGAATAAAAACATCCTCTGTTGCTTTGGTAAGACTCACGGGAGACTAAAAGTTAGACATACATGAATGTATTTTAAAAGACCATTCAGAAAAAAGAATTCCTTTTTATAAATAATCTCAAATTATCTGGGCTCAGTGTAAGGAATTTCTCTCATCTCTTGCGTTTACTTTTGAGTGGCTGTAAAAATGTTTCCACATGACTGCTTCTAGAGTTCTTGTGCTCAGCGAGAGCATCAGACCTAAATGATCTCTTGAGGTTGCTCTACAGTAGCTGTTTGGATGCATGGAAGGATCAAAACTAACACCAGCTCTGTTACAAGCATATACATTCTGTGCTTGTGCCACCTGTAATAATTGTGTGTTAGATAATAATACCCACACGTGTAAGTGGATAAACTGAAAATTCAGTTGAAGAGGATCAAGAATATTACAGGACTGAATTATCTTGGGCTAAGTTGTTGGGGATTATATAGGGCTAGAAATATGAAGCATGTATTTGTCAGTCTGAACACGGCACTTAAGACTAATGGAATCTATCAAGTGTATTTAAAGAGGTGCTTTCTAAGTCCTTACAGTAATTTTAATGTATGCTTGTCCCTAAGAAGTGAATTATAAATAGCAATGATCAGTATTGGGATCTGATATAATTAGATGCTGAGCTCAAGTAGATTTGAGATGAGATATTTGGGGATAGGCTTTCCATCTCTAAGAATAATTGGAAAGGTTTTCTAAGGCAGACTTGCTAATCTCCATTGCTGAAGCTTTTAAGAAGAAGCAAAACTCCAAGACAAGAGTGGTTTAATGGTGGTTTAGGGTCCTCTGCCATCTCTTCCAGGCTAGCTGAGCAGTGGCCTTACCACAAGAATAACTCTTATTGTCTTGTTTTGGCTTTTTTTTACCTTCTTAAGTGTGGATACTGGTTATTTGCATTTATATTACAAATTTGCATCACGCAGATGAAAACATGGCACTATTGCCCTGCTTGCACTTTCTACATACACCCTTGAAAGTGTACTGTACTGTGGAAAAACTGCACTGTGACACTTGTACATGATTTTTGTATTTGCTTTGACTGATTTTCCATGTCACCTACAGGACAAAAAGCAGATCATAACAACTACAGCTATACAGAGAAGTGAAAGGAAACAGCATTAAAAGATGAAAGCAGCAGATAGAACATAGTCAGTAGGATTACTCTATACCCTAGAAGACAGAAGATAGTTGTACTTTCTTTTTTCTGACAAAGAAAGTAATGAGAACAAACCATTCCCTCGTTGGGCTAACTATGACTTGCATGTTTTTTAGCTATAAACCTTTGTTTAATGTTATCAGTGAACAAAGGGTGCCCCTCAGTAACTTTGATACTGATATAAAACACAAGGATGCTGGAATAGAAACACCTTGATAAGAACACTGTTTGCCATCTCTGAGGGTGATCACCAGCAATATCCAAGGGAAAATACAGTGACATCAGCAGGAGAAAAGTTTCTTTGGACAGAATAAGGCTCTTTAAATCAAAGAGATATTTCCAAAATACCTTCATAAGACTGCCCTTATTTATGCAGTGCCTCTTAAAATCAGAAAAAAATATTTCACTCGTTATTAATTGGGTCTCTATTAAGAAATTGTTGAGCAATAATGAAATTTAGCCTTTTTTTTAATGTAAGAATAATAATTAAACTATGCAAGGACTATAGAATCCCACTGCATTTGTAAGTGATTGACTTCTACTGTTACTGATCTAACTTTTCATGATCCAGCTCAGTATTTAATACAGTCTTTAGAAAGGCCAGGCAGTCAGTGCTTCAAGATGCAGTGTGTTTCCTCCCTTGTCAAGACTGTATTCTGACAATCAGTTTATGAAAGATGTGACTTTTGTCACTTTTCCAAAACAACTGGAGCATTAATCTTACTCCAAACAACTCTACCACTGGAATCAGTTGCAGAAATACTGGGGGGGGTCTTCCCTGGGTTACACAGAGGACAGAAAGAGAAAACCATCTTAGTGGTGAGTACCTCAAGGATGCACCTGCTGTCTCTGTTTCCCTCTGCTTTCTTTCCTTTTTTCCATGTGGTAATCACACCAGAAGAGCACCTTTCTCCTCATTACTGTACTTTTGTTTTTAATGAGGAATATTTTGCAAAGGCTTTTCCTTTGGAAAGCCAAGTCTATTGTATCAGCAGGATCATCCTTATTGGCTCCCTCTCAACCAACCTGAATAAATTTGGAGGAACAATTTCTCTCTGCTTGTCCCCTTTCATGCAGCAGTACATTGCCAGGAAGCCAAGCTTAGGCTGCAAACCCCCTTATTATCCACACTGAACTCATGTCTAGAATTTCTTTTAGCATGTGATGATTTCTTTCCAGGAGCAGGACTGGATAGACAATGAAATAAGAATTGCTATTATCCATCCTATTTTATCTTAGAGGGCTTTTGCTTACATTCACTGTAAGAACAGTGAAGCAGCTGTTGGTGTTTTTGCCTCAGCTCACAGCTGGAACATGCATTGGGTCAAAAGTAGCACAGGGCTGCAGGAGGGCTTGTGACTGTGGAGGCTGAAAACAGATGCCTGTACAGGAGACTGATGGAGCTACAGGTATGAATGATATTTGAGTTATTAAAAATGTGGATTTTGTATATCCATAAGCACTGCTCCTCTGCCCTCCCCTCTCTCCTGGTTCCCATTTTCCATGACATGGCTTCACTGAGCAGGAAATTTATTTCACTGAAGAGATTCTGGTAGTCCTAACATCCCAAATTCCTGTGATGAAGTGATTTCCTTAACTAGTCAGGAGGAACAATACATTAGGAAAGAGGACTTTGTCCATCATCTTCACTTTTCATCTAGATCCTAGTTTCCCTTAGACTCACTGGAAAAGGTCATAGGAAAAAAGAAAAATGGAAACAACAAAGGAACCAAACAAACAAAACACACACAAAACCCCCAAAACCAAAAAAACCACCAACAAATCAAAAACCCCCCAAAAATCCCAAACAAACAAGATCTCAGATTTGAGCATGAAAACAACGCTCGTTTCACTGTGTTCTTGTCTTATAAGAATAAAAGGCTCAGCTGTCCTCAAGCCTTCTGAAATACAGAATGCTAATAACAGTGATTACACTGAAGGTTAGCAATGCTCAGTTTGACAATCCTTGACTTAAAAGATTAGTGTGATTCAACTTGAAATCCAATTTAAAAGTTACCTAAGAACATCTAAACCAATACATGGAGAAGTACTTCTTAGGCAGGAGAGCTTTCCTTCAATATAAGATTTCCTAGTTATTTTTAATACATAAATATTTTGCCAAATTCAATCCTTATTACTGGAATTTTTATATCAGCTGTGCAAAGGGTGAACTTTAAAACAAATACTGGCAAACCGAACATTTTACTTTGCTCACCTCATATGTGTGAACTTGCTCATTTGTTACAGCAAAAATTAATAGAACATTGTTTTGCACAAGTTTGTCAATTAATTGTCCAATTGTGGGATACTCCTGCAAACAAACAGAAGAAAGGCAAATCAATCTGTTGCTCACGTGCTCCCAGTTATTGTCTCTCCTGTATGAAACACACATTCAAGTGATCGTAATTAACAGTGTGTTCAAATGATCATAATTAACACTGTGTTGTCTGTGTAGTATAAACTATAATTAGGAATATATATATACAAAATAAAAGTGTATATCATTTCTTCACATTGTTTTTAAGGAAACCTCTCTAAGAAAAGTATAGAGCCTGCTTCCACACTGGGACATTTGGCTCAGTAGCATCTGTTATCTATATATTTAATCCAAACAATAGCACTGCACCAGAGCAACTGGGTATCTGTCCTGCACTGAACACCATAGTGTATATATTCAGTATTTTTGAACACTGAATCTTAAGCTGGTAAGTTGTCCTACAGGAATAGTGTCCTGCAAATTCCTGAACTGCTCCTGAATTCACACCCTTTTAGGGAACATGATACCAGTCAGTCCAATTCCATGTGCTTTCCTGGTTAGCACGAATCAGATTCGTTATTTCCTTTTTCTTAGTTATAATCTATCCATACAAACACACAGTTCTCTTTTTACTGAAATGTGCAGTTACAAATAAAATAGACTACATGAAATATGTGTTCTCCAGCTTTTACATATTTCAGTGTTAAAAATAAAATTCATTAATTTTTTGAGTTGCTTGTGTTAGTCTTTAAATTTTCAGAATGAGAGAGTTGTACAAAATTCATAGTTACATACCAGAACAGTTGACATGGAATATTCATTATTGTGGTCCAAATGACAGTTCCCATCATTAGGAATAACAATCCCTGCCAGTTTACTGTCCATCCCAAAATGGGAATCAGCATCACTCACAAACACCAGCAAATGTAGAGAATCATTCCTCCATCCAATTTTTTCCTGTCATTTAAAACACATCAGTTTAACAGGCTATATTGCATGACAATATAGAAAAGCAGCAAAATATTTGGAGGATGGCATCTCAAAATAAATGAAGGGCATCATTTTCAAAGGTGTGTCAAGGACAACACAATGTCTCTTAACAGATGATGTTCATTCCATTGTCTTTGGCTAACGTTTTGACTCCCCATCCCAGTGTTTAATAGCATGGGCTGGCCATGTTCATGTCAAACTGCTTACTACTCTAAACATAGTGAAGAAAAATTATTTAAAGCAAAAACAATCAAGAAAACAGACACAGTAATTATACAGTTATTTGGAGTTATTTATTTCTGGCAATTAAAAGGAAACACTAAAATATTGCAATATGAGTGTTTTACTTCATACAGCCAAAACTATTTCCACACACATTTAATGAGGCTCTTGGATCGCACTAAAAATTCTTGAAAAATAATCTGCCACTTTGAAATACCACCATATAATACTAGAAGCAGTAATATATGGAACTAATGGAATATATGGAACTATGGAATATATGGAACTAATATATGGAATTAATATTATGCCTAGAAATTTCAATTACCTTGCAAACAGCTGCCTGCATAATTGCATCGAATCCTCCCTCTGGAGTATCTATATTAGCAGAGATTCGCTGTACTTTCACAATTTCATTGAATTTTTCAGCATCATTAGTTAGTGGCAAAACATGTTTATATCCAAAGGTGGGTAGGCACTCGTATGGTACACTTCTACAAGGAAAGTGAGACAACTTACGGATAATAGAGTGAAAAACCACTACAATGGATACTTCAAAGGCCTGCCTGGATTAGTTTTTGGTCCTATATCTCTCTTCTGTGCCTGAGAATATCTAATGAAAAACATAAAATAATTAAAGAGCATCCAGTGAGTTGGGCAATGGAAAAAGGTCCACGTAAGGGCTGGGAAATGCCTCCTAGAGCAGAGTAATTCAGCCAATTACCAAAATGCAGCCCTTGCCATGCATCCTGCTGTGCCCTGGTTTCATATTTGGAGGCACATTAGGACCTGTAGTTGCTTAATGACATTCAGAGAGCACCACCAAGCTGCTGCAGTCCTGGTCCAGACTGCAGAGCACAGCATAGGGTAGGTAATGGCTAGGGCAGCCTGGGTTTAGGCAGAGTGGTAGATCTTAAGGCTGGAAAAAAACCAGGAAAACAACATGGATGGCTACATGAAACTGATATTCCGGAAAATTAAAGCATAATGCATAACTATTCTGAAATCTGTTTATTAACCCATTAAGCACATCTGTTACTAGCAGTAAAAGCTAAAATGCAGAATCACTCCCAGATTTCTCTCTTGAAATAACAAAAAAAATCAACAAAATAATGATCAGAGTGTGAATTTAAAAAAAACCCAAATCTTGTTTCACAAACTGACTCATTTACAGCTGGAAGAGGGCAGAGGTTCCAGTGAAGCTGCTGAATTGAATTTTATCCAAAAGATTAATATTACAACTTAATACTGGCATGCAAACAGATGTCAGGACTTCCCCTGCCTACCTGCAAGGGTTGTTTATTTCTGCAGCTGTAGTTTTGATAAATGGTGAAACTGGTTTTTCAACAAAAGATCCAAAACCCAGCCTGAAGTTGCTTGTCAGTTTTGACATCTCTTTAGAAAGAGTTGAACCCAGTTCTTTGATTGTATTCAGATCATCATCCATGGAGGCTGAAAGATCCATGAGGTAATAGAGATCAATTGGATAATCTTCAGTCTGGCGAACCTTGATCTGTATTGTTTCTTCATGTCCTGTTAAGGTCATGGGAAAGTGCAACATGTATCAGCATTCTATGCAAAAGGTATGAACAATACCAATTTCTTCATAAACTTCTTTATGGTGAAAATTATCTGATATTTTAAATAACCAGTAACATTAACAAAATAACTTCAAAAATTCTCTGTCAAAAAAAATTTCATATGAGGGTCTGATAAATTAAAAGCAGTTCTAATGTTTGGAGTTTTTTTCTAAACAGTTCTTCAGTAAAGCCATAAGGACAGAATTAAAACTGATGGATATAATTTGAAAAGAACATGAAAACATCACTTCAGCAGAAGGCAGCTTTAAAAAATTTAGATATGAAGCTAACGTAAACTAAAGGTGGTGCTTGTGGGTCCTACCATATACTTGAGAAATTTTAAGTACAGAGACTTTACACAGTTCCAGTACTATGACATGACCTAACTGGATGTCTCTTACTTTCTTTCAGATTCTCTCCAGGAAAAATTCACATCTGAAGGATCCTAAAGTAGGTCTGATGTGTTACCATAAGTGTCACTGGTACCTTATAAATCCTCAAAGCAAGATTTTACGCTGCCTCTGAGATATGCTGTTTGCCAGACCAGCAGGGGAGAGGCACAGGAGGTGGGCTGGGGAGGAGTCAGGGAGCTTCATTCTCTCCCTGCTGCCTCAATGGCAAGAGAAGTGAGGAACTAAAAATATATATCCTTGCTTTTATGATGTACCTAGCACTTCTGAAAGTATTTTGAACTCAGTTGAAACTAGTTTTCATGTGATGAGTCAACAGACAACTTTGGACTCCACAGAGGTTTTAATCCTTATTCTGCCAAGACTTTTGTAGACCATTCAGTCTAAGAAGCTTCAGTATATCACATTGTCTGAAAAAATATCCCACATCTATGAACTGTGACTTACCTGGTCGCAGCCTGAGAGTTAATTTTTGAGGAGAAATCTGTGTGACATCAGAATTGTTCTTCTGGGTTGATATAGTTAGGGGCTTGTTTCTGTGAATTTCTACTTCTGAAATAGGAAATTCAATCAAATTCAACTGGCATCCTTTTGACAAAAGATTTCCTGGGGTATCACACCTCCCATGAATTCCAGCGGAGTCTGTGTAATTCTAATGCAAACAGGAGAAGGAAGAGATGAATTAAATGTTTTTACTGACTAGCCACGAGCACCTGCCTGATGAAAGGTCAGTCCAATGCAGGGAATAGAAACAAAGGTGCAAGTTAGTGCAAACTAGTGCAGAACTAGATCTAGGTGGCACAGTAACCTAAACTTGTCCTTCATGGATCGTGTCACACAGGTGTATAATTAATGTAACTTACACCAACTTGGTATCCTGGGAGAAACCGCTCTATTGTTGAGGAATGGGAAATGTGCCACTCACTGCATTTGGCTTCTTGCAGTACTGGGAATGATAACACAAAGCCCCTCTGAGCCCCTGTTTTTTCTACTATGGGGTTTTGCCACAAATTCATCATTCTTTCCTAAACAGTTTTGAACTGCTGATAGAACCACATCATTTAATAATGGAAGAGGTCTCGCAGATAATAAACCCCTAGGTGTTTTGTGACAAACTGATTGTGGGGTACCCAGCGTTCATTGTTTCTTTTTTTCTGACCTGCTCTTTCTCCTCAGCACTCATTTAACATGTTGCCTGAAGCAGGTAGCAAGTCTTTGTTCCTCTGCCTGGTGCCCAACAAACACCACAGCTGCCCCCACTGCTCCCCACCACTAGTGGGGCTCCCACCATCCCCACGTCTGTCTGGTTATGTTTGGCCCACCATCCTACTTGACCTTCTCCCATCCAGAGGAAATCACAAGCCTATTGATATCAGTTGGATATCTTGCAGTTTGTTTTTGTTACTCAATTCAAAGCGTTGCTATGCATTCCTTTCCACAACACTGCTACAGGGTAGGTACTAACCCTGCACAGCCGTGAAGTTAATGGTTAGTTTTACAAAGAGGCTTCTGTGCCTTATTACCATTTCCCAGGGCTGTGTCCAGAGTTTAGATCCTCAGTCAGCTGTATCCTGAACTGGAAACTGCTCTGGCATGCAAGGCCTTTTGACCAAAACCTGGGCAATGCCTGGCAGAACCAACTCTGAAACATTTAGTTCCTGGCTGATGGTCACGGGTCCATACCATGGGGCTGCTCTTCTCTAATAGGTTTGGGCAAGCAACCTGGTGTTCAGACAGTAAGTCACAAATATTCTCTAAATTCAGTCACTGAAAAACTTTCCATTCAGAGCAAAACAAATTTAATTTAAACCTTTTAAAACCAGAATGACAACCATTCTTTTCACCAAAACGTCACCCTTGGTGCCTGAAAATTGTCAGGGATCTTATATATTTTGGTGGAAGCAATGTTGAGACACCTGCTGGGAACAGTGGTTTATTATTCTTCAGACTGAACCTGATGCCTTTGCTCAGTCAAAACTCTCGCTCACTGCTTCTTGAATACAGCATGTATAAAATACATGTGCCATTATAAACCTTTCACAGGGAGATCCATATCACCTCCTTTAGTTACACAGCTTGTAACTTTTCAAAACGTGTGTGAAGAGACAACCTCATATTTCAAATACAATTACAAGGTGTGTTTTTATCTTACAGAAAACAGAGATTTCTTTGGAGGTGCTTGTGTTTGACTCTAAAGCTCGTATGTCTTTTGCACTCTTGATGTGCTATTCTCTAACAAGCAAGTGAATGAGGTTATAAACAAAGAAAGAAAATCATGTTTACTACTCCAAAGTCTTCAATAGTTCCAGTTTTGCTTGTTTTGTTTTTGTTTGGTTTTAAATAAATAAATTTTCTTAGGCACTTTTTTTTTTCCCCCTGAAAAGACATGGCAGTAGTCAAAATTATGTGATCCACTTTCAATACAATTCTGTTGCAAAAGGTAAAAGATATTTTTTAGAATACTTATTTTTTTTTTAAAAAGTGCAGTTTGGTCTTTATGAGCTATTTCATAAAGCAGTATGTTAGTAGCATCCTAGGTATCATTTTGCTATACAGAAAAGCAATAAATATTTTTAACAGCAAAGGTGTAAATCAGAAAATACAATGAAAAAGACTTATTTTACTTCTCTATTACTTCTAGCAAGTTTTGAATTGTGACAGCTGACTGACTTGTTAACATTAATGAGCTAAGAGCTAGAATATATACTGTGGAGAAATATTATTTAGCATCATTTACAGGTGAAAAGTTTAAATGCAGAGATGTGAGGTCACTTGCCCAAGGTTACACAGAAAATCTGAAACAGATGTGTAGGAAACAAATCCAGATATATTCTTTTAACCTAATGTTTAACCAAAACACATCTATATCATACGAATTATAAGACTGACGCTATCATCATACTTAAAATCAACCACAGAATAATAATTTCTGTATGTAAATTCTACATCTGCAAACTTATACACTGTTTACACCTGAAAACCTTCTTTTTACATTGTCTGACTTGGCACATAATAAGTAAGATACAGTCTGGACTCTGACTTCACTTCTGGTGCTTCATCACTGCTGTGGGTGAGTCAGCCCTCAGGCTGATGATCTGAGCCCCTCTAATAGCACTTCTATTTCTGCCTTAGATGGGGAAGGTTGATGTTGGATTTTTAAAAAAAAAAAAACAAAAACAAAAGCAGAAACAAACCAACCACAGCCCAACAATGAATAATAGACCATGAAGGGTTGATTCAATTCCACTTCTGATCCCCAGAAAGGCTTCACTAAGTGCTGCATGCATTACAAAAACATGGGTTGACCCAATTAAGTCAATACTTCATCACTCAGAGTGACTACAAAGACTTCAAGTCTTACTTTGATTTTTTTTTTTTAATCACTCTACCTCTTGCAAACACCAAGCGCAGTGTGGTCCGGAAAGCAAACAATCTTCACAAGTCACTGCGCTTTCCTGAGCACAGGTCCCTAAATGTAAACCCAAGAAGATAAAAGGCTATTAATAATATGCTTAATCTTTCAATTTATGAAGAAACTAGTAATTTAGAGAATGTGGGAGGTGAAAAATGTACACATTTAACCATATTTAGGATTACTGATAAAATTCCTTCTTAATGGTAGTTCTATTGGTAGAAGATTAACTCTCCAATAAAGATTAAACTCTCAGAATTGCTGGCAATTAACATACTTAGTTCTGCATGCTTTATGGGTGGCATTTACTGAGAACATGTTAACTTGTTTTCTTCAGTGTACCTGATAAAGTGTAACATGTGTTTCTGGTTTGGTGCAGGTAAGTAATTTCCAACACAACTAAGGATATTAAAAGAACAGGTTTATGTTCACTCTATATGCTTAAAATTGCTTCACTCAGCTCCGCTCTGTAGAACTTGAAATGATTTTTATCCATTGTGCAAGTACCAGTGAAACACTCAGTCACATGTATAATATTAAACTTTCCCAGCAGATCAAACTGTGTTTAGTGTAAAGAAAATTGCTCAAATGTCTATCTCTTTCAAACACGTTGTGCTATGTAAGGACCACCAAATCACAGATGAATTGGCAATGTAGCCCTACAGCAGTCTGTCGAAAAAAGGCATTAAATAGAAAGGAAAGTATAAATACAGAAGACACAAAGCTATTTCATGTCAACTTCAAGCAACAAACAATGCCAAAATGGTTTTGAAATGGATCTCCCTACCCCTGAGCCTTACCTTGCACATAGTTATTTCTTTGCAGGAATAGGAAACAGAGGCAAAGCAATTCAATCCCCATTCGTTTTCAGTGCTGGCTGCATGACAAAAAAATATTAGCTTGTTAATTATCATCTGCGTAAGCGTAGAATATCATAAAAATCACACATTCCTGGAGGGTATGTTTTCAGATTTCACCTACATCGGACTGCAAGGAAACTTCAACCCCAGCGGGACCGACCATGAACAAAAGTGAAAACAAGGGCTACCTGGGCAGGTAAAGAGGACAAGCTGTGCATACAGTAACGTGAACATGGTTATCACTTCCTTGTTTTCCTGGACTCCTTATAAGGCATACAGGGAAAATTCATTCAGGTGAAGATTTCTGACAATCCCAGTCACTCTGGGTCCTAGAGCAACCCGGCCAAGAGACTGTGTTTGCATGTGTACAGCAAAGCTTAAAAGGCACCTTCAGGATAACGCCTTTAATTGTTCCCCGAGGGAGTGCATTAGGGAGATGGGTCATTACAATTGCCGAGTGAATATACCTGCAGAGATGTAGAAATCCCATTTTTTCAGATTTCCTGATGTGGAGGGAAACTCGTATAGGCAACTGTGAAAAAAAAAACCAAAAAGCAAAAACCATAAAGTAATTACATATTAAAATTGAAGACCTGGCTTCAGTACCTCAAGACAAAGAGTAATTGATTCTGTTAACATTCCAAATTGAAAGGGAAACGCTGCAGTTGTGTATTTTTTTAATATGTAGAGGAAGGAATAATTGCATTCCCAGTTCTACAGCTGACTTGGAAAAAAAATTGTGTCAGCTTTAACTCTGTCTAATAAGTAGCCGAATATTCTACAGCACAGGTACAACTGCATAATAAGTTATTGCTATCTCCCCTTCCTCTTCCCAGCCTGCATGTCTCACCACCTTATTAGAAGGAAATAAAATTTCTTATTTGTATGTTCCACTTCTTCCCATCTTTTTGGCTCTGCTATTGTCTGTTTTGAAAATAATTTGCTGAAGACAAGTCCTCTCTTTTCATAAATGCTTGCAATAGACTACACAGGGCAGCATAAAATTCTAATTCAGTCATTTGTGTTGCTGGCCTGAAAACATATATCCTTTTTCTGTCCAGTCAGAAATCCTACTGAAGTTAGATCATAAGGACTAGGCTGCTCTCACCAAGTGAGAGAGCTGGTAGGATCAGACCCCCCCTTTTCAGACTGGTAGTAGCTGCAATCTCAGGGCAGGATGTGAAAGCGTGGATGGGTTTGTACTAGTTAAACTCCACGTGTCTGAAACACTCCTGGGCATTGAGGCTAACTGGCACAGCAAGACCTGCGTTTCTGCTTGCTAAGTGCCTATTGGGAACATTCTAGCAACCAAATTGTGCCCAGAAATTGTTTGCAGTGAGTGTTAATTGAAAGAGGTCAAATTCATGCCAGGGAGCATTTTAACAGTTTAATAGTATAGACAATCTCATTCTAGTGTCTGGAAATATTCCCAGGCACATCCAATTTTACTACTAGTTACATAGTCTATGGGTAGTTTCAATAGCAGCTCAAACTGGATTACATCAGGACTACCTTTGCTCTGCCCTTGTGTTCCCACCCCTTCGCTCTTACCAGTCAGCACTCATGTCCAAACAAGCAGTGAGCTGTTTCAAACTCACCCAACTAAAATCCAGTCACCTTCTGTTGGGAAGGTGGGGGGCTGTTTTTCGTCTGGGTGGGTCCCTCTAACCCTGTGGGTATCCAGTCCAGAGCGCAAGGTAGAGTTGGCAGGAAAGGTGGAAATACATTAGGCTGAATTTAGCCCAGTTTAGGCTATTGAGAAACCATATCTTAACATTTCTATTTATAACAACATTCCTATGTCTCCTTCAACTGCTCGCTATACCTTGGAGTGTCCTTTGTAAGGCACTTGTTCAGCTACAGCAATTTTCTGTGGCATGAAAAAATCATTGATTAGATTATGTTCCCTTGGCTTGTGAGGACACAACTCTATCAGAACACTGTCTATAACTACATAAGGTCAAAAAGAAGTGGAATCAACCAAAAATATTTGCCCTTATTATGAAAAAAATCCACCTGTATGTGCCATCCAAACATCTTATTTCCCTGTTTTTAAGTGGGATTTGTGTCCTTTAATATTGTTGCTGTGTCTACAGCCTTGTGGAGTTTCAAACTCCAGTGCTTTCCTTTCCAATGTAGAAGGTCACCTTGTAGCTCTTGCTAGCCCCTGGTAAGGTAACACTTCAAAGTATGTGCTCAGAGGACTTCGTGGCAGTCCTTCAGCCACCAAAATGTACCAGCCACCAAGAGTGTCTCAAACTAAGGACCAACCAGCTGAACAGCTGGCAATTAGCCAATGCTTATTCTTAGATTCAAGATATCAAACTTTTAAGTGTATAGAGAATGAATAATACAGCCTACATAAAACTTACAAATTCTATTTGATATTATCAGTTCCCCGTTTGCTTGCGAGGTAATATTTTATACAGGTCTTGGCAAGGATAGCATGGCTGCAGGCTAAGTGCCTGCCTCTGAGTGGGGTGGCTGCCAAAGACTGACTGAATAAGTCTTTCCTGAATAAAATAGCTAAGTTTCTGCAAATTAGTAGGATCAGACCTCCCCAATTGTCTGGAGAGAGCAGAGAAGGAAAAGAAAGTAGCAGAACAAACAACAAAAATACACAGAAAACAAAAATGAGATGAGAACAGGAGGCTAAGAGATCCTGAAAGAGAGACAGTACACACCAAGAGTAAACCTTGGACAAGGCAAGAAAAACTAGACAGGAAGCTGACAGATGATTCCTGTTTTGAAACATCACCTGTGATATCTAAAGGTAAGTCGACTAGGAAGTTCCTCTACTAAATCAATGTTTTATTGGCTTTAACTATATCTAGAGGAGTAGAATTTCAATCTGGAGTAGCCACGCTGATGTGGGAAGGATGCGTAAAATTCTTTGGGGTCCTGGCATTGCTTGATTTGACAGCAAGGTTCCCATCCTTCATAAGGTTTTAGGAGAGTCTTGTTTCACTCACCCAAATTAAAGGCATCAATTCAATGAGATACAACAAAAAAGGTAGTTTAGAGTACAGAGAGAACACTATTATTATTTTTTCCATCAATCACTGTATTTTCATTTTGGAGCAAATTCTGGTTCAATTAAATCAGGGTTACAGTTATGACAGTTATAATGACACATCAGAACAGCAAACAGCTGTTTATCTTTCAGTGTGGGCAATGATGAACAGTGCAAGTCTGTGGCTCTTTAAAAGATGTTGAAGTTTGTATAGGATAAAAGCCTTAGTACATGTCCCCTCGTACCTAACACTTATTATACACAAAGATAGCACAGGTATTTCAGCTTCACATACAACCCAGCTCTTAATTCCCAGTGCTCTTCTCACACACACTCTCACATTGAAAACCTGGAAAAATATGGAAAAATATAAAGTCTGAATGTCTCATAGGCTAAGGCAATTCTCAGAATATTTACAAAGGTGGAGGAAGGCATCTCCTGCAATTCAGAAAACATTTCTCCCTTCCATGAAAAGGAGTCTCCCTTCTCTCCACCATATACAGCCACCATATTCACCTCCTGAATGCATCTGTCACTCCTTAGGTCCGAGGCAGGTTGCTTTGTACTTGAAACGTCTTGTGACTTTATTCTCTCCCTAGTTAGCTTCCCAATCAAATCAGACTAGAAAGCTCTAGGAGGGAATCAAAAGTAGACTTTAAAATTTTGGTCAAACATTTTAACCCAAAAGATAGTAACTGAAGAATATACAAAAGTCTCCAGGTTAAAACACTTTTTTTTCCCAAAGAAGACATATGTTCCATAGCTGTATAGTTAAGTGCTTCCAGACTCTTGGGCCAGCAGAAATGGAAAGCATTTTCTTTGGAAAGTCTGCACAGAAATGTATCCCTCAGCAGCCTGACAGACCCAGTTCCAAAGAACAGCAATGGCAGATGTTTCAGAGGATTCCTGTCAGTTAAAAACTGCTAAACAACAAAGCCTGAAAAAAGTTTCTATGCTTGAAATATCTCTAAGGAGCTGGAGGTGATTTGAGTAGCCACGTAGCGGCGTGAAAGTCCTGCCAACAGGTCAGTCTAACACAGACAGAAATCACACACAAGTACTGCAGTGACACTGGAAGGGCCGTCCTGTCTCTGCCTTTGCTGCAGTACAGGTCTGGCAATGCTTTACAGAGAGTTGGTAAAAACATTTTAAAAGGGAAGAAACAATCCCTAACAAACAGTTGTATTTAATGGGGAAATTCACAGTGATGCTGAATGTGACTGATCAGCAATTTTTACTTTTTTTTTTTTTCAGTTGATATTACCTCTTATCTCTTTCTTTGTTAAACACCACGGTGAGAGATGTGGATTGCTCCAACCGAAAATGGCCCACCCCTGTAAACATTTGGGTCCTGTGTAAGTGACATGGAGTCTGTTGTAAGCAAAGGTCTGAACATACAGTTATGGAGCTGCTTCACTCCAGCTCCTGTGTTTTGGGGTGTACTAATATCATATCCCATTAGGAACCTACGACTAAAACACCACTGTATAGAGGGAGCTCCAGAGCCCACCAAGACATGGGCAGGTGTATGGAAAGGCAAAGGTCTCTCTTACTCTCCAGGTGCTGTTTCCAAGCACAGCTATGCACGATGGAGAGAAGATTTGGAAGAAGAGGAGGGGTGTCTGTAGCTCCTTCCAGAAGGTTGCAGAAGATGAAGAGCCACATAGAGGAAAGGAATTTTCCCCTCCAGCTCTGAGCAAAGCAGGGCATTTGGGATTGGTGACTCAGGCTGTGATTCATGCTCTGGTCTCCTCCAGTTTCCGGAGCTGCTGTTGGATGAGGGCAGAGAGTGAAGTCAACAACCTACCTCTGAACAAACAAAAAAAAAAAGATGAGGAAGGAGGAGGAATTGCTCACCAACTGTGCAATGAGCAGCAGGCAGGCAAGTCAGGGTGTTTTCAACTCGTGTTTACCTTGCCCACAGCTCTGACCTGGCTGGTTCCAGCCAAAGGCATGAGCAAACCTCTATTCTTGATTTTCTTGGCATGGGTAAGCACCCTGAAAGATTTGTTTGCTTTTCAGATTTGAATACACTCTCACACTCAAAGTGAAACAATCAAACCTCTGAACTGCAGAAGGGCTCAGGTGGAACCGGTAGGAAAATCACCTGGCATTGGAGTGGGACTGCCAACCAGCCCATGACACTCAAATCTTACCAGGGACTTCCACACAGCCCATCGAACCTGGCCTTGGTTTCTGACTGTCTGTCATAGTTAAGTGGTACCCTTTTTCTTCCCTATGCTATAAAAACCTGAGGCAGGGACAGCAGAGCAAGCACCTTTCCCCAGTGGTGGTGCAAGGCTGAGCATGCTTGGGATGGGAAGCACACTGAGTACTGACTGCACAGCTCCTCAGACCCCTGCATTTCAGCTGAAGAATTTTCTGTAACTTACTGTTCAGATTAATGCTAAATTCAAACCAGACCTGCTGTCCCCAGCACAGAAGGGCCAAAGTGAGCCAGGTGTGTTGGAGCGGCACAAAGGGAAAGGCAACCCTTTAGCACAGCCCTGCAGCAAGCTGGGTTTGCTTTTGGAAAAGCCTGTAGGCTTGTGTAAGCACAATGTCTTCAGGCCTGATCATCTATATGCAAATTCTGAACTATGGAGCTGAGACTAAAATACTTGTAAAAAGTGATTCCACTCTGGTTTTACACACAAAATAATTTTACAGCTGACCTACTGTACTTAGACCTACAGACGTACTGTGCTTTGCTAAAACACATAGTGTGAATAGGGTTACTCTAGAATAAGCAGAACAGATAAGAAAAGAATACTTAACTCAGCCTCAAATAGCTGCTAAAAACTGAGGAAAACAGGCTCAGGTACTGCATGAAAGCAGCTACATTTCTGAAGCTTCCCAAGAGCTACTCTGGACTTGGCTGTCTTGATTTCCATTTACAGACACCCAGTGCTCAGGCCACTTGTTCCCGCCAGTGACTGGCGTCTCTTTTTGGGAAAAGTGCAGGATTTAGGATTTCAGGAGCTTTTGTGCAAAGTGCTGCCATCTTATGGCTACTCTGCTCCTCTGGAGTAGAGAAATGAGAACTTTCAAACTCACATGGGAAAAAGGTGTTCAGATACAGCCCTATTATGTTTTAGCAATATTTTGCCTTGTGACTTATATAAGAACCTTTGGAGATGCTCATCTTTTTTAAATAATTTAGTCACTTATGTTATTTTAGAATTATAATTTTGTTTGCATGTTTTTTTCAAATTCCATCTCTCACAGTAAACAGAACATTACTTCTTTTGTCTTCATTATAAGCTTGGTTATGTGATTCTGAAATGTCAGAAATTGCAATATCTTTGTCAGTGTAAATTATTACTGTATTTTGTAAATCTTGCCTTATTCTCATGTGTTTCTTCTGGAAATAGGAAGGAAATTAAAACCAACAATGTCTGCTCACATGTAAACAGGAACATTGGAAAAACAAAATGATTAGTGCTTCTGCAATTCTTAAAGAACCGGTCTGAACTGTCAATATTCTATATCTAATAAAACCATGCAAAACTAGGAACATGTAAATAGAACCACCTCTAAATAAAAATAACTAAATCAATTCCAAATAGTTTGATGAGTCATACCAAAAGGATAAGGTAGAACAGATTTTCCCTAACAATGTTTTCTAAGAGTTCAAAATGATAAGTCATGTAAATACTCTCAATAATATTAGATCCACTGATACATTATGTTTCTTATCTCATACACTTACAACTGCATTGCTGTGCTTTGGTTGTACACTTAGCACACAGATTTATCATCATCTTAAAACAATATTTTTAAAAAAATAATTCTTAACATGTTGTAGCATGTCAATATGACACAAGAGGCCGTAGAGTCATGCTTTCTATCTGAACCAATGCATTAACAGAAATTTCAAAAAATACTATTGCCACAGTAGTACAAAGCAAAGGGCATAACATTACAAAGGATCTCACAGATACTGAAGATGTGTCCTTTCACCATACACACCTCGGTTGATAAACTTATGAAAATTCATCATAAGGCTATGCAGACTGTTTAACTCTGGCAGAGAGGCAAATAGAAAGTGGCTCTACTCACGGTTGTGTGAGAGCTAGGTGAACTCTTACTATCCAATTTGCAAGCCAATAACTTCCATTTCACTGTGATACCCACACCTACAGCAGTTTATTGCTGTCACTCTTACTAGAAGGCTGTTTCAGAGATTTCTCTCTTCTCATGGCTGAAAACCTCCTCAGCTCCAGCCTGGATATACTAACTTTCAATTTATATCCATTTATTTTAATGACAACATTGTCTGGCAACTTAAATAACTTCTTTCCTTTCCTAGTATTTGCCCTGCCCTTCTTTCCCCTCCTCTTGATGTATTTATAGATAGCAGTTGTATATCCCTCATTCTTTGTTCTGTCCAGTACTACTTTTCTGCATTTCTTTCAATGCTCTTTCCTAATTATGGGTGACAGACTGTTTTTGGTACCCTAGAGGAGCTTTGACCAGAGTGTCCTACAATGGTGTCCATACTTAGGTATCCCTTCTTTAAATCTTCTACATCATAGCTAAAGAGGATAATTTTTGCCTTTCCCATGGCTCCATCCCAGCTCTCTCAGCATCGTTCTGTGACGAACCAAGACATAATGATCTTTCTCTTGCCCAACTGGCACAGTTTAGAACAGAAATAATTTCTACTTCTGTTTGGGTGTAATCCAGCACTTGTACTATTAAATTCTACCCCACATCTTCAGCTCTCTGTTCCCCCATAATGGTACGAGTATTTTCTCATCTGACCACACCACTTTTAGGAACAATAAAAGTGTTAACACTTTGAAGGACTAGATGAAACAGTGATGCTTGAAAATCTCTACCCAACGTTAAAGTAGCCAAATAATTCCCTTCCCAGATCAGATGGTACCATACATATATTTCTTCAGCCTAATATATTGTATTAAACATTTATTGCTTATTATTTATGTAATCTTCACACCCTTATTCTTTATTGCAAAATGTGTATAGAATTTCCATATTACTAAGGTTAATCAATAAAGCTGTAGATGAGACATTGTTTTTTCCTCTGCTCTTTCTCTCTTCTTTGTTTTGGCAGATCTTTAAAGAAAAACTTGATTCTGTATCTGAAATCTAATTTTGCCTCTTTGAGCATTTTAGGATGGATAACAGACACCATTTCACTGTGGGCCTACTACACTTTGTATTTACTTTTCAAGTTTCTACTGATGCTTCCCATCCTGATTCTATTTTTCTCCATGATCTGTACCATCGTCTTTACAGAATTTACTTGGTTTGGGCAGTATCTACGCAGGTTTCCCTTTCTATGCCATCCTTGCCACATAGCAGACCCCTTTTATTTGTGTGGTAGGAGAACCTGTCAGTCTTTCAAATACTGTTTATAGATGTCTGTGCACTTGGCAGATCTGACTGCATCCTCTGCTTCTAGGTTACCAAAGTACTCTTTCCACTGATGATCTGGTATGGCAGGGCTTTCTTCCCCTATGACTTCCACTCTCTTTACTCACTCCTAATATTTTTTTTAAGGATTTGTAAGGTGCTAACACCCTTCACTCTCTGCTTACAGTGCAAATTATGGATTTTTAAATTATTATTTAAATTAAATGAATTCTAATAGATTTGGAACCTTCATTCAATTTACATCACTAACTAATTTCTTTAGGTATAATACTTCACTAGGAGACATTTTGAGAAACTAATAGGACTATTCTTGTTCAATCTTTCACTTATTTTCAATTTAATCAAGTTGAGATAACTTTAGCTAGGTTATTTTCTACAACCAGCTGTTCTATGTCATCACTACATAACAAAGACCACCTAGAATAGCATCATGGTAGCCCAGTCACTGCTTAGTGATGAAATCTGCCAGCTATTACACCCTGGAATAACTGGCTCTACCGTTATCAGGAACATTTGCTTTATACTCTATTTCTGATCAGTTAAAATCTCCTGCAATGAGGCAATGCTTGGGAGTTTCTCTTCCATGTTTGTAGTCATCTGATTTAGATCTAAGTGTAACAGTTTCTTAGTGGTCTTTCAGAAGACTTTTAGTTTGACAAATTCCATTCTGCCCCTACTACCTTTCTCTGCCTCTGTAGGCACTTCATTGCCACCAAGATGCCTCTGCACCTCTGGTTTTATTTCTAGTTTTCTTAACAGACATAGTTTAAGTGCATTTCAGTCATAGTTTACGCATCCACCATACCTCACTATTCCTGGAAGGTTCAGTCATCTTGAACGCTGCAGTTCTAGCCTGTGCTTGTTTCCCCACAATTTTTGTACACGAACATCTCAGCTCCTTTCCTATGACATTATGCAATTTTTTTTAATTGTCACATCCCTCTTATTCCTGACAGCCAGGCCACACAAATCACATTTCCACCCATGTCAGTGCTGATTTGGCCTGTCCGTTTCTTTCCCCGTTTCTTGTCCATCTTTGCTCCCATTTCCTTCTCCCCCATATATTTGCCACTTTCTACGTTTCAGAACCAGGTAGAGAAGTTACTTACAAGTGTTCCCCAAATTGTCTTCTATTTCTTAGCTTACAATTATTTTGCTTATTATACTGAAATATTAATATATATGTTGTTATCATCTATTATTTTTTAGCATGCTACATGATCTAATCCTATTATACTATATTGATATAAATTATAGCAATCTGGGTTCTGGAAAATGAATACCATGTTTGTTCCAACGCAGTCCCTGTAGTTTGTGCAGAAAATAGTCTCTCTTCTCAAAAGTGAAGTGCCTTACAACACTCCTCATAACACCAATTCGTAAGACATCTGTTGCTCTTTATTATCTCGCATGCTTTAACACACCCTCTTCAGGAATGAAACCCTGAAGTGGGAGCTTTTTCTTCAGGACAAACCTACTCACACAGATTTCCTCTGTTTTTTGTTCTTTCCAGTGCTCACTCCTTCAGTCTTTTATCCTACAATATGATCTGGTACAGTTATGGTTCACCCCAGCGCTGATTGCATTGTCAGAGGCACTAAAATGGCTTCTGTCTTATAAATGGAATAAATAATAAAACTGCATGCACATTCTCTGTGCAGTTGCCTGGAATACACTCATTTTAGCTTAAAATTATGCTCTAACAGTAATGCTGACTACATTTATGAGGCAGTTTTAAAATAGCTTCAGTTAAAATAAATGGATCTTTGCATGAAAGAACTAAAGTGAAAGTTTGAATATACTTTTGAACTCGAGTAACTATGTGAGAAGTCTCGTCAGTTCTCCTGGAGATATTTTAGTTATTGGGAGTTAATTATTACCTGAAATTATGGGAAAAAACAGTCTACCATATAATGTTGTGTTAGGGAAGAAATGCAGACACTGACTCATAGCTGTCAGTTATTTGTTCAGTCAGTTATGGTGTGATTCGTTCCAACATTATTTTTGTTTTTGATTTACAGTAAGATACTGGTCTGGTGGAGGAAACTCTCTCAATTAGAGCAAGATCCTGCCCACACTAATCAGGAGAAACGTTTGAGTGTCTAACTACCATGCGGTCAGTACAAAATTTTAAAGCTGTATGAGAAATATACATAAGGGTAAAAAGGTTAATGAGTTAATTCGAAAGAGGCATCTTTTACATCAGAAAGTGATAGCTGTGCTCAGCAATGTCTGCGAGCAACAGGAGAACCCAAGGAAAAATTTAAACAGGTCAAACATTGGTGCTATGGTTGCTCACAGTGACCGTACCAGATCATGGATATGGAGTTAAGCAAACCTCCAGGGAACAGCAGACACAGGGCTTGGGCTGACATGCAGGAGGTGCCTCACTGTGCACTTTCTATAGACACAGTCAAGAACAAACTGGTTCCTAACTTGGGCATATCAGATGCCTACTGCTACATTTTTCTTCCTGTACTACAAAGCTAGGCAAGTTCCTCTCTGGCTCTGTAGTTTGTGAACTTTCTTGATGCAGGAAAACCAGAAATGCCTTCTTCTGCCTGTGTCGTGTTAACCTGAAGATTAGACAGGATGGGCACATGACCTACAAGTCAAAAATCATGGTAACCATTTCAGGTAAGATTATCCAATAAATAGTGTCAGCAGTGGCCTGGATATGCTACTAATGCCTTGTGGGAAGTGCATATTTGTCACATTCTCATGATATCAGCATTTTCTGTCTCTTCATGAAAGACGATCAATATTTACGATTTTAAACAGAGAAACAAACAAAACCATTGCAGTTCTTTATTCAGACTGTGCTGACACAGAACTATTCACAATGTTTGTGCAGTCACATTACTGATAAAACTATTCATTTTTACTAGGTCTCCTTCATCATCGGTTTGCTCATGTGGAATAATAAAGACTCTTTTGCCTTCATTCTGAACTGATGTTTATGTTCTCATGTATTACCATCTGATTTGTCCTGACCAGTTTTACGGGAGTATTTTTCTTTTCTTCCCCTGCTGCTTCAAAAATCCCCTCTTAGGTTTATTTGCTAAGCTTGTGGGTTGAGCAATGACAGTTTGATTTAGCTCATGCTTCTGAACTTACATATTAATGAATCTTTCAAGGCTTGGCCTTTTGCTTACATTCTTCTAAGTTCATGGTCTCCATAGTGTATCATTTCCTTTATGACCCTGGTACTGTGCTTCCTCTATTGTTATAGTGATGCTTGAGGAAGATTGCTCCTCAGAAGTAATTGTTCCTCTCTTACAATCAGAACCAGTTCAGGCTCAGTGTCAGACAGAACATCACAAACTCCAACCTGGACAACCTTCCTGGCTGAAGAAATTCCTTAGTGCAGCTCTTGTGGCAGAAATCTGACAATCTCTTTTGTTTATAATGTGCATTAATACTCTGAATAACAGCACAGGCATCACAGAGCCCTTGATTCTATTCCACAAGGACAGCAGGTCAATATTGCCAGAAAAATAACAGTCCACTGTCAGGAGCAGGGGATTTCCAAATCTGAGCCTGAAAGCCTGAGTGGAGGACAGCCAAGCACAGGAGATGTGAAAGCCAGGAAAGGGCTGAAGAGAGAGCAAAGCTTGTTGGACCTGATTTTAAACAACCATTTGAGGTATTGGCTGTGGTTTTAATATCCATTGCTGTTGGATGAGATTAATTGCTGCTAGCATGGCACTCAAGGAAGCAAGAAGTATCTTCTAGGGATAAAAAGGTTCATCATTCCAAATGGGTTTTCCACCCTGGGGAGAAATGACAGCATTTGCAGTGCTGTCCCTAGATGGTTCTGCTAAGGGAAGAAAAAACAATCTCTCCATAAGCCTAATAAGACACCTCTGCGGACACAGCCAGGAGGCTTCATCATATGAGTGCCATTCCTAGGTAGTCTGGCAGAGCCTTATTTCAGGGGCTGTACTAAAAGAGACCTCATTTGGACCAGGGTCTACCCCACAGATAACAGGCTTGCAGACAGCTGAGGATTACCATGTCAGCCTTCAGGCTGCCTGGGTGGCAGCAGTGGGAAACAAACCCTAGAGCAGAAACCTATCCCTGGCTTTGCAACTCTCTGGCCCAGGAAAAAAGATGAGAACTGCTGCCAGAGCAGTTCTCCTCCAGCTTGTTCTACTGAACTTACCCCACCTGCTTCAGGTGATACTGGAAAAAACTCCTGAGCAGGTGTACAGGAAAATCAGATGCATTCATTTGTGTTTTCTTATATACAGGATACCAGAGAGCAAGATGGATCAGTTTCGAATGCCATTGAGATGCTGACCAGGTGACAGAGGCATAGTCCTATCTTTCTAAGCTTTCAAAAAGAAATACTGTTAATGAAAGGACAGGCATCTCAAGCATTTCCCCAAGCTCCCTCACTCTTAACTGATAGCTTGAATGCTTAATTAAAGCTTTAGAGAGGAGTAGATCAGGACTACTGTATCATTTTCCCTTCAAGGCATGCTTCAGCAAGCTGACACAGACTGCTAAGTCGATGAGATATTTCAATATTATAAGACACCTTCTGTCAGGCCAAACACATTAAAGGCTGTGTTAAATTTGAACGTGGGTCATGAATCACTCAAACTTATTCAGCCGACCAGTATTAATATGAAAACGTATGAGTAACAAGGGGCTTTTTTTTTTGTTTTGTTTTTATATAAGCAGAAAGATGAGGCATCTGAACAAAGGTTCGTATGAGACAACAACTGTAACTCTGCTCATGTTGGAATGGTTCAGACATTTGGATCACAACACAGAAAAATCTACCTTTGCATTTTGTTGAAGACCTCACCCTACCTTTCTGAGAGTTAAAATTCTCACAACTTGATTTGGGGAGAGACTGTTAAGACCATCAAGTCTGGTTAAAAATAATAAACTCTGTATATAAAACAAAATCTTTTAAAAAAAGTTTTCTCCTATATCTCCTCAAAAGAGAACAGGTAATGTTCAAATTGAATACTACTTTAATTACTTTTTATCTTTTTCACCATTTATGGAAATTGTTATCTACATTTTCTTACAAAGGTATTTAACTATGAGATTATTTTAGGATAGATCTCTACCACAAACTCAGTCACTAAAGTGCATTGAATAGTCCTTGACTTTACTGGTACTAACAATGACTCTATGCCCTACACATCATGATAAGTATTTACATGTTCTTACATACTTTGAACAATATGTCATCATGATTCATCGTCCTTTATCTGTCTTTATTTTTGCTGATTTTGCTTCTTTTATAGCTCACCTCTGTCTGGACCAACCTTCTTCTAAACACAAGCTTAATCATACCTAGACATGCAAGCTCAGCTGGGGAAAGAGGTGGTGCTCTCATCAGATTAATAGTTTGCCTTTCTATTTCAGTAGCATGAAAATATTTTGCTCTCAGAAAAAAAGCTTTCTTTTTTTTCCTCCTTATCATAGGACGTGCATTGATGAAGCATCTGACAATGACGTTCACTGCGGACTATTATTAAAAGCTCTTGCTGCAATAACATTACTCATTCACTTTCTGCACATTTTTGGTAAGCATGTGGTACCTAAGAACCTGTGCCTGTCACTGGGAACAGCAGTGAAGCACTCACTGAGCTCCACAGCTCTGCCAGAAGGAAGAGGACTGTTTTTTGGCATCGTAAACAGCAGTAGCTCAAGAATGAAAGACCATTGTTCCGAAGTGGCACAATCATCAGAGATAGTGGCACAGCAAAAGAAGTGCTGAGAGCACTGCAACCAGAGACGCAAGTAACACGTCTATTCATAGCCCTGCTTTTCCCCAGGGGATGGCGTCTTGCGAGTGACTTCATTAGCTGCTGACAGCAGACAGACTGCGCCGCGCTGGGAGCGAAAGGGAAACACTCATCAGATGGCCCCAGCCACAATTGAGGAAACACACAGAAGAGATAACTGGCAAGTGTGGTGCTTTCCTCGCTGTTCAGAAGTTAGTCACATCCCTGAATGCAGTGCTGTATTCCTTTCCTTTTGGCAGGGCTATCTCCTTGTGTACAGACTCACTCTGCACAAAGCGTGTTGCTGTCGATTCAAAGCACCTTTGGAAACTGCCCAGGCTGTGGGAAATGGGGTCTGAATTCCAGACCAGTTGCTAATTGTAAGAAAAAACCCCAAATATCTTGGCATTTGTTACTTTTAATAGTCAGGAGAAGACACCCACCAAGCCTTGTTACCTGTCATGCAAATCTGCACTGTGCTTGACCTCTCACACTGTGTGCAATAGAAATTCCCTCTCTGTGTGGCCAGCGGGTTGTGTGCCCTTTTTTGTGTCTCCAATGCATTTACTCACAGAGCAGGGTCACACAGCCCAAATGACCTGTATCAATGAAAACAGGGATCCCCACTCCCCCCCGAAGATTAAAAACATCCATCCCTACCCAACCAACTTTAAGAGTATTGGTTGTTTGCCTGCCAGTGCTCCCCACACTCAAAAGATCTTACTAACAGCTAAAATGCTGATAGCTGAAACACAAGGTTTTCTACCCACAGGCACTTCCTACTTTGCTCCAAAAATTTACAGAAAAACACCTTGCCTTACCTGCTGTTCCCCAGTACACTTGCAGGTTTTTCGGGTGCAGAGCAGATTCCCCAACATCGCAGCCATCCTTGTGCTGCAGCCCAACTTTCTGCTGGATCACAGGGAGCTTCTCTTTCTCTGCGTGGCAGCTGCCTTGCTCTTGCCAGCCCTGAAGCCAAGCCTTCTTTTTAAAAGCACACCACCATCCTACTCCTTCTAACTTTGTTTTTCTCTGTGGATTCTCCAGGCTTGCCGAGTGTCTGTGTTTCAAACATTAATACTTTTACTACTGGCTTTCTTTAGCAGGTTTTCTACTCTCCAAACTCTATCTGCGATAGAAAGTTTGACAAAAACTGGCCTAAAATGCCATTAGTCGGAGGAAACACTACTAGTCCTTCATAACCAAGCAGGCTATTTATAAGAATGGTGACAGTGTGTCTAACACCACAGCACAATGAGCATGACGCTGTCCAGACAAGAGAGGATGATAGAGGCTGTTCATAAAATCAAAACTGGGATTCACACTCTGTACATCAATAGCAATTTAGCAACCACTTGCTTTCCCCATTCCAGAGGGAAGAAATAAAAGCTCTCTTAGCACAAAGACACACAACACATTGTCACCAGAATAATGAATCCATTATTTTAAAGAGCAATGCTGAAGTTTTATATCTGTTATAATCCTAATCCCCCCTCTTCTTGCAATTCAGTGCTTCCACCTCTCATGCACCTGCTTTCACATTTCCCAAAGGAGCTTCTTCCCCACGAACTACATTGCAGGTTCATCTTAATAGACATAAAACTAGGTTCTTTGATCTGAGCAGCAGAACACAATTAGTTTGGGAACAGAACAGAGGAATCCCAGACAAGACCCAGACAAAACCAGAAATGGCAGGGAGGCAGAATTACCTTAGGGAATGCACAAAGAAGCATCAGTGCCAGCTGGGTTGTGAATCAGAGCAGCAAACAGCTGTAACACTTTCTGCTAAGGTACTCCGTGGGAAGCCAGGCATAAAGGGCAGAAGCATCCCAGTGTATATATCATTTCCCTGTGCAGGAGATTAGGAGCTGAGGGAGCACTGTAGGAAAAGAGAAAACATGTTTAAAGCAGGCAGAGATGAGATGAGATGAGATGAGATGAGATGAGATGAGATGAGATGAGATGAGATGAGATGAGATGATGTAGGGTTAGAAATGCACCTAGTGAAGGGTTAGAAAAACATGTGAGAAGGCAGGGAAATTACATTACTTGGAATAGGACTGAAAACTGCAGTGCCTGGGGCACCCTGCAGTGGCACAGTGGGCTCAGCAGCCCACTGGCCCCTTCCCCATGGCCAGGCTGCCCTGATACAGGGCCAGAGGAGGCCACTGCAGGCCCCATGAGTTCCAGCTGAGGAGCCCTTACCACCAGAACTGCCACTTTTCCCTCTACCTACAGTAATAAATAAGCCATCACCCAATCTCTGCAAGACCCAAGCAGGAAGGTAACAACCGGCTCATGTTCCATCCTGTCTCATCATGCTTGGGGCACAGATTCTTGGGCTGATGCACACAGGTTGGGAGGCAAGGGCACCTCTCACCATGTTGAAGGCATGTGGGGTGTGCTGCCATGGAATAAACACCCTGTACTGTCCTCTCCCCCACCCACCTATGAAGAAATGAAGCTCCTTATCAAATTTCACCCACCTTGCACTTGTGGATGATTCCCACCAGAGAGCTGGTGGCACAGCTCCTGCGGCAGCTGCAGGGTCCCTCGGAGGCTGGGTGGTGTGGGGTGCTGCACTGCACCCCCATGAAGCTCTGCACCACTCCAGCTCTGCTCAGCCTGTCCTGTCCTGAGCCACTCTCAGATGGGGCCAGTTTTGCTGCAATGTGGCAGTCAGTGAGGACCACGTCTGGAGAGCAGAGCCCAGGCAGACAAGCTGTGGGGATTGCTGGAGGTTACTTCTCTAATGTCAGTGTCACTCATGACTGCATTTGCTTTTTGACAGAAAGTTGCCTTGGGCCAGAGATGGCTCTGTGTTCAGTCCAGCCTGTGGACAGTGGTGGAAGGCAATTTCCCACAAGAGCATCCAAACTGCATAGATGTTTCAGAGCAGAGGGAGAAAGGGAACAAATGACAACCAAAACAGCTTCAAGGAGCTGGGCATGGACCCAGAGTGGAATTAGTGGGCAAAGCAGTAAGGTCAGAGTAGGGAAAAAAAGGTTATATTGTAAGAGAAAAACCCCTTAGAATTGGATGGAAAAACTGTCAGAGCACAAATTTTGCTCTGAAAGAGCAGTAACACTCGTGGTCCCCCTATAAATTCACATCACAGCTATTCACTGATATGTCCCTGGAAGCTAATTAGAGCCTGAAGTTGTAAATTGGCAGTTGATTAGGAGGCCAGAAATGCCTAAAAAACATGGATACTGCAAGAAAGCCCACCATGCTCCTCCAGCCAGGAGTCATGCAGGGTGGGCAGCACTACCCTGCCCTCCACATTTTTGGCTGTCAGTCAGGTACAATGAGACATGGATTGCCTTGGCAAGCTGTCTCTGGTGCATTGGGTTACTGAGCAGCAGTTCCGTGATGTGCTGAAAGCCCAAGCTGCTCGTGGCAACTGAGGAGCACAAGGTGAAGAGAGGCTGAGCTGAGAGGGGCTGAACTGTCCTGAAGGCAGTGGGTGAGACCCAGCACTTCAGCAGCACCAGAGATCTCCCCTGCCCTCTCACAAACCCAGCAGCCCAGCCTCATGCACCAGGTGCTGATATGCATTTATATAATATCAATCAAAGACCATTTTACTGAGCTTTTACCATCAATGTGCCACTGGGTCTGTGACACACTAGGGAATTCTATTACGCACCTTTAAAATTGGAATTTAAATGGCTACAGAAGAACTCGATAATAATAAATGGCAATAAAAGGTCTCTACTGAATAACAAAATCACATGAAAAGAGGAAGACCAAGCTCTTCCACACTGTGTTTGCCTACCACACCCCCTCCCATAGACATGGCTGGATTTTTGCTTTGCTGCCTGGAGGAATACATTGCTAATAAGTAGAACTGAATTTGTACTTAGATATGTGTTCCAGGGAAAAGCATTAACCAAGTTGTCTGAGAGTAGAAACTCACTATCATTATTTTTATTTTTTTGGTTCATAGAGGCACAGAATTGAATGATTAATTTCCTTCTTAAATAAAGATCTGAGGCTGGATTCATCCCACATATAATTCTGTAATTTTGGATCCTGTTGATTGATTTATTTCTTCAGTAATCCCTAAGGATCAAAAGTCATGGAAAATTTGAAGAAAAAGAGGATGTTTGTTAAACACAACTACATATGCCTTAATGCACAAACAATAAGTAAGACAGAAAATATTTTTCCTGTAATAAAATGCAGACCCCCTCAATATCCAGAAATTTGCTGCTTTTCTTCAGAGCAAACATGAATTGGTAATACACACTTCCCTGAACTAGGTAAAACTCACAGCTGCAATAACAGTGATGGTAAACCAGAGAGTTGAACATGCAGTGAACAAATTAAATGTAAAATTATTTTTGACAGGCTCAGTGAAATCAAATGCTGTCATTGATTATGACAGTCCACCTCACTGACTGTATTGAATTTGCCTAGACACATCCCTGAGAGTAAAAACTGCACCTACCTGGCATAAAACCTCTAGATATAGAAGCCAAACAAACTCCCACGTGAGAACTTTATCAGAGCAGGGAGGATAAACTCCTTTATATCCTGCTATGGAAAATTAAGTAATAGAAGTACCTGAATATTTTATGGGACAGATTCTTCTGATATATATTTATTCAAAGTGGCAAGAAAACTCAGGCCTGTGTTCTTGAAGATATTTACTTGATCTGTGGTTAAACCTTTTGGTCAAACTAGTGCTAAGTTAAGTCATATTACTTTACCTCCTGATGGACAAATATTGCCTTTACTTGAGCTGTAGATATAAAAGATGCTGGAGGTAGTGGTGGAAGCAGTTTATATGCTATTGCTTCTCTTACAGTGCTATCTCCACCAGAAACAGAATTTTGTGGCAGAAATTGCACAGATTTCATTAGATACAGCTCACACTCAAAAACTCAACACAGGCAAATTAATTCCACAGCAACAGAGGTAAATTTTGCACAGAAGTTGCTAGAAAGGGGGCATGGCAATGGGGATGGACTCAGAGCATGATGCAATCTGTTAGGAAACGGCACCAGAAGACCGTATGGACTCAAGAGGGACCCTGTGGTGCAGATGAGCTTTGCTTCTGCTCTCTGGTAAGGGCACTGCTGAGCACTGTGCTGGGGAGAAATGAGGCACCATTCAAGGCTGTCCCAGGCCAAGTACAGTATCAGAAATTACTATTCAGAATAGAATTTAGTAGGAAATACATGAGTTCTGTTTTATCATTCATAAACCTGAGTGGAGCAAAATGTAATGTAATGTCAAAGTATCAATAAGGAAAATTTATATCAAAATATGATTTTCATAATTAATAAACCAGGTAACTATTATACTGTGCAATGAATGGTTATATGTGCCATGTGGGACTGAGTTCTTAGCAACACCACAGATCGTTTCATTACAACTTTACAATTACTTTTTTTTAAACATTCATACTGCAATAAAGCATCTGAATAAGTCAGAATGAAACTTAATAATAATAATAGCTATTATTATTATTATTATTTTAGTAGGCTATATAAATGGGCTCTCACCTTCATTTGTGTTTAAAAAATCAAAGATATTAAAGTGATGCATACTTACAGCAACCCTGACAAAACACCTAAACTTCAAACATGCTATTTTCATTGCCAAATCAATTTCTGAAAAACCTTGCATGGTAAAGGATATACCATTAAACCTTCAGTACTATTTACACACTGAGAAATTTATCTGGATTTCAGAATGAATTATGTTCTCTTTTGCAGCCAGCATCATATTTTATCAAGATACTTGTTGGAACCACAGGGAAATTTTTTTTTTCCCAATTCATCTGTTGAATGTACTTAATATTATTAGCTGCAAATTAGAGTGATAATAGGAACAGACCTAGAATATGTGCTCTGAAGCCTTTAACCATGCACTGCACTACTTACCATTCAGGACAGACCTTTCAATTCAGAAAGTACTGAATGCCTTACCAGGCCCATTGTCCATGAGATCTGCTAGACAAATCATTTGTCTCTATTGTGGAAATAAAGAGATTCCTGGCATTCTGGTATTAAGAAACCAGAAATAATATATTAGTTTTACTTTCTCTCTGCTACTTAATAATGAATGCATACAATAGAGCACGTAGTTTAGAAGACTATGAAGATAGTATCCTATTGAATGACAGACTGTCTGGTTGATTTACATGAAATACCAAGTGCTTGTATGAGAAAAGGTTAAAATTAGATTGACGAGCAAATGTGCTACCAGACTGCTGGCTGACAAATGGCAAAGTTATGCCAACGTATTACTTATTCTGGAGGCGCCCAAGAAGCAAGCAGGAGGATAGTAATTCATGTGCTAGAATACATTCACATTTAGCATAAACAAAGAGTCCTCAGGGTCTGCAACAGGAACATATTAGCTACATGTAATTTATGCCAACCAGTAAGTCAGTGGAACAATTTCATTATTAGATATGGAATTTGAATGACTTGTGCTTTCTTAAGTCAAGAGTGGGCTGCTCTACTGTCATTTAAATTATTACAGAATAATGCCCTGATGAATGACTCCATTGTTCTTCCAATAAATTGACTGTTGTGCTACATCCTCCTTCCTGCTACCAGTCATACAATGCAAATACAGATTAGTCGTGTAGCTTTTCACAGTGGCTCTTAGATTATAGTCTGATTGCTTCTTGGTCACCATAAAGAGCAGTCTAGTTCAATAGTGGTGACTCCTTTCCCTTTCTCCTTTCCTTTGAGGAAGTTTTGCTGAGTTCTATGCACCTATCTACACTAAAACTTGCTCACTAAAAAGTGTGAACTAAGTAAAAATTTCAACTTGTCCAAATTAAGGCACTTTAAGTCTTAAAATTCAGCAGTGAAGATGCATCACAAATTGATCTTTGTGCTCTGGACATGCAGCAGGTATGAAAATAAAGTTTTATGATTCTACAGATGCAAAAATCAGTCCACCAGAGATGCAGGGCACCTCTGTAAGCATTAGCTTTAATGATTAGAAGCTGAATAATGGTGATAATGAATAACAACCAGTCAGATGTCTCTCAATTTGCATCTATGAAATAAAACCAGCATGCTGAAAGAGATAGAAACAAGTTACATTACTGAAACCTGCTACTTTTTAACTCATCCTACACACCTTAACTAGTTACACTTTGAAAAGCTGTTACTTTATGAAGTGGAAAACACAAAACTGTGTTTCTGCCTTTGTAGCTAATGGCAATTCTGCAGTTTACTCCCATTGAATTACAGGTTGGCTGTAGAGTCAATTTTTCAACATGTCAACATGAATTAATAGGAATTTACAAAGCAGACAATATAGGCTTGAACCTGCTCTTCATTGGAACAACTTTTTGATATTTTGATAATATGAAATTTCATTAACACTAAAGCTTTAACAGACCCAAACCCATTTGCCAACCTGTTTTCTTAGGAAAAGTGTTCTTATTTCCTTTCCAATTGCCATGACAGACAGCAAGTTAGGGGAGGGAGCTAACTGTCCCCATTAGTCATCACCTTGTCAGGATGACTGGCAGTCAGTAGCCTTCAGGCTTGCTTGAAAAGCTAAAGCTGGTTAAGATCTTCTTAAGTCTGGACTGGAGAGACACCTCTGGACCTGCTGCCCCCCACTGACACCTGTAAAGCTGGTCCAATATTTTATTCCAGGTCTTTAATATGTCCGTTAGTTTCTTCTTCTTCCAAAACTACTGTCAAGTAATGGGAGAGGGAAAAAGGGAATTCAAGGTTTGAACCACAGCAGGGTCTCTTTCTAGCCTCCCTCTTCTGCAGTATTATTCTTGCAAGTGATTGATGACCAGATATATTCAGGAACAATTTGTTACTATCTAAAATAATCCACTAGAGTGCAAAATAGCTTCTATAAAAAGAGTAGCCATTTCTGGAAAAATCACTGCTTTAAAGCTCTGATATATTGAATGGAATTTACCACCGGAGCCTTCACAAGTAGCTGTTAGAAGCAGTTATTAAAATAGGTATTAGGCTAGACTGAGATCTTGTGCAAACAGTTGTAGCTCCTGTGAGTACGATCATGCTGACAGGCTGGTTTCAGTCCTTTAGGCAAGAGAGAGGCAAAAAAGTGAGAGACGCTAGCAGAGCATCTGCTAGTTAGATCAAAAGAAGTCTGTCTTGTTGGCAGAGCTATTGTCCTTTGGTCACACCAATCCTAATTTGAGTCCTGCTTGCAGCAGCACATAAAACCTGTGACAAACACAGTCATGCTGACATTGAGCTGGATGCCAAAAGAAGATAATCACAAGTACTCGAGACTGCAAAGAAAAAAAAAGTAAAAAACGAACCACACACAGGGGAGGAAAACTTTCAGGTNAAAAAAAAAAAAAAAAAAAAAAGATTGTGTCTTCTTCTCTCTAATCCTCATTCAACATACAAAGCAATCCTCAAAAAGTGCAAACACACGCCTGGATCAGAGGTTTTTCCAGAAATATAAGTCTGTGTCTGTGCACTGCTTAGCCTAAGGCTAGGGCATGTGAAAAACAGAGAAATACTTTATTTCCAGACTTACAGTATTTTTTTCATGACTGTCTATGAACTCTCCTACTTGTTCTGGTTGCTCTTTGGGTCTTTTATTGTGCCTGATACAGCAATCTGGCCTGGTCCAGAAGTGAATCATCTAATTACTTTGAAGAGTGACAAAATCCCTGGCAGAGATTAACAAATGCTTCTTGTAGTCCACATCTAAGAGCAAGTCTGTGCAGGTCAGAGCCACTGGCCAGGCCTGAGGCACTGGTGATGCAGTCCAAGGCTGAGTGTCCAGCAGAACCAGAGGTGAACACAACAGTCTGAAACACGTTGGCAAGGTGATTCTCCTTGGCCAAAAGGGGTGCTGCAAAAAGCTTCTGAGAATTGAAGCACTAACGTCTTCTTATCTAACGTGCATTACAGTTAATTCATTCATTTGGTTGAAACTGTACTACAGAGACCAGCAGCAAAAATAAACATTTCTGTGGACTCCTCCTCCCACCTGTCACATCTGTATTACTAATCTGAATTAATATGCAAGAAGTCATCTTTAATGATCACTGAAAGATTGTCTCGCATGAACTTTGCAAAAATGAGCTGCCTTTTCTGTGTCACCCTAAATACTTCACATAGTTTTGTTTTGTAGTACCCATTTTTTTATCTAGCCCTCAAGATACTAATTTATTTTCAGACCTTTATTTACTTCCTGAAAAGGTACTTGTTTCTTTTACACTGTGTTTTGAATGAACATATTTTCAATTGTCTTGGCTTTTCTGAAGATATAGTAATAATAAAAAGATGCTTCCAAGAGTATATGGAAATAGACTGGCTTTAAATTAATGGGAAAAGGGTTTATAACTCTGGCCTGTGTTAAACCTTTGCAGCCTGCTTGACTTTTCCAGAATTCCCTTGTTGTTTGGCTCCTCTTGTGTTTGTCTGCCTCACACAAGTTATTTGTCAATTCTCCCTGATCCTGCCTAGAGAATTTGTGGTTTTGGTGACATTACGGTTTTTATTAGATCTTTTGGTTTTTGTTTTTTTTTTCTTTTTCTTTTTCTTCCCCTTGCCTCCTGTGCAGTGAAGACATTCTTATGCATTTCATTAACTGAAAGAAAATGACAATTTTTATTTTCCGCTGATAAAGACAATCATATTATTATCTTACTGATGAGTAAAAACACATTATTAGAAATGTGAGCAGTTGCACTGTATTGTGCAATGGAAGGATGAGGTTTTGCTTTTAATAACAGGTAACTATAAACGCACCATAATGACACACTATGAATGGGTGTTTACCTTTTCTATTTCATCTTATACCGAAGATGCCCTCTGGCGGCTGCACCATGAGCTGTTATTGAAGCTCTTGGGTAAGATCAGCAGCTGTGGGACAGCTGAGGTGGGGGGTCTGCCCTGTCTGTTCCCCGACAGCACTGACAGCCAGAGGCAACAGCAGAGGGAGAGCAAGTCCCCGGCCGGCACCGAGTGCCCCTCTGAGCCCAGGGCTTTGCACCCCATACTCACCTTGTGAGTCCAATTAAAAAAAGGGCAGGTCCAAAGGTTGCGTTTGCTGATGCAGCACAATATCGCTCAGAAAATGAACTGCAGCCTTTACACAGGGCAGCTTGATCAGGTGATCCCCATCTGGAAGAGATGAGCTATGCATATGCTTACTTAATACACACAATGGTATGGTTTGTCCTGAATTGTTTTCCCAGAGACAACTGGTTAGTTTCATCTGCAAAATATTTTTAGGAGAGGCATTCCTGTAACTGCTTAATTAATTTTTTTAATAAGTGAAATCTCAATTTTCAACAGTTCAGTACAAAATTCACCCTAGAATAGAGGATAAAGCTTTCCTATTTCTAGAGACACCAGACAGAGCTAGCAGACTCTCTTAAATACAAAACCAGTTTACCTAGAAACAACTTAAATGCCAAGTGTTTCCACTCTTGTACACAAGCTTACTGCCCTGCTGCTGGCTTTGTTCCGTAACTCCCGCAGCTCAGGATCTCAGGGTGCAGTGACTTGCTTGAGTGCACAAGTGACAAAAGCCTTCTGCTGTGTGAAGCCTGTGAGTTGCTGATGAGCTGCTTCTTTCCCACTCACATTAGAACCCTCTGCCCATCAGCAGCTGGAACTTGTTGAACTATGGAAAGTGAGCAGGGCCGGGCAGAAGGTCACAAACTTAGGGTATACACAGCTGGTAACTTCTGGAGCATTTCATTCTGTCTAGCTGCACTGGCATTTCTTAAAGCTGTCTGAAATCTAGCTTTCATTCTGTTCTGGCAAGGACAGCAACACTTGGAGCTCTTTGAATACCCACTCCTCCAACTCCACTTGAATGTTTTCTTGACATGAGGGAGACCTGCAGTATGTCACCCATTGCTGCAGCCCCTGCTGTGTGCCTCTCTCCTCTCTCCCAGGGCCACAGCTCCCTGTGCATGAGGGCCCAACTCTGATCCAGCCCAGCTGTGCAACCCTGCTCAGAGTCCTGGAAAAAAAGCTAGTAGAAAGTCTGGAGAGATAAGAAAGGTAAAACTCTAGACAGAAGTAGAGATAGAGACTACTGGGCCAGGATTGCTAGTAGCTCAAGGGTTCAGGCGGGAAAGCAGCAAGACAGAAAGGGTATAAAATTCAATGGAAGAAAAGAGCAAGGCTAGTCAAGAAGCATCAAGTCAGTTTGTTGGGGCAAATCATCAGAGCCAGGGGCACTGACGAAGCTTGAGAGAGGATAGAAATGTGGCAGTGCTGAGGATCTGCTCTAGGGAGCTGCAGGGACTGAACCTTCCCCTCCTGCCAGATGTCTGCTGGGCCAGCAAAGCCACTGCTGGAACCTTGCTGGGTGAGCAGACTCATGCTCAGCCCAATGGCGTGTGAAATCCTTTCTTTGCTGTGGGCTGGTCAATAAATAACTGCTGCACATACCTAACTATGTATATTCTGCTTACAGATTATCTTAGAGACTGGCTAAAGATACCAGAACAAACTGATGCAAAACCAAGGCTGTAACAAATACCTGTAAATACATTTTTGGTTTTTTGACATTCACTGGAAGGAAAAAAAAATAGCAGAGCATTTTCTCACTGGTGTGGAAGTATTTCCAATTGGAGAAAGGCTGAAGCATATAAAGGAAAAGTAATTTTCTATGTGTTCTTGCAAAATGCCAAAACTATTTACCAAAACATTGAATTCACTAGTAAATTTTCTCTTGGCCTACTTTTAAATCATTGTTTTATTCCATTACCCTTAAGTGCTTCACAGATGTTGCTTAAAATTGTCAGCCCTGTGTGTGAATTTCAGGTGGTGAAAATCCTTCAGAGAATTCCTACTGCAGATGACTTCTTTAAGATCAGGAGAATGCACATGCAGAAACCATTTCTCAAGTATCTTTCCCCTTGGTAACACTTACATGCTGGGCTCTGAAACAACAATGCTACTTACAAAGCTGCCTGAGCAGGTTGACCAGAACACCTGTAGTGTTCATATGGGAAGTCTTTAGGGTGCTACATACCTTCACTCCTTAAGTTGTCCAAAAATCTCTTTCTGTCCCACTGAAGTTGTCAAAAATAGGTCAGTTTATTCAGCTGAAGGGATACCATTGCAACACAGCAGAATTCTGAACACCAGTGATGTATGTACGGAGTGAGGGAGAACTGTTGAAAAATGCAAGATAACTTAAACAGTTACAGCTTGCCTGTGGAGAAGCTGGCCTTTCTTCTAGAGCATGGAAAGAAAGCCTAACAGTATTTTCCCCTGATAGGATTCCTTCTTTACTACAGGAGCGGGCTACACAGATTTCTCAGATGGTAGGTGTGGTTAGAGCTGTCCTGTAAAGGAAAGACTGACTCATTCCACACGCAGGCTTTTACGCTCTCCCTCTGGTCACTGCACTGTAAATCTTTGCTGTTCTGACATCAGCTTGGCTTTTCTTAGTTGCTGGAGGAGAAGCTGCCAAGCAGAATAGGTTTTGTATATCCTAACCCCTATTCTGGATAGAATTAATGGACCGAGACTGAAAGCCAAAAGCCTCAGATTTGTTTGGGTTAATCAATGCCAGAATTTGTTGGCTGGGGAATGATACAGATGATCTTTCACAGTTGAAAGAATACGTCAGTGTGGCAAGTGTTGGGAAGGTAACAGCACACATATCTTAAATGCCACCAAATAACACATTGGCTTTCACAATAAGACACTGCTGGACAGAATAGGAATGAGTATCTTATTCCAATACATGTGGAAGTTTGCAAATAATTTTGGAGTGGTTAATCACAGCAAAAGGAACAAGTGCAGTGAAGTGCGCACAGGAGGAATAGGAGTACAAACCCATATAAATATTCTGGCACATAAAATGCATTTCTGATATGATGTTTCTGTGGAAATTGAGGTGGCACAGTTTTAGTCAATCTTCAATTTTGTCTGGTATGATGGAGGTACCAGGGCACAAATTAAAGCTGAAAGGGGAGAGCAAAACAGTGCTGACTTATTCACTTATTTATTTTCCTGTGAAAATCTAACACAGAGTACCAGGAAAGATTTGCTTTAGACTACTTTGACTTACTCTACAACTCTTCTAACCCAATATATACAGAGTCATTAGCAGGTCTCAGTTGCTCAACAGTACTTTGTTCTACTGCTTGCTAATGCATTGCTTGCACTTGTCTTGCACATGCCCAGAGTAGTTAATGTAGTAAACAGAGAAAGATAAAAGATTATGTTCAGTGCCTGAATAAAGGCTACTTTCTAATCACGAACAACTGAAAAACAGCAGGGTCAGTGCATGATCTTGCACATAACATTTGTTTCAGTGCACAATCACCCTACATGAATATGATGCTTATCTGTATTTGCTAAGAGGTAAAAAAATTAACAGCAGGGTTGCATGCAAGAGGATGGAGTCAATGTTTGAACAAGCCAGTTGGTAATAAATATGAGTTTTATTACATACAATAAAAGTATATTACATAAAGATATTGCATTACTGCAGATTGCCTGATAGAAATGATACACACAGTCTTATTATATCAGGCAAAAGGTACTAATCTGAAAGCATTCATTCTTATCAATTATACTGAGACCTAAGTTTATCATAGGGATAATTAGAAAAGCAAATAGAGATCAAAAACCATTTCCAACCTGCACTATTCTGACACTATTAACATACAGCTTTTGTGAGGTAGTATTCATACTTAATTTAAAAAGACTCCTTATTAATCTGATATTAATTCAGTATGGTGATGAACATGAATAATTAACAAAACCCTTTTAAAGTTTTCTGTATTCATCTTTTCATGCACTGCATTTTAGACGAGCAACATACTGGGCCAATATTTAAATGACCCCAAAACATTTAAATGGCATTTTTTTCAGTTAGAGGAGTTGAGTGTTTAGTAGAACAGCATGTTTTTTCCTCTCCATTAATAAGGGCCATAATTGTTGAGGATGTATTCATTGCATAAGCTACTGTAAATCAAGTTGCCCAACCACTACTTGAGTCCCTTTGCTAGCTCCACTGGAAACATTTATTTTTGGTATCTTACATTAGCATGGTGTGATCAAAAGCTTGGGCCGTGCACCACCTGCAACATGCCCCTACCTGACATCCCAGCAGGCTGCCTGACCCACCACAGGGCTGTGGAGCCCTTGGGACACCTCAAAGCCAAGCATGTAATGGAAAGGACTGTCTCCTGAGGGGTAGAGGGTTCTCCAGAGCAGCACAGCCTGGGGTGAGCGAACCTCCCCTTTGCCTATCCAGCACCCGCAGCAAGGCACAGGAGCCCACTGGATCCCCAGCCACTGCTCTCTGCCACTGGGTGCTCTCTTGGGCACCCAAGGCCAAGTCAGAGTCCCTCTCCTGCCATACACATTGAAACAAAGCCACATCAAGACCACGCAATTGGTAAAGCATTTGGCTGAGGAGACAAGAGTTTAAATTTTGTTCTCTTGCTTTCCCAAGCCTTACTTTGGATAGAGCAGTCCTCTATCCAATACACGCCATCAGCAGCAGTGATCTTGCCAAAAGGATAATAAAATCAGAGAATATCTTGAAAGAAATAAAGCGTTCAAAGATTGCAGCTGGAAGGGAAACACTGGGGATCATTTTGAATTCTAGTGAAGTATCTCCACTGCTCTCCAGAACTGGGTATGCCAGCCAACGTCAGCACATGTGGGAAAACAAAAGCACTTGTAGGCAGCAGTGTGATGCTATGAGCTACCAAAGTGACCCTCCATTGCCACCCTTACTTCCAGAAAGTGGCTTGCATTTACAACTACAGTATGCAAGCCTGGTTAGACACAGCTCTCCATGTGGGCTGCCACAGAAGACAACAGAGTTCTTGCATTCAGATCACACATTTCATCATATACTTTTCATATGTCTTTTCCTGTTCTGTCTGAAAGAGTGACTTTGTAATGGGATGCGAAAGAGTTAAATTTGATTTTAATGAAAGATAGAGGAGGGAAAAATCCATACAGTAAAGCAGAAAGCAACTCCAACCATTTCAAAACAAATGTGAAGGTTTTACCATAACCTGTTTGGGTTCTCCCCCAATAAAGGAAGGACTGAAGGAAAAAGACGATACATTTTCATTTTTTTGGACATTTTTTATTCAAAAGTTTTCAAAGAAATAAAACAGAAAAAAGCTAACAATCTAATCAAATTTACAGTTCAAAAATGTCTTTTGGCGTTTAACAACAAGTCCTAGGAAACAAAACTACAGAGTTATCTTGAACCGGACAAATAAGTTACCACTGGCAAGTTTGTGGCACTAGTAAAACAAAAATAAAAAATTAACTCTCTTGATCATATAGATATCTCTATGAAAATCTTTTTTTTTTCAATCTGTACAAAAGGTCTTTCTTCATAAATTAATTTTTTATAATTTAATGGCTGTCTACTATGTGATGTTTAAGTAACTGATTATTTCTTTATGTACAGAGGTTAAATTTCCCAAATCTTACCCAGACAATGAGTATGGCACTTAGTTCAGACATTTCTGGCAGCAACTCTTCCCTCCCTCTAACACAGCTATCATACTGCAGTTTTAATTAACGCAAAAATAGCAAGTAGTGAGAGATTCAGGTTTGGAAAGTTACCAAATACAGGCAAGGTGCTGCAGGAAGTCTGGACTTTTACAAAGCAGTAATATTCCAGGGAGCATAGAACCAATAATACCACAACTTTTTAAAAAAAGAAAAAACAAAAACACATCTCTTATGACTATGCATTTCACTAGAATCTACACTTCTCAGAGCAGCAATTTACTTTTGAAACTATGAAATGTCACCGACATCTATACTCCAATACTCACACAAAATTTAAAAACTAAAAAATACTTGAAAGAAACAACTGCTTAGCCCTAGCTCCTGAGCTAGGATGATTTGGTCTGTGGAAACAGGGAGGGCCAGCAACCTGTCCCAATACAAAAGGAAATAAACTTTGAGGTAGATAACTGATCATATACAGCTGACCAGAGAAGTACACAGTTTTGGAAGACAACTTAATTTATCATTCAATTTAAAACATATGCAATTGTAATAAAGAGCTTTAGTAGCAGTGAATTATCTAATATGTGAAGTACAAATAACTGTGTATTTATGAATCAGGAATTTCATAGTTTCAAAATTGGTTTTCTTTACACTTAACACTTGTAGTGATGATGTAAAGTGTGGCACTGCTTGGATCCAAGTCTTCCTTCATGCTTTTGTGTCCATACATCAATTAAAATTATAAAACCTAAATGCAAATGTACAAAAAAGGCACATTCTCCTAACCGCAAACTGGTCCGGCAAAAATAAAGAGTACAGAAGACGCAATGCTGAGACAAATCAGAATTATTGGTTACTGGCTCTTTGTTCTTTGGTAAAGTTACCTTTTAAAAGTGCCAAGTCTTTTTATTTTTATTTACCTACTATAGAGAGCTAGTACCCAATCACTTATGCTTCTACTTAAATCTCAGCGTATGTTTGAAAACGAGTCCTTTAGCTTTTGCCATTTTGCTGTAATAGCAACTTTTCTGTTTGCTAAGTCTCAGCACAATCCTCATCCTAAAGCACTATCATTAGTATAAAGGAAGGACAAAAACATTCGGTGATAATCTCCACCCCAAACTCCCTACTCTACCTATGCTAAAACTAGAACATCAAGTTAGTTTCTGAAAAAAGGCAAAAAAAGATTTTACATTGCATCATACAGCAGAGTTCCTAAATCATTCAAACTACCAGAGGGAACTATTGGCATATGGCCTTACAAACAATTTATACTATTAAAATTTCCCCAGTCAGAAAATGTGTTTCACACAAAACATTTTTTCCCCTCTTGCATTTCACTACCTTACATATTATGTGAAAAAATCATTAAAAACACTTACTACACATTAAAAAAGCCAAATTTTCAGCAATTTTTATTGACTACCTTTAAAAGCCCTATGCTGCTGTTTTACAAGGCATAATAGACCAGCTCATTTGGTCAAAGCATTCTACACCATTAGTTTGGACTACTTACTGAAACAGCTACAGCATTGAAAGATTTAAGGCAAATTGGAATTTATAGAAAAGGATAAGACACTTCACACTACATTAAAAGAAAAACAGAAAGCTAAAAGACCAGACACTATAACTGCAACACTGCACTAAAGCAACACTCACACACTGCAAGCACAGAACATCATCTCAGATGTTTTACTATTTTAAACTTCAGAAAATCCATTTCATACAAAAAAAAAAAGAGAAAAAAAAGAAAATAAAAGAAACAAACAAAACAAAAATAAACCAAAATACAAATTCTGTCATGCACATGAATAAGTCTTCGTGGTCATCTGTGCATACCCAGAAAATTGAATATTTTTTTTTGCGTCATAACACTTGATAAAAATTTTTTTTTTACTAAAATAAACCTGTTCATGGGAACAGCTACTAGATGAATTTAAGGTTTTTCTTATGCACCTTATAGAACTTATAGCAAAAATAGTTTTACTTGATTTCATTATAAATAACATTTTCAAGAACCTGTGCAAAACTGTCAATAATTCCTAAAGCACAATTGATCAGTAAAATCCATGATTGTTTCAGCCTTTGCACCCTTCTCCAGGCCAGGTCAACACTGGACATCTGTAACACAGAAAGGTCAGAGCTAGAGCGGAGTTACAATCACACACTTTTTTCTAATGTAGCTGTCCACAAAACTAAATAAGTTCCTATTTTAGACAGCTGTGAGAAGACTAAGTGAAACTGAGTATGAACCTGAGAAGTAACACAGGCGGCACTCCAGGTTCTTGGCCCTTCCCAGGATAAGGCTCTCCACCAGCACACAGCCTGGACTGCATTTCCCCCTCTTTCTCTAATAACTGCTCAGCACGCAGAGTTCCCACTGGGGAACTGTGAGGCTGCACTCAAAGCTCTTCCCTTCTTTTTTGTTTTGTTATTGTTGTTTCCTTTTAATTGACCAGAAGTGGTTGAGTGTGCTACTTCTGTGGCATCTCCAAGGCTTTTGAAGCTTTTGAAAAGGGACACAACTTTTTTTTGGTGCAGCCTCAGGGAGGCTGTGTACAACAGCTAACACAGAGACAGCTACTGTGCCTCCATGGTGGTGATACTGAAAAGCAATTCGGGGCTCATCAAATTTGAAGGCAGACTTCTCAATCCATTGGCTTATATTGACACGTGGGTTTAAAAAAATACCCAGCTAATGACAAAAACGTTTAGACAATTTTTGAATTTCTCAAGGCAAGGCAAAGTTTGGTATCTTAAGGCTTGTACGTTTAAAGGTGCATATACAACAGGGTGTTTTCTTTTCAAGTCCCTTTGACTTTTTCACATAGGAGCAACTTTTTGAAAAGAAGCTATAAAGTTATTAAATGTAGCTGCCAAAGGAAAGACGCTGTGTATTTTTGATTGACTGCATCCACTTGTGCAAATGTGCTAGTTGTCATTTACCCCTCATTTATGGGAATATAGGTATTGACTTTAAATAGGACATTGCCAAAAGTGCTGCGCGTGCATTTAGAAAGAAGTTTCAATTTGACAACAAAGCTACAACAATCAAGAGACTGCAGTGTTCCCTGTATTTAGGGCACGAAATACCAGTCAATTCCCTCCCCTTCACCTGTCTGAAACAAGACAAGTACCAGCATGTTCCAGGGACAGAAATACCAAATGCCATACTCTGATGCTGAAATCAGCTGAGCAATATTAACTGTCCCCACATGCCCACTGCTATAGCCACTGCTGACACAGATTTCACTGGCTCCTACTGCATATAAATACAGGTAACAGTGCTTCTGTGAAGAAGAAACACATGAAGAACTGACAACAAACACACAGAATTGCTCACAGAGCTTGGATTTCTACACAGAGTCATCACTACAAAATGTGTCTCAGATGGCAACACAACTTATCCTTTCAGGAGACTTAAGGCTGTTCCTCCTGCCTGGCCTCAGTCTATGGGAAAGATACTGACAGGCTGGGAAAATGAGGCAGGATGGGGATATGACATGCAGGATTACACTTTTCTGTCTACCACAGATCTCTATTGGTAAGGAGGTTTTACATGCCCACAGGGAAGACTTAAGGCAAAACAAATAATTCCTTGAAAAGCGGTTAACACCAGGCAACAGCCTTGGCATGGGAAATGTGCAGGAGTCATGATTTTAACACTAGGAGATGAATAAGGAGAAGAGTCTGTGGCTTTGCTTTCTGCCTGTCCTGGAAGCAAATCAAGGATGTGGGCTTTCTCTAGATGCCAGCATTTGGCCAGACTACAGGAATAACACAGGTCATATGCTGTGCTACGCAGGCTGTGCCTTATGTTGAATTTGCCAAGTTTCCCCCACTGGTTGTGTTTCTGTCTTTACATATAAGAAGCTGTTATGCCAATTATGGGGATGAGAGCAATGCTGTCAAATAGCACAGCTGACCTGCAGAATCAAAAGGTAATGCCAAAACGTGTTCTGTTGGATCAATACATTTTAAAGAGAATATCACACAACTGTAGCACGTAATTATGATTTTTCACTATCTAATAAAAGCCATGAGGGCTGTGAAAAAACCCTTCTAAGACAGCCTCTAGCATATTATTGCAGCCGAATAGAATTTTTCAGTGTGAGGTCTTAGAAAACGTGATGCAAAAAATTATGTTGTCAAGTTGCCTAGCTTACAAAGCACTCAAAATAAGATGAGTTAAGAAAGAAGTAAGTTCCAGAATTTTAAAACATGAATCATGAAAAAGGAAACGGTTAGTGCAAGCAACATTTTCAGGACAGAAATCTACAGAAAGCAAAAATTTTGCATGAAAGAAGTTCAGGTAAAGCTGATGATTGGCTAGTAAAAAAGGCCATGCAAGCAAAACCAGAGGAAACCTGGAGCAGGAAAGTAAAACTCTGGAATTAGAGCCAAACCAGGACATGGATTATAAATTAATTGACAAAATTCTGGACCAAACTGCTTTTTCCTAGAAAAAAGGATGAGCAGGGAAGTCTTCAGGAGAAAAGGTCAGCAAGGATTTCTACCAGACGACCTCACTGTCTGTGGTCTGTAAATCAGTCACAAAGCTGCTTCTAACCTTCTATGTACCACAGAGCTAGAGCATGAGATGTCTATCAAAACAGTTCCCTTTAGCATTTTGATTCTCACATTTTTGCACTAATTCATTGTTATTCTGTACACAGCATGTTGCTAAGATGAACAAATTAAAATCCAACATAATCCAGTTATGCTATAGAGAAATTATTAAAACAATATTACTCATAATTTATTAGCTCATTTCTGGATCCCATGTTTCCTTCCCTGGCTTCTGACTCTGCTCAAGTTCAAATTACCTTCACTTTTTTGTCCCCAGATATTACGATCAGTACTATTTATATGACATTAAAAAAATCAATATGGAGTACTGTAAATTATGGAATAAAGTATCTTTGAGTTCACATCTTTCATGAGACAGGATGAGCCCCTACCTCACAGTTATTTATTTTGCTGATACGTATATGGAGAATGGTCACTGGATGTCTCTACTGTAACCTGTTGCTGACCACTGGCTTCCTGCAAATAAAAAGGAAGACAAGCCATGAGACACAAAATTTGGTAGCATTACCTGCAATCTGTACTTCCATGTGACTCCTGTAATTAACAGTGTTCAATTCTAAAATCTTCTTAACATTTCTCAAGTGAGATATTACAAATCTGAGGTGTTGACTTTACATTGATTTACATTTCAGCAAATGAGAAATAAAATGATCATGCAAACCTTGTTATTTTCTCAGCTGCTTTGATGATAACTACAAAAAAAATCCTCAAACTTTTGACATTATAGAAATAAATACAAAGAGAGTGCAAATAACTGCTCAAATCTTTTTTATCTGCAAATGCAAAAGAATATTCTGTCTCTCTTCCTTTAAGGGGCAGCAAGAAGAGTGAGATCTCCTTACCACACGTACAAACACCATCACTATGAGTACTGAGATGTGATTGGCACCAAGCAACACAAAGAATTGGAGATGGGACTTTGCATTCAGACCCCTCAGAAACCATGGAATTAATTCAACTGCAAGTGCTCTGGCAGACACAGCAATCAACTAATTACCAAAAGTACTTCTGATCAATATGGGCAGATAAACCAAACCAAATAAATTCTGGAGTTTCTGGACAAACATACTTTGGAATGAAATGCTTTTTTAACAGGCTCTGAAAGAGACTATCTAGCACTCATTCAGAATACAAAAACTGTAGCATAACCTTGTCCAGCTCCTGTCAAATAAGTACTGACCTAAGAAAGCATGTAAGGCAAATCAAAATAGTAGACAAACTACTGTCTACCATTTACTATGGTAAACTATGGTCTACTATGCTCTCCAACTAGACTAAGAAACCTCATCAATGGAGGGGTTTATTAGACAAATACGCACAGTATCCTGAGACGCCAGGGTCAAATCAGGACTCTTTGCAAAAAGTTACAACCACGGTCTCTAGGTGGAGAATTTTTCTCACTGGTAAACTAAAGATTAAAACTACAATGCACTCCCTGGCTTGTTCCTATTGGAGCTAGGGTACACAAAACACTAGGCTTGTCTGAGATATGCTTATACAGAAGATTGTTCCAAGTACTGTACTACCAAAAATACAGGTCATTCTTTGTTATAATGCTAGCTATATCAGTTGAAAAGAATGACATTTTAGTTTCAATACATGCTGCATTCACAGTACATTCACAGTTACAATATTTGCCTTTAAGCAACAATTTTCCTAGGGAAAAAAACCAACAAATCCAAATGCATAATTATATTTCTTCTCTCTGATCTTTTATAAAATATACTGACCTCAACAGGAACTGCTGCTGTCTGGACATGTGTGTATTGGGGGATGTAGGCTCCTTGCATAGCTGTTGTAGCTGGCATGTACTAGAAAGACAGAGTACATTATGTTGAGTTAAAGCCCAATGTAAATTTAAGAGTTCTCAAAATACCTATCATGATACTGTTTAATAGATATTGACTGTTTCCCTAAACCAATATACATGACAGAAGACTTTTGTGTCTGGCTTTCCAGAAAAGTCACATATCTCTTTTGAGAAAATTTAAATTTAGACTTCAAAGGCTACGTAAAGGATTTTTCCTTCTCTGTTAATCCCAATCATATTTTCTTTTTTTAAGCCTATCTGCTCATAAAAGAAGGGTCTTACAGTTTAGAAGGTAGCATGCATCTCTTCTGATTTAGTTTCTGTTCCACACTTTAAGGGATCAGAGTTGAAGAAAGGAATATAAAGAATAAAACCAACTAGTTTTAATTTTTTTGATGCAACTCTGAAGTTACCTCCTGGGTTGTTTTCATTAGCTTTGATCTATTTTTATTTACTCCTCTCCAGTTTCTGTTCAGCTAATAGACTGAATAAAAACTGCTGAACATGATTTAAAAATGGAGACAGTTCTCAGCAGTTTATTTGATAAAAGATGACTTAAAGGATTACTTTTTTTACATGCAAGCTGCACAGGCATACTGTCACCTACTTGCAATATTTTCTACTTGTGTAAGTTCTATTTTGTATGAAATTGCTACATACTGTTCCAGTACTGCCTAATGAAAGATGACTCATCTGCTGCGTCAGAGGGCTTATCATTGATGCAGGCTGTAGTGACATGGTGTGGTCCATGGAGGGAGTCAGTACAGCACCCTGTTAAAACAGAGATGGAAACAAATGGTTGCAACACTCAGATTTTGATTTCATTTTTGATTTGACAGTCTAAGTATGGACTGTCCTTTCAAGGGGCTATAACCACAAGAACTCTCCTTAATCCCAGGCACTGACTCAAAAAAGCAGGTCTGAAGCATTCTGAATATTCTACTTGAGCATCTGTTCTTTGCAGTTTGGTAACAGGCTAAGATCTGTATTGAATTCCCATTGTACATGCAACTGATGTGCAATGCACTTGAGAGACCGGCTGAAAACACTGTGCAAAACATGAGTTTAACCAGATGCCAACTTGAAAGCAAAAATTTGCACACGTTACCAGGTGCAGTTTCACTTAGCTTAAGCTCTGGAATTCTATGCTTTAGGAAGAAACTTTTATGTCATATTTAGGAACAAAGGCTTTGGAGGAACATTTGTGTTGGGAGAATTCTACCCATCACACGAGATGTTCACACACAAAACAGCTGCCCTACTTAGTGGCTGGTTTTACTAGCACACACATTTCTGCAGAGTGAGTTAGCAAGGCCAATTCTTTGTCTAAATACTAGCTGCTGTGACGGCATTCCTATCAGTTCTGTAGCACTTTGTTAGCTTCATAAAAATTATACATTGAATTTTTAAGCACTTGAGATTGCTAAATATGGAAGGCACACTCGTAAGGTTTTCAGAGTTAACTGAAATGGAGGATTATGGAGAAATACCATTTTACTAATCACGTTCACAAAAACACATTTCCAAATACTTTGTCTGACTTATGCTTGCAGAAGATGTTGATTCAAATTGATGGAGTCTCAAAACTAACAGAAATAATTGCATAGTACTGGAAGCCAGTATTTTGAATTAATAACTAATCCCTACAATTAAAATAAAAACAAAAAGCAAATAAAAAGAAGTATAGAATACAGTTGGAAAAATAACCATGTGATCAGTGTAGATGAAATGAGTCACAGACACATCAAACACTGAAAGAATTTCCTGTCTGTAGACTGCAGGCTTCTCTGAAAAGCAAATGAACAAGACAGCACCCGTCTTTGCACAGACCAAAACTGAACTTCAATCAAGAATCCAGATCTTTATTTTCAACTGTGAAATCTCATCTTGTGTACCTGTGAAACTAATATACCTTATAGCATTAAAACATACCAACTTGTGTCTTTTACAGCAAGATTTGAAATATGTTTTTTTATGAAATTCTGTGTTTTCATAACAGAGAAGTTAAAACCTGGGGGGTGTGTGTGTGTGTGTATTTAACATCAAACCCCACAAATACCACCACAATTAAGTGTGCGAGAGGGTGTTCTGGTTCAGCATCACCTTCTCTGCATGCCCAACAAGAAAATGTTCTGCCAAGTAGATTTACATTCTATAATCTGCATGGAGAGGTTAATTACAGTCAAGACAGTATCCTTTCTATATCCGGAAACAGACATGTCTATTAACTACAGGAGAGCATATATTAAAGTGCCTGTATTATTAGTAATGCCCATCTCAAGAAACCTAGTAAGTCTCAGATATACTGGTACTTGATTGGCAAATGACGTAAACAAGAAGCAAAATATCACAGGAAAGTACAGATTAAAATGCCTGACAGTCTGGTACAGATGCCACAGCCAAAAATGCAGGGAGACTAGCATTACTCATGAGTGGTGAAGCCAGAACAGGCTGTGCAGGTTTTCTCAACTGAGTGCCCATAATGCCATTTATATCACTACATCTATCTGTCTTTCACAAATTATCCAGTCTGACCTATTCTAAACCATTGGGTCTTCAATTTCAGCTCCCGAAAGGTAAACAGTATGTAAAACACTGATATTTGCAAAGTGCTTTTAAAGTTTTTTAAAGTAAAAATACAACAAACAAACAAACAAAACCAACCACAAAACAAAACCAACCAAACAAAAATCAACAAAACCCAAACAGACAAAAAATCCACCCAAGTTTCCTCTTTCTGACTTGGTAACTCCAATGGTCCTCATCACCTTGATACTCTGAAGATAGCTTTTTTTTTTTCCCTGATAATATGAGTGTCATAATCAGGTTTATTTCACCTTTCATTTTTATCCATGATTTAATCATGATGTAATTGTCAAAACTGAAAGTAACTGGGCGGGAATGGACCTACTTCCTGTGTAAAATATGTGATGTATTTATACCATGAATAACACAACAATGGAGAAGAATAAAAACTTACTGGGTGCTGCATTATATATGGTTGAGGCTGCATCCAAGAAGGACTCTGAACCTAGAACAAAATTGAGATTTTATTATTTATTTTATTCATTCTTTTCCAGAATACTCCAACTGAGATGCAGTAATAATTTAATAAATCATATTAACAAGCTCCCTCCCTTATTTATTGACTTTTTAATCTATTAGTCACTGTGTGGAACAACATTGATTTCCATGAAAAATGGATTCATTGTAGCTGTAAATCAGACACAATACTTGGAGACAATATACCATGTATACTTTGCAGAACAATATACTACATCTTTAGCACAGGTTTCAGAAACTTTATCAAGCACACTGAAAGGGGGCAAATACATGATTGACAGATTTCTGCTGTGTTGAAAAAGGAGATAATATCTGTCTTGGAAATTCTTTTATGGAAAAGTAATTGGGATCTCAGAAGATATAACATCATTTGCCATCTAGTGTGATCTAAAATATATTATCATATTTTCAAAAGTGAAAAAGAAATAAGGAATTCTGATGTAATCTTGTTCCAGGGAAAAGAAGAAGATTTAGGAGAACTGTTATTCTCCAAGACACTGCGGTATGTTATACCCAAAGCACAGGAAGAGAAGAAGGTTCTGACAAGCATTCCTGCTCTTGCAACAAGCAAAACAGTGGCCACTCAAATACTTGTGGTAGCATGCCTAACTTTGCATGACACAGTAAATTAAAAAGGTAAACTCATAGGTTTTACTGTTATTCTACTTAAAAAGCCTTGGTTGCAACAGCTCTTTGAAAAAATGTACTACAAGAAGTATTAAAGGTAAGAACAAAAATGTTTCCTTCCCACCTGCTGTAGGATAAGACAGGATTCTGACGTGCACTGCACACGCAGAACTGACTCACCACTGCTGCTGGACACTTAAAGGCCTTTAAACACCTCTATCATTCATTCCCAGAGTCCTGTGAACAGGACAGGTAGACACACAGTTTTGAAAACAATCCAGGAGAGGTATTCTCTGGAAGATGGAAATAATTCTTGCCTCCTTTGGGTACTGACTTTCAAATGAGAGCAATTTTCTTTTCTTATTCAATCAGGAAAAGAGCAAGCAGGAGTTCAAAAATGGAATGGAAGAGACTGGAACACTCCCTTTCCTCAGGCAAAATCTTAATGGCAAAAATACTGGTACAGCCTGACTAAAGCTTTGGCTAATCTACTGACACTACGATAGTAACTGGCTTACTACGGTCCTGGGTATACAGGAATTGCAGAAACAAACACTAGCCAAAGCTTTATTAAATTTGTTTACCTTTAATAAGAATAAATCTAGGAGCAGGTTATACCATGCCTCAATGAAAAAAATAAATAGATCATGCTCCTGTTGTGTAGAAGACTGACTGCTGCAGGTTTTAGTGAGAGTAATCATAATGAAGATGTGACTAATACTCAAATTGTGAAACTCCTCTGGCCAAGAACATCCTTCCTCCACAATACAGAATACTTCAATTTAATTTTCAACTCCAATTACTGTGGCACTTCAAACATAATGATATTAATAACTCCATCCACAATAATTTAAGCATGCCATGTATATTGAAATACTGGTAACTACATTTCTGAAAACATAATAGATTGTGGTCTGCCTATCTTAATAAGAGCAGAAAACAATACTGTATTCCTAAGTAGTATGTTTCCATGCCAACTCACAACTTTCGCTTGGATTCTGAATATCAGAGAGTCTTATATGGATAAATAATTTATATTTTAATAAAGGATAGCAGCTAATTTTACTGGAATATTTTTCTGGGTAAGAACTTACTGCAGTTTCTTAGGTAGTGCTGCAGCAAGCAGAATGATTCAATATACTGAAAAAATACAGCACTAGCACTGTCTGCTGAGAGCAAACATTGTGCTGCATAAGTTACCTCAGAAATTAATATAAAAATAATCCAGCTGCCCTTTGCACCAGAGAACACTTTTAACTCCTACACAACACTTTGCTCATGCAAAAAGGCGTTAGACCTTCAAACTAAAATTAGACAATTCTTCCTCATTCTCCTCACCTGGAATGGAAGGCTACCTGGAAAATTCTGCAAGACAAAACTGAGGAAATGGCCCACAGTGCCTCTGTTAGCCTTCTATATGCCCTCTACATAGCCTTCCATATTCATTCTTACATACAGTAAGTCATAAAACTCAGCATGACTCTCACTAAAAAGCAAACAGCCTTTTCTCCATCCCCTGACACTGAGAGGTAAGAATTTTGTAAATTTAATTAGTTTTGGCTATTTATGACCTGAATCACTGGTGTTTACTCCATCTATGTGTTAAACAGTAAAATGCCAAAATAGCTCATTTAGCGTACAGTGGGATAATTGACATGTCTCAAGCAGTAATTACAGAGCATACATCTGAGACTGCCGTAACAGTTGCATTGAAAGCAAGTTGTTTGTAAACTGAAACATATGATGTCCTAAAATTGAGCATTCCTAAGAGATTTATATCAAAGTACTAAAACTGTTCCATATAATTTCTCAGCATGTTGAATTGTTCATCAATATCCCTTATGGGGACTCAAGACGGCACCTATCAAAATCCCTCTTCAGAAAGCTTTGGACTGGACTCTAAAAACAAAAAATGACTGTGATTCATGTTTTAATTTTTTGTTCAAAATAAAGTAATCTTTTGTTTATAAACACTGTCCTAAGATACTAAATGCTTTTCTCCTAATAGAAAAACACTGAATTTGAATGCTAAAGTAATTACAACTCAGAACTCTTGTTTTCAAATTTCCTTCTCTAATGTCAAGAAAGTTATTGTCAGGATTTCTGAGAAAAAACAAAGGAAATTTCAAAATACATGGAAAAATATACTTGAAAAAGAATTTAATTAAATAAAGAAGGGTTTAAATAAAGAATAATTACAGATAAATTGTTGACATTAAAGGAACCTGACTGAGAGAAAATGAAAATCCATACGTGAAATGCAGAAGTGGCTACAAATACCTCAGTCATCAGCAAAGTTAGAGACTTTGTTTTGCAAGACACCCTGTATCTCATTAAATCACTGTGCTTCCTGAAACACATACACTATAAGGTTTTAAGGCTGTCACTTTCATGCTGTACAGCATGAAGAGGCCACTTCATTAAAATGAAGCATTATTGGAGAATTCATAAAGCCAGATGCAACAACTGATATAAGTTCCAATGAACCATTTCACCTACTAAGTTCTAAATACAAACCTGGTATGTGGAAACTGGAGAAGCAATATATGGCGTAATAGATGTCTGAGTGATCATTCTGTTTGCTGTAATACTGTAGGGTGATGGATAAAATCTAGAAAATACAGAAATATTTATTAAATGCCAGTTCTGCTCATCTTTCATAATGCAAACATTTTTTTTTCTTAGTGGGCCATTATTCAACATACCCATTTTGTAAAGCAGCTGTGGTTGGATCATATGTGAGTGTCATTCCAGCCTTTGAAATAAAGTGGAAAAAATAGTTGACAAAATTAATTTTGATCATAAATTATTTCTCTTACTCTTTCTTTAGTTGTATTATTTTTAACTGAAAAATTGTATTGAAATAGTTTATTACCATAATTTAGGGAAAGGTTAATTGACAGAAGCAATTATTTAGTGAAGAGAACCAGTGATACTGAGTGTGAATACAAGTTTCCATGTTCCCATCATGAGGAACAAAATGCAATCTGTGAAATACCTGGCTAAGAGAACGTGTGTGTTTGAGAGTCAGGGCACGCAGATGATTATGGTAGGGTGTTGCCTACAATACATTAACTACATGAATGGGGAATGCAGTTTTTCAGACGACACATTTGAATTTTCCTGTCTAATATAAATGAGGTGTCTGGGCTTTCTAACCACAGTAAGTCTATGAAACTATTATATTATATTGAACATTAAAGATTAAAACAACTGTTGACTAAAAAAAAATTAACACTGCATGGCACTGGTATACTATTTTAATCTTGTGAAAGCGATGCGCATTTCCGTGCTGTATAGATTAAAGGATTATTTACAACATGTAAATAAAGTTATGTTTCTGGTAGTTTTATAATATGAGAAGGCTGAAGTTTATAATATGATCAAGTTGAAGGACATTTTGTTGTTCATTTTAATGCGATAGGATTCCATGTTTTGCATTTTGCCTTTTCTCCTCTGAAGAAAGACACCCTTCATATTTTTTACAGAGTTGCAAACTGTCAGGTGAGACTCGCTTGCACATTTTTAATATGCCAAAGACCCAAGCCAAGAAGTCTCAATGCCTATCATTTTCATAAGTATTCATTACTGCACACCCACACTAAAGCTTGAAGGGAGGACTTACAAGTCTCACCTCGCCTTCTCTGTGCCATGCTCTTCCATTCTGTATATATTTATTTTGATTCTGTCTCTTTTTCTGTCCTCCATCAGCAAACTTGCACAATAAAGGTTCTGCAGGAACTGAAAAGAAAGAAAAAAGATTAGCCGAAGTAGCATTCATAAACAGCTTCAGCTCTCCAAATAAGCTACAGTTTTTAAGTTATATTCCCAATACAACAGTTAAATAACACAGACTTGAACTACAGTATCAACAACTGTTCTGCATAGCACAAAGACAGCTGCCACACACAAACAGAACATCTGGAATGCCTTATATCTTTGAGTTTAAACTACTGTTCTAAAATCTGTTGGAAAGAAACATGGTCTGTATATCTTGAGTATGTATCTGCTGGTCTGGGGATGAACAAGAACTGTCATCTGAATTCTGAGCTTTTCCTCTTTGGAGGTATATCTAAGGAGGGTGGAGAATAAATCTGGCTAAAGGTCTAGAACATATTCGCCCCACCTTTGGAGGTTTCAGTAACATACCAAAACCTAAAATGCTCTGCTCATCCAGAAGAGCTGGCACAGTACCTCTACTTACTCCAGCCAGCAGGATGGAGTGGGCACCTTTATTTCCTGTCACCTTGCACTGAAAAGATGTCACAACTGTCCATTCCCATTTTATCTCTCCTCTATAAAGAACACACAGTGCAACCGGAAAATCTTCAGGAGTGTTGTTTTGGGGTTTTTGCATACTGTCATGAAAGGGCATCTCCATACTTTATTATTTTTTTTGTTATTGTTATTTTGCCTAATATAATCTTGATCATGACTTCAATTTTTAATGCCAGAATTGAAGCAATGAAAAAGAAAAGTTTGCACAGTATTTTTTCTTTCCCTGTTACCAGCTTCCACATTTCCAAGTACCTTATGGCTGAAGCACAGCTCTGCTACATCGCACCACACCCTTCCTAATCACAGGGTGGAAACACTGGTATGACTTGGATATGAGCACTTCTCTGCCAATAATTCCTGACACATGAGCTGTCTAAGCTTTACCATGATACTCCTCCAGTCATTCTCTGTTTGGAAACATCTTCATGAGACATGGCTGGACCTGAAAACATACAAGTTTCCAAATGCAGAGTAAACACATGGGGTGGGGAAGGCCACCTGCAAGAAAACAACCCCAAGAAAAATTTTCAACAAAATCTATTACTATAACCATGGTCAGTGCTGTCTCTTCACCCTGTCCGCATTTGCAAAAGATGATTGGTATTGAAAACCTCAGAGGCACATAACCTTGCAAAGAGCTTGACTTTTAAAACTCTGGCACAAAACTGGCATTAATGGCCCAGTCATCCCTGGCTTTGAATGGCACACCTAAGACACTAGCTCTGGTTCTACTTCTCCCTTCTCTGTAAAAAAGCGATGAACTGGGAGGCAGAACTAGTGTGTGGTTCCCTGTCCCATCTCCAACACTGACCACACAGGTCAGAGACCTGCAAGTCTCCTATCTGTGTGCTCTTATACAGCAGTCAAATAACTTTGAGTCATATAGTAAATGTGACTATAATATTAAACATGACAACAGAATTAATTTGAAATGTATTATCCTAAAAAGAATGGTAATTAAACTCCTATAATAAAAAAATAAATGAGGAAAAGGTTAGGCTGGAAAAAGTATTGGAGACCTACAGACAGTGGAGTAAAGGAACAAACAAATAATAGAGACCCTGAAGTAGGAGAATATTATCTTTAAAACTTCGTATTTCTGAGGTGATTTTTGGCATTCCCAGAATTAAGTTTTGCTTTGGGGTCTTCCATCATGTGAAGCAACTTTTGCCTCTGCATGTTTGAGGCACAGTGGTATTATATCCATGTGCTGATGGACAATTTGGTGCTACTTTATAAAAGTCAATGACCTGATAACCTTGGTCACAGCACACAGCATTTTAATCTACTTAGAGTTGTGTTGAAATAAGAGGAGTTAATCTCAGAATACATTAGTCAATATAGGTAAAATTCTCAGGTTCTAGTATGTAATTATTTTAATTGATTTTACACAGTGAAGAAAAAAAAAATTCATCAGAAATAGAGTGGAGATCCAAATACTGAAGCTAACTGTCTTAAGCTCTTCCCCAACTTGAGTATCTCTGACTACTTATACATGATTAAAAAAAAAATCTAGTTTTGGGGGGAGCATATGTAACTTCAAAAATACACACTATAAAATTTTGGATGAAGTCAAAAGAAATTAGCATGAGAACAGCTTAGAATGACATCAGAAAGTGCCTAAATGTTTCTACCCCTGTGGTTCTGTCTTATACACTCACAGGTACTAAATGCTTTATTTGATGCTTCATTATGTTTTCATTAAAAATACTCACAGTGAATTGCAAAAAAATTTTCTGAAAGGATTATTTGTGCTTGTATTTCCCATTATTGTCTCAACATAAAGATCTTCTGAAAAAAATCACAGTAAACACATCCAACTGCTTGAATAAAATGTTCATGAAAAGCTACTTTAAGAATAAATTTGATTCTTTTGTCAACAGATAACTGAAAACAGCTAAATTTTAAATGATTAAACATATTCTGTGGTGTGCTTTAAAAAATTTCCTGACAAACTTCAAGAGGAAGAAAAAATGGAATAAGAATTATCCACATGTATTGGATTTTGCATATGTAATATCCAAAACCTGCAGCAATGAAAAAAAAACACATTAAAAAAGATATTCATTTGTGATTTACCAGAAGTTGGTGCTACATTTTACTGAAAATGGGTCTGGTCATGGGAACCCTTGTTTCTCTGACCTTCCACCTTCTCTTGCTTCTCACTGCACCCATGAAATGGGCCAAATGCTGTGAATGCTCCAACTCGCATTAAAAAAACCAATGCAGACCATCTATTTAATACTGCCAGCTGTTGCGAACAGACTCTATAGCACTGGCCTTCCCTGATTCTGGTTCAAGATCTGAATGCTGATAATAGGGACTGCTCCATTGGAAAGCCTAACTGCAGTTTTTGGCTGCTCTTCCATACATGTGACCCAAATACTACTCCGTCCATTCCTTGAACAACACAATGACAGGTCATGAGAAGGAGATAAACCTTCATGGGAGCCAAGTATGACCTACTGATCTCCCTCCCACCAAAGAATGAACACAGTCCTTACTCTCTCCAAAATTAAACCTGAAGTTTATTTCTTCAGCTTTTTTTTTTGTCATATTTTTCACAAAAACATAACATATTCTCTCTTGCACATAAGAACATGTATGTAATGGATATATATTTAAACAAAAACTCCAACAAGCCATACAGACCAGTCAAGCAATCTTTTGTAGTCCAGGAAGGAAGGGTGAGTCATTTTTATTGTTTAATTGTTTGGAACTATGCAGGCCTAGTGATGAAGCAGATCATTAATCATTCAGTGACTTGTCTGCATGTGCAAGACCGAAAGAGTATGAATATTCAGAGTTGCATTTGCAGCTGAGAGATAGCTGATGTAAATGGGCAGTGGGCTTAAGCTTTTGCAGCTAAGACACCATGTTTAACGTGGCCACTCTTCTGACAGCTAATGAAAACCAACACTCCCAGTGGTGTTGGGGGACCTGTTGGGCTATGAAGGCAATCTGTAATCATGAGGTTTCCTGTGCTTTAACAGCAGGTCAGGGCTTTAAAATCTGCATTTGGAAAGGGTTGACCCACCTCCTCCTGCTCCATATAACCCTCCTCTAGGGCTAATGCTTTTACAGAAGAGAGATGTGAACAAAATATTAGTCCAGAGACTAAATTCTTCCTTGTTTTACACACTTTATGCACATCTGTACATTAGAATTCAGTCTTTCTTTTTTCAGTGTTTATCCAAATCTATAGCAGGTGATACAATAAATGCAAGAACGAAACTGATGTTCTTTGTTGGACTTTGTCTTTATACCCTTGACTTTACATGGCTAATTTTATCCACTTTTCAATAAACCTCACTTTCAAATATGAAAAAATAAAAAAGTTGAAAAATACTATTTTTTTAGTCAGTTTTCAATTGAACTGCATCTTTTATTAACTTTCATTGCTTATTTTCTGGTGCAAAGCATATAGGACTTAAAGAATTCTGACATTAACACATCACTTTAGGATAGAGCAAACTTGCACAGCTAGAAACTTTTGCAGAAGGCTGCGGGAACTAAAAAAGAAGTATAAAATCCAAGATCAGGGTCGCTTTATATCTTTAAAGACAAATCAAGTATATACTCTTCACTATCCTAGTCTCCACTTAAATACAATGCTCAGGATTCCATTGCTTTAATAATCTATACAATGCTTAATAATTTGTCACAGAAGTATATTTTGAGTAGTTTTGAGAAGTACTTTTCTGTTCTGCTCCTATGTTGCTTCTTAAACCTAAGCAGCAATTGCAAACTATGGAAGTTAGAGCAGTAAAAGCTCCTAATTCACAGATATCACAACATATTCGGAGTTGGAAGGGACCCAAAAGGTTCATCAAATTCAGTTCTTAAGTGAAAGGCCCACACAGGTATCAAACCCACAGCCTTGGTGAGGTAATCTCAGGGTTTTGATCTAATAAATGAAATTTTGGTTCCACTGCCTTCAGTGTGACAATCAGGAGTAACACCTGTATCATGAGCTCTTGATACTCTTTAGCAGTGGTTTTCAGGCTGTGGTTCATGGATTATTTCTAAAGAATCTATGAAAGATAACTAAGAAATGTGAATTTATGGTCAACTGGCTTAAATTCACTATACAGACATCTACAGTGCTGGATACTTTGTAGAGGTAAGCAAATAGAAAACACTCGAAAATGACCGACAGAAGACAGCTACTTCAAGGCTTCATTTGCACTCCTTCCCTGCACTAGAAAGATATCAAAGATCAGAATAATTTCAAACAGTAGTGGTGGACCTGGTGGCCCTGGTGGACCTCTTCCTAGTCTAGTCAAGAGCAGAAGCAGGAGCAGGGTCACTCACACTCTCAATTTCCTCCCTAAAACAGAATGTGAGTGACCAATACTTCTATTGTAAGTGGGAATAATATAGGGCTGGGTCATGGCTAATCTATGAGTTTTGGATCACAACCATAAGCAGCCATTCCTAAAGCAAAAATGGTATTGGCTGCTCAGCAAAAATGCTCCCTACCTTACACCCATTAAAAAAAAAAACAACACCTCAGTTCTTTTTCAGTAGAAGAAATATTAAAAGAAATGTTAAATATAAAGAAATAGGATCTAAAGCCTTTAGAACAGGCATAAAACTTTCATAACTTTTCAACTTCTTTATTTTTAATTTTAAATATGACACAAATAGACTTACACACACCTTATGTATTCTACAGCACAACTGCTTTACAGAATCATTTACATAATTATTCTCATGTGTCATCACCCAGCGACACACTGCTGTGATAGGGAGGAAATGCCTTGCATGATTTTGCCCAGCAGATAATGACTACAATCGTTAGGGATCCAACACAAGACAAAAAGACAGTGACCATTAGTCTATCTTTAGTGAAGCAATCATGTAATAAATGATCATTTCAAAAGAGAATTAAGTACAAAAACTAAAGTTCTGAGAGAAATGGAGAGGAAGTCATAGTCCATAAAACACAACCAAGTGTTACAACAACTCACATAAAAAAAGCACAAGCCTCAACAAACCAACAGTGAAACTACTACATCACTCCGTGGAGTTTTAGGATTATATCAACTTGCAGTGCATTTTAAATTACTCTCTGAGCTAAGCTTTCCTCTTTACTGAAGACAAACAAGGACATACTAAATATCGAATGTATTTCATTAAGCTAAATGAACCGTGAATAGCCTGTTAGATCTGGGTTTAGCTTGCTCAGCATCTTCAATGCCCAGTCACTTATTCAGCTCTAGAGTCAACACTTTTGTGACCATGCTGTGTTATCCTTGGCCTTCTCAGATTCTTAGAAATTTTCTGTTCTGTCTTCTCATGCTCCAGAGGAGGTTTCACCTAATGCTTCATGTACCTTTTAAACCATTCTTCCATTTAAACTCAAACTTAGTTAAAATAACAAAGCTGCATTATGAAAGCATGTTTCTGTTGAACAGATGTTCTTCCTCCCACACCTATTTCATTACAGGCCCATCTCTTCTACCCTATTCATCCTGGTAACAGTGTTTTTAGAGCCAGCTCCTTTTGCTGATTTTAGCTAAGTTTCTAGGACACAATGTTTTAAACATAGTTCCAGTTCTATGATTTTATTTTGCATGTCTTTGAACTTGTTCCTCTATAACCCCAAAAGATGCTAATCTATTTGAAAACCTCTTCCTAACCTTTGTTTGTCCAAGAGGTTTCCCACTACATCCACTTTTCTCAGTGCAGGTAGTCCAGGATCACAACTGCCCCATGACTCTGCCCTACTTTTTGGCAGACTACAGCATATTATTGTGCACAAGGTGAATTCTCTAATAAGACTGTGGACAGTCTCTAATTGGATATGTGTTTGCTGTGTCGTAAAGAACTCCAGGAAGAATTTGAACTCCATAAAAACCCTTGCAAGGAGCAATGAAACTTCATACAACAAAACTGAGAGTCTTTAAAAAACAATGCACTCGTGACTCCCTCGTATACCTAATTATTCGCCTCTTTTTCAGTATCATGGAAGCTGAGACATCTCACTCAGCTAACTTTCAGACATTTAGTTTCTATTTCTGAGGGACTCATCTAGACATTCTTTGTAATCACCAGGATAACTGACAGCAATGATATCATCCGTCTCTGGAGGTGTGTGTTTCTTGTCGTGCTCTAGACAGAGAGCTCAGATAACTACACTGCCAAGTAAGCATTAGAAGTTAAAGTCTGGGAGGTGGATTACATCTTGGGACCCCTCTTTAGTTTCCACTTTCAGACAATGGCCAGTTTTGTGCAAATTTCTTGTTCCTAATTAATAACATTTTTCTAGCAAATATTTTCTCCACATTGCAAAAATCATTCTTACAGTGCTGTGCAGCAACTTTTCATTTCTACCTGGTTGAACCCAATCATATAAGGGTGCAATTCCAGCTTCAGCAATGGCTCACCAGAGACAGAACATGATTAGGAATGACATGCTTGATGGCTCATTCATTGAGAAGAGGAAAATGCAAGTGAAAATAAAAATTAACAAACTAAAAAGCACTAATTGGAGGTTCTGTTACAGTTTTTTTACTGTCCTTACTGTCTGTTTATATAGAACGGCTGTAACATTCTAATTAACAGTAAAGTAACAAATGCAACTACAGTAACAAAGTAAAAAAAAAGTAACAGAGTGCTTAAATGTAACAAAACTTTGTAACAAAGGTTTAACTAATCTAAGCAATTAATCCCAATGAAAACAGTCTGCAAAAAACCCAGCCAGGGAAGTCAAATGCTGCATTAGATTACTGTTGCTGAAGGGAGTGGTTTCCTGTGCTCTGAAGCCCTTTCCATCCTTACCCAAGCACAGACTGCCTCAAACTGGAGCAATCTTTCAGGGATGAGGCATGTATGTAGTTTTACTAAACAAGCTGCATTCTTGTCTGCCTGCTGAGGGCTACCTTCCTCCGCCTCGGTGACAGGGTCTGGCTGCAGAGAACATTTCACCAGCAGGATAAAGGCAGCTTCAGAACCACAACAACAGTGTAAATTGTAAAATTCCCACTTGGGATTCTCAATAAAATGGTTAATGAAAGCTGCCTGGAATGTCAGGCATGTATTCTTTCCTTCTTTGTTGTCCTCTTTACTTTCTATTATACTCTGCAGCTCTGAATTTCTTTTCCTCATTTTTCAATGTTTATGGAATATATATTTTGTCTCTTAGAACAGTGCTGACAAAGCAGACAAACTGATGAGGAACTTGGTGTGACAACAAAACTGTACTACATAGCTTTTTCTGCATTTTGCTTTGCACAGTATTTCTGGAAGCAGCATTCTATGTTGACCTCCTTCCAGCTTCCTGAAGAAACTCAAAACCTACACTGACTTGGGAGTTGCAGCTCCCCAGTGAATGATAGTTCCAGGCACTGCTGCAGATTCTGCTTTTATTCTGATAAAATATATTTTTGAAAATCATCAACAGATGACAAAAGTAGACGATTTTTTGCCTCTGAAAAAATCCCTGTCCATGGACAGTCAAATTCTGTTCTGATACACATATCTGTTTCCTGACTTCAGCTGGGATTATGTGGGATGCAAATTTGTGCATAGCTGGTTTAAGGCATCTTAGCTGCTTGTCTCTCTGCTAGGAGAGGACACTACCAGATTCCTAGAAAAGGTTTACAATAGAAAAGCGATATACTGTGTTCCAAGCAAGCCAGCATTACAGTCATCCAAGAAGACACAGTTTAATTTTAATAAGCCTGCCTATAATGAGAAGCCAGATACAACAATCAGTGTAACAGGCTTCCAGCATGTAAGCAATAACCCATTCATACATCTTGTTAGAAATATATGCAACATACCAGAAACTCCTGCTGGTGTCTTTATGAATTTTCCATTAAAATGAGCAATCACTGCTTCACATTTTTCTGTTGACTCCATCCTAAGAAAATACAGAATAATTTACATAAATTAAGCACTCAACCAGATTCCATGTTTGTGATTTTTCTCAAAGCATATTTCTTGCTTTTTCTTGCTTCAGTGTTGAGGCTTGCTTTCCCATATGTGAGCAATAGAGAAGATGCTTTCTAAGTACAAATAACTTCAGAAAGGTAAAACTAAACTCATTAACATTTTATGTACTCTGAGACCAAAGTCAGTGCCAAACTAAAAATACTATACTCTTATTTACTTAGAAATTAGGCAGCTTGGACACCTACAGTATGAAGTACCTTTGCTGTCTTGAAAGAAGCAGAGAGACTGACTCACTGCCACTTGTAACTGAACCCTTGGTGTCCGTGATGCACACAACAAAGGTTAACACCACTCTTAATCAAGGATTCTGAAGTAGCAGTACACTTTAAGAGTAATAAATACAAACACGCCTGACTGAATGACCCAAAATGACTTTGCAGCTTCTACTTTATACACATCATCTCAATTAAATGAGGTACCTGGCTCCTATTTAATTGTCTCCAAGTTACCTTCAAAACAGGAACCAATAGCACAATAGCTGCGATAGCTACTGAGAATGTATCCAAAATCCTGACCAAGTTTGTGCACTTATGCTGTTGAATCTAGACTTAATAGACTGGGCAGACTACTGGTGAGCTACTGCCAGTCTGGGAGTGGTTCTGGAGGCCGCAGCTACATCCTTACATTGCAATGTGGATGTGTCTGTCACAACTGCCAGCTTGGACTAAGCTGCAATGGTGATGCAGATGTGCAAGTAAAACAAAATTTATTTTAAAAGAAGAATATATTTTGCAGTTGTCTGCAAGATGATGTCCGGTAATGTTGAACAGATAATTTCTTTATATTTGTTCATTAAGTTTTGTAATTCATATCCACATATGCCAATGACCTTAGCAGCAAAGAAGCAGGACTAAAAATTACTACATCTTGGCATCTTTTTAATTCTGATAGCCTTTCTGCACAGGCTGACAAAATGTAATCATGAACAACAACTGAAATGGCAGACTGAACAAGAAGTTTTCCTCATTATCCAAAAAATACCTTTCAGAGAATTTTCAGAAGTTTCGGATTGTTGGATCAAAGAAATCTAATTCTTTTTTTGTCTCACATAAAACAAACAATATAATTTAGTTTCAGACTCAAGTCTGGACTGGATAAAATACACTACTCCTTATTAACCTAATAAAATTCTCCCAAAGGCAAGAAATAAAAATCTATATTTAATGTCTACAAGTTTCTTGGACAATTTTAACTTCAATTAATATATATTCAAAAATGTTCCAGTAGAAGAAAAATGCTTACCTTGCAGAAGGAAATAAGTTCTAATTAGATATAACAGCAATAGTTCATTCTATAAGTAATGCATACTGCATATATGTGTATAAATAAATATGTGTACAAAATAAATTCATATTTTATGCATATATAAAACATAAAATGCATAATACATAAATTATTGAGAAAATACTTGAAACAATCTCTTTTAAAGTCTTCGATACAAATGAGCTTTTGGATACACACAAGTCTTTTGGACTTCTGCATATGATTCTAAAACACTTCCAGTTCATTACAAAAAAACATATTTTCCTATTATACCACTGATTCAAGATAGAGTCGGTAAACAAGCTTAGGGAGAAGAGATGGAATGAATTCAAAATATCTACTAAATTTTAGCTTGGGTGTTACTGGATTCTACTGTTCAGAGTAACAAAAAGTGAAAGCTACATATAAAATACAACTGTATGAAAGAAATAAAAGTGCCCAATTAATTTTACACCAAAAATATTACAAATACTTGATTTATTTAAAAGAGACAGGAAGAAAACTCGGTAAAACCCAAACTTGCTGGTTTTCCATTCTTTGGTAATGAATATGTCCCTTTTGTTTTCCTTTGTTATAACTTCTTGAAACTGGACAGCCTGACAAGCAAATAAAGTGGGGCAGCAGGATGTCCAGGGGGAAGAGATTTTCAAAAAAGAAAAATAAAAATCACAGTGCTGTGAAATACTCACAGCCAAGTCACAGGAAAACTAATCCCTAAAAGTTCTGGCTTCATCAGGAGATATCATTTGTTCAGTTCTTTTCTGTGCACTAATTTTAGATTCTGCTATTTGCTGAAATACAGAGCTATTGTAATATTGGCTGAACATCTGAATTACTGGAATGAAACTTCGCAGAGATTTTTACAACGTATTTTGAGAACCTTAATTCTTTGCTCAAAGCATGCCCCTATCTTTGAAGATAGAAATCTTCAATTTAAAGCTTCTAAATTTTGATTGTCATATGATGCTTAAAGCAGAACTTAGTGATAAATAGAAAAGTATTAGAAAGGCACAGAAAATGCTTTGATGAAGAGATCCCAGAATAACTGAATTAACTAGGGAAAAAGTAGATTCACATGGACAGAATATTTGGGAGGTATCTACTAATTTATGGAAAATACTTGCTCGTCAATTTGGGTGAGATATTTGACCAAGCAGTCAAATGTTTTAAGATGAGAATACTGTAAGGGAATAAAAATATTTTCTTTCCCAGTTGACATCATGTTAATGAGCCTGAAAATTCAAAGGGCTGATGTTCAAAAAGCAATGATGAGTTTATTTTCTCCAAGGAACTAATGAAGGAAAAGAAAGAAAATAAAAAGCAGGGGGTGGGGAGGAAGGGGTTCTTCCTTATGGCTTCCTGTCTCGGGCTCAAACTTCAAAAACCAGAAAAGTCACAGAAGTCTCTGTGAAGCATTGCATAACTCTTGCTACTGGTGCCGGGATAGAGGAGAAAGGAGAAGTAAGAGAAGTTGAGGAAGTGCTTTAGAGTGAACTCTTATTCTACATACTTGTCCAGTAAGAGCAATAGATTCAGATCTAGCCATCTAAACAAGATGAGACAGCTTTATTTGCTTTACCCAATGAAGAATTAACAAAACCCTGCTGAGTATCTCTATCTAGGTCTCCCTTCTCATTAAAAACTTCAACAATTTCAGTAATTTCTGCCTTTTCCTTGTATTCTTGCCTTCTCAGTTACAAAAAGGAAACAGGCTACCACATGGCTAACACCACTGGTGTACCTTGCAAAGCCAACACCACGGCTTGTCCCGCTCGAGTCCCGCAGTATTCTCGTAGAGATAACCTGCCCAAATGGCTTCAGCATGTTCTCGAGCTCCTGCTCATCCATTGAAAGTGGCAAATTGGAAATGTATAAGTTAGTTGGGTCTTGTTCTTGTTGCTGAAAGAGAATTAAAAACAATTGTTACTGTTGTTACTGCTGACATTCTGAATATAAAATAAACCACCAATTACATATAACTTCTGGCGCAGATTTCTATTTTTCAGGCCCCTTTCTAAAGGCTGCTCTTCCCTAGTATTAGTGATCTCCATTTTGTGTCACTGCATGCAGCATTCCTGACAAAACTCCCCTTCTCCTATTACTGCTGACAATGACATTTTTAAGTGGAGACAAAGGTGAATAATTGACCAGTTTATAGTTCATGTTACAACTTCATGTTTCAGATTTTTCTGAAGGAAAAAAAAAGTAAAAATGAGATAGAGGAAAGAAACTAGCAAACAAGGAAATGCAAGAGTGGTAGAAAGAGCTAAAAAAGCCAGATGCAAATTGAAAGAGAAAATATTGGAATGACAATCTGAAAATAATATGAAGACAAAATGAGACAGTGCATTTAAGAGTATGTACATTGCCAAAATACTGCCATAAGAACAGGATGATACAGAAGTGAGTGGGAAACTCTTGTCTTTCCCACACATGAACATTTTTGCCTTTTCACCAAACTTTTACATAATGCATTCAGACAATACAAGTCTTTCAAAAACTTTCTCTAGAAAGAGACAAAATGAGGGAGGAGGGCAGCCAGGAGATGAGTGATTAGGGAAAAGAAAACTGTAGTCACATCTTTGCCATCTCCCTGACCTAAGGCTATCCACTTTGAGTGATCTATATATGTACCATGAAATGTCTTGCCAAAGAAACATTTTTGTTGGAATTGATAATTTCCAGTATTTGTCTACAGATTTCCTAGTTGTGGTCAGGAAGCATCTCTCTCATACTAGTAATCACTAGCCATGCTCTGTGCTGAAATACGTTCTTAATCCACACAGATCTCTATGACTTGGCCCTTAAAGTTCTGCAAAACTTCGATGTAATTTTTATGGCTTCCTGTATAGATCAAAGTCTCTACAGGATGCAAACACTCAGTTTGACTTTTTTATATGATCTGAAACAAATACAATTTTCATAAAAGCACAGAAAGGGTAAGGTTGGAAGGGATCACATCTGGTCCAATTTCTCTGCTCAGGTAGGATCATCCTAGAGCACCTCACACAGGATTGTGTCCAGATGGTTCTTGGATATCTCCAAAGATGAAGACTTCACAACCTCTCTGGGCAACCTGTTCCAGTGCACAGTCACCAGCACAGTAAAGAAGTTCTTCCTTGAAGACAGGTGGAACTTTCTGTGCATCAGTTTCTGCCCATTGTCTCGTCCTAACATTTTTGTTGGTCCTAACACATTTATTGGCATAGTCATTGATATATTTCCATTTTGTACAAGAGAGCTAAATGACTTGCGGGAAGTTTCAATCAAACCAGAAACCAAAAACAAAACCACAACTCTTGCCTACTGGAATTAAAGCAATTGTTAAAGTGATTATACTGTATGGATGGTGATATCAATTCAACCTTAGGCTGCCCTTACATTAATAATATCTCAGTACCTTTGGTAGCATATTGCATAATTTATTATCTTGCTATCATGGATATCACCTCTCAATCTGAGTTAGTTTTCCCTAGAACAAGAAAAAAAAAGTGTTGGGGCTGTAGGGGAGGTCACAACTTTTAGGGACAGAAATTAATTATCCTCTTGCAAAAACTAATGAAAGCTAAAAATTGGGGAGCAAACTCTGTGCTTACAAATCTTCAGATTTGCATTTTTACCCCAAGCCTCACATTCAGTTTGAAAGAGCTAAAGTTTTAAAGTTTTCTGTAAGGGCTTTTCAAGAAATTTGGTCATCAGACGATCCATAAGAAAGAAATGCCCTCCCATTACATCCTCCTGATGTGCATGCCCATACCACTGATATGATTGTAATTCCTGGCCACACCAAAATCCCACATGCTTACGAAACAAACTTTTCCAACTCCAAAGTGTTGCCCTCAAAAGCCCCATTTACAGTCTGTTACAAATGGCATTTGACTACTGTGTATGGTTTTCCTTATGTTATCTAGTGGAAACATCCCCCTTCCAAAATAATACTGAATCTATACAGCACACAGACAAATTTGGAATTCAAATTATCTTAGGATATCTGACTTCTTTCTCATATGAGAAAAATCAGCAAAGACAAGAAAATGGATTCCCTGAGAGGCCAAAGCTGACGTTAATATTAATTGCTGGGCAGTGTTCAACCATGAGGGAAAACCTACATTACAGTAGTTATATCTTGACATTCGGTTCAAATTTCCTCAGGCAGGAATGTCAGATGAAAAACAGCTTTCACATTTTTAGAACTAGTTTGCTACTTAGACTGTATTAGGCAATTCTGGTTTGCACCTTGAGATATGTAGGCTTAACTTCCTTCTTTAATGAGTTCTATTAGCAAAAGCTTTATAGGAGGTTTCAGTCACGAACATAAAAAAATTGCATTTATAGCTACAGCATGATTTCCTTAAACTCCAAATAGTATTTGAAAAGAAAAATTTCCATTTTTTTATTTATTATAAACTGTAAAATATGTTGCATGCAAATATCCTCAAACTTCCCTAAATAACCTAAGACAGTATACAAGCTGGAAAGTCAGGCTCTTTGCATATTTTCATCTGATTTGCTAATGTTTTTATTGTACAATAACAGAAAGTATGAATTATAAAAATGTTCTCATTAGACAGTCTACCACTTGGAAAGATAAAAAGGCACCATTTTGTTCATACTAATAAAAATGTAACTTACATGCAAAAAAAAGAAAAAAAAGTTGCTTACATTCAGAAACATCCAACAGAGAAGAAAATTCAGTGAAATGCAGAATGTCAGAGAAGCCTGTTCAGGTAGCTGGGCAGAGCACACTCCCCTTCTCTCAGGCTCCCATTGGAGCCCAGGGGCTACAGACCTCCACATTGTACTGGCACTGTATTTGGGATGAGAGGTCATGAGCTTTCCTTGCCAAAAGGGGCACAAGGACCTACCGTGATTCACTGTCCATGCTGGTACATTAGATTCTCCTACTTATCCACCTACCAGAGAAAACTTCATGGCATAAAATCATGTAATACTGTTGTCAGAGAAGGCAATGCTCCACTTTGAAACAATATTAGCAACTTCACCACTAACCCACATTGCAAATTCCTTAGGAACTGAGAAGAAAAAAGAAGTGCAACTGAGGAAATTGTTCTAAGGAAATTGCTCTATCTGAACAGAAAGCACTTTGTGATGGAAAAATTTTACTTGTGGCACATGAAACAACCTGCATATTGCATTATTATCTATTGGGTTTTGCTCAGGTACATGCTCAATGGCTGGCTGGAAAGGACTTACTTCTGCTTTCCTGACCCTTTCTCCATGTCAGAATCCATTATAGCCTGAATACAACCAGGGGTTCAGTTATTTCTGCTTTTGACTTTTGGACAGAACATACAGACCACAGTGGACAAAACAGTTTGAAGACACTTCTACACACATCCATAACTAGAACTGGTAAAGATGGCAGGCCTGGGAGGGAAAGGAAAAGCAAAAAAGCTGCCAATGGATGAGGATGTCTCACTGAAATCCTGGAATATAAGTTGAAATGTCTTCCATCTGTATTACTTCCAGAACAAAATAGTTGAAATACCAACAAGTACATTCCACAGTGCGCCAGGGTGGTATTTGCACTGCAGGTGCAAACCCACAGCCACCCTGGGGAGCAGCAGCAGTTCAGCTATAGAATCTCAAAATATCTCAAGTAGGAAGGGATCCATAAAGATCATCAAGTTCGACGAGGTCAGGAGAGATTAATTTAATTCACTTCTTCACTTTGCAGGAAAAGAAAAGAGGCTGTCATTGGTTCTCAAAAAGGTTCATTTAAAACACTCATTTACAACCCCAACTATGTTGGGGGTTAGATGCAAACCAAGAATGAACTCTTTCTAAGGGTGTATTTGGAATTTTATAAAGTTCAGCAACAGAAAAATTTTATGTGCAAAACACCTCCTCTCCTCCTGTTAATAACTTATTTCATCATGCAGCTTCTGTCATGTCCACGAGACTACTAAACCTTGAAACAGCTAGCATGGTACGTTTTGAGAGAACCCAAGATACAAGTTATTTCCTTCCCCTTAAAAGATGCTGGATTTCCAAGCTGACTCAAATAGCAACCACAACTTGAACTCCCCATCTGTCTTTATGTTATCTTACACAAAAGGCACTGCACAAACACATGTTTGCTTTTATACAAGATTTTGCCATGGAAAATGGTTAACAGTTAAAAATTCGGGAAGTTAGGGGAGAGACAAACTTTTTAAGCCGTCCCTCTGGCAAGCAGGAGTTTAATACATTAAGTTCTGTGACTTCCTTCCTTAGTGAAACCTGTCTTATCGTAGCTTACTTCACATAGTTACTAAAATTCTGTTTCAGAAGAGGAAATTAATTCCTTTGATATCTGAGTTTTTAATTCCTCTTCTGGAATTAAGCAAAAAAAGTGAAACTGGCAAAAATACCTTCCAACATAACTCAGCTCAAGCCTTGCTTATGCACTGTAGTGGTTCTAATTGCTTTAAAGGTAAGTGTTTCTTCCTGTGCTTAAAATCCATGAAATTGCTAAGCCTCTTTCACCTTAGAAATGTTATATCTCTTTAAGTTATTTGCATTATTTCATAGGAATTACCAAAAATCTTTATTAAAGTCAGTGGAAAGTTTCCTACTTTGGGCCAGCAAGACACCACTAAAATATAAACCACTGAATATACATATACATATATAAATTCTACACAATTCAGGAAAACTGCTTGAGAGTCTTCCTATCTCATGCAAGGTTCTCCTCAGCTAACAGTACTGTCATAATGTCCTGAGAGACACTGAAATTGCTAAATGTTTTCAGATTATGGGCAACATCAGGGAATTTGTGGGCCACTGTAAGTACCCGTATTACCAAGGAAACTAGAAAATCTTGTTTTTAGCAATGCAAGTCATGAGGTTTCTATTGGTGTTTTCTCACCAAACACCTGCAGTTGCATCTCCAGAAGTTTTCTAGGGTAATGTAACAATACAGAGATGTAGAAGAGTGCTCTTGCAGAATAACACGCTTCTTTTTCCTAAAGAGCATTTTCAGCACGAGCATAATAGGCTGACTATAAGATACAGCATTTCTTACAAAAGCGATGGGAATGATCAACTGTTAAGATTTATTTCTGTAGAAAGAGGTGATCAGGAGTCCTACATAATGCAAAGTGTTCTACCATCATCTGAAAGAAATTAACAAAAACCTCCCTCTGCATGTGGAATTGTTCCTAAATTGCAAGGAAGAAACTTGGCAAAATGATAAGACATCTGTTTTCTGTTGCTCTGTGTAAGGTCAGAGCAAACAGATAGCCATTCAGAAACATGTGACTAAGCACTGCTCACAGCATGGAAGATCCTCTGGCTGATAGGGAAGGGATTAAATGCTTGCCTGCCTTCATATAGAAACTACTTTAAAATTTACAATTGGTCAGTGTCTCACTGAAATATGTCTGTTTTAGCCACAGTTTTAATGCTGTCTGACTGTTAACAACACAATTCAAGGGAAAAATGTCTACCATAATCTTCACTTGTTCTCCAGAATTGCATATGATTAATAAGCTAAACATTTTAATTTATTTTTACAGGCACATCGGTATTAAGAAGATAAATTTAAGTGCAATAAGCATTGTGATCAAGTTTGTAATCAATCACTGCAATAAGACATTCCCCTTTTATTCCTCAGCAATCTTGTTTTCCCTTTGCTAGAACGGCACCCTGGGAGCTCTGAATGAACCCACCACAGTTCACAGCAAGGCACCAGAGCCTTGTCAGAACAAGACACAGCAGTACTTAACAGTTGAGACAAGACTTTTGTGGGTTAAAGCTGTGTACTTAAGGGAAGTGGTTGTTTAACTGTCTTATTAAAGCACAAGCAATTCCTGAAGTGATAGTCATTTGGCCCCCAGGTAAGAAAAATTTGACTTACCTTCAATTTATTTTATAATGGCTTTTAAGAACTTTCACAAATAAGAGGAAAATCCATTGTATTTATTTAAAAGCCTATTACAGTAGGATTTAATATTATTACCTACAAAGAGTACTACAAACTAGGTAAAACCAAAACTTTTCTTACAAGACAGTTGCCAAAACTGCTGTAGAAATCTGCTTGAGTTAAGCTGCAGTTTGCCTGTCATCTGTTCTTTGGCATCCAGAAGCCCAGATGCAGAATAAAAAAAATTGCAACATGCCTACCTTCTCTAGTTAGATTAAGTGCACTAGCTAGCATGGTAACCTAAACTTAATTTCTTACTTTACTCTGTAGGAATGAAAACTGATTTACTTCTCCAGAAGTCTGTCACAGTGAAGACAAGTACAAAAAGCAATACATTACTGAACCTCGAAAAAGTTAGCTGTTTCTCATTTTTGCTAACTCAAAACCAAGTTATCGGCAACATAAAGGAAGAATGCCTTTAATACATTATGCTGAATAGCTGTGGAAAAGCCTTGATTTCTGTTACAGAGATGAGGACAAGCAGCTAAGCAGCTTTTCCCTCCCCAAGTTCACACTTTACATAATGTGACAGTTAATTTTTTCCAAATATGCTTGGAAAAAATTCACCTAAAGTAAGTTTAAAACATAAAAACTTACTAAAGAACAATAAAGCTACCAGCACATGAGAGTACATCACAGTTCTCTCTTTGCAACCGTCAGCAAAAAATATAAAGATTACAAATTCAGGTCATCTCTGGGTTCTGGAGGATTAACATGAATGCAGACGATGGGCTCATTTTCATCACAAACTAAAACCCACCCCCATGCAATGAGTTTCAGAGAGTTTGCCCTGTTGTTTTGAGGGCTAATAGACTGCTCCAGAAAACAGAAATTATATCTTCAGAATATTGGAAATCAGTATATGATGGGACAACAGACTTTACATTGTTAGCACAGACACCTTTCTGACAGAGTTTGAATAAGAAAGAAATCTTAAGATGGCCCTAAGTTTTTGCACAAGCTTAAAATATCTGAAAACATTTAGTGATTTTGTTAATGTGAGAACTAATACAATACATGGAAGATCATGCTTATTTGTCAGTGGAAGTGGAGATCTTAAAGAGGAGGAAATCGTAACATTATGAATCTGGAGTCCTAAGTCCTAAAAATGTGTGACTCTAGGGAAATCTTTGAATGGATAAACAATGAGTCTTCCCCCAGAAATGCATATTAGTACATGGAACAGCATTCCTTGCCTCAAATTAACAAGTCTCATTGACCACAGAAATCTTCCATGTCCTTGGACCACTTTCATGGCTTCTATTATAAGTAGTAGATGTTCACTAAAGGTAAGTCTGCACTTCCATAGGAAAATACAAACTGGAAAATAATGCATATCAATTGTTCAACTTATAAGTTATATTGACAATCTTTCAGCAAAGTTGTACATATAGAAGAACTAAAAATCTCATGAGGAGAAAGAGAACAGCAGAGAGACAAGAAGTCTTCAACAACAGTCTGGAGGAGCAGGGTCACAGATCTATAGGAGTTGTGTTGGACTTGGGCAGCTAAATCATCTTAGAGAGGACACTCCACTAATTTTAAACACATGATTGAAATTCAGTTGTGAGAATGCTGGAACGTATGTCAATCCTTCTTGTGACACCTCAAGTACATTGCAAGCTCTTCGCAAAAAGTGGTAATTCCATAAATAGAGTGGTTTTAGTAGATATAGATTTCCCTATATTATCTCAGAAATCTGCCAACCTACCATGAGCTGGACAATATGGTTGTACAAATGACACTGTCACACCAGGAAGAGAGTTTTCTTAACACTTGATGAACTCTGAGCTGCCAGGGCCACATTGGTATTCTAGCTGCCTTGTGCAGCTCTACGTTGATGTCAGTATAATATAGATATTCCCTTGCTGACTTTATCTGGGCTGCAACCACAATGATTCTCTATTTGCTTAAGTTTGCCAGATAGAAAGATGGGAAGAACTGTGAGTTTTATTAACCATTCTTATTCAGTACCTCTTAAAAAAGAGCTTTTATATTTACATAATAGTTTTACATTCAGAAGAATAAGAACTAAAGTCAGCTTTCCATTCAAAACATAGTTGCTTCAGTAACTATACATGAAATCAGTTAATATCATTTGATGGGACAGAACTTGGTCTGAGCAGTGACTCGATTTATGTCAAACTCAAGGTCAAAAGCCATGGGGATTTTAGGTCTCTCAGATCTCCATAGTATTTAGACCTCACCATTTCCAAAACATCCCTTACAGCTTCTCAGTTTTTAAAATATCCATTCAAAATGCCAATATACAGTAGATTTTCTGTGTGCACTTATTTTCCTATAGAAAGTTATGTTCTGTCTGCGCTGATCAATGTGGAAACCTACAGTTAGCTCAGTTTTACCTGTGGGGTGGCGGGAAGAGAAGAGGATTCTCAGAAAAATCACTCTGACAATAGCCATAACTTTTCTAACAAAGAAAATGGTCAGAGCTTTTTCAATACTACTCCTAATCTTATCTGAGCCTTCATAGCTCTGCAAAATCACAGCTTTTGAACTTCGTTCACAACGGAAGCACTCTTCTAGGAGCAAGAACAATAAACTAATAAAAGAATTTTCAGTAAATAAAAATTAGACACGAGTTCCTAACTAACTTAGAAATAACACTACTCTTGCAAGACATCTATCTGCTCTTTGCATACCTTATCTCTTGAATAAGAGATAAGCTACAGGTTTTGTATGAGGTCGTGAAACAAGGTGGCTATCAGTACAGCTCACATCATCTGATCCCTTTCTATGGCCACTTGTACACCCTGAAAAAGATGGACTTAACATTAGCAATCCCCAAGTGGAAGAGAGAAGAGAGGCAATAGCCTGTTAACTCTGTTTTAAATTTCCATCCAAAAGCTACTCCCATCTCCTGGCTATGCAGTGTCATCTTCGGAAAGCTCTTAGCTCCGTTTTCTGACAAAAAGGAATCATTGGAGGCATTTCTGTTTCAGCAGTGACCAGAAGACACTGTTAACCAGCACAAAGCAAAACACTTGCCAGGTTGATTTGTCTTAGTCATGGGCTCCTAACTCAAACCTTGGAAAGAGCAGAATAGCTGAAGACACAAAGTTTCATGAGCGATGGACTGACACAGGGTTCCATTGCCAACATTATGCTATCATTATGACATCTCCTGAGTGGTGGCCACTTCTCCACCAACAGTGACTCCCCTGGAACAGATCTGGCAGGATTTGGCCTGAAGCCATATCTCAGGCTCTAGGTCCTCCTGATCTGCTCAGCAGTAGCAAAAACAGCAGGTGAGATTAGATTTTTCTAAAGCCAGATCACCTTGGAAGCAGACTGCCAAGTACAGCATGATCTTATCCCATAGACAGGAAAATCTCAACAACAGCAACAACAATAATAATTTTATAATTTACTATATTTAAAAATAGAATTATAATTTGTAGTCATCCCTACAAAACAAACAAAAATTTTAATACATACAAATCTGAACCATTAAACTAGGATTTGTAGATGAACTTGCTGACATATAGCTACAGCAGGACACCGGAAAAAGGGCTTTACAGCAGCCAGAGTCAGAATGCAGCCTCAGCAATAACATTTTCCTTCCCCTTTAGCTGCTGCGGGTCAGGAACCACCACTGTGTCTGGGAGGAGGGTGAGAATACTGAGGAGCAGTGCTGCTGCCTGACACCTTGGGCACAAAGTAATTGCAACACCTTCCCATGAATAAATCCTGCCAACAGGCATGTATTTCCTTGTTGAAACTGAAGCAGCTGCAGTGGTCAGTAAGGAAACTGATTGGCCAGACAGCCAAGAAACTGTCCTCCAAATCTTTCTCTGTGACACTAAGGCTTAAGCCAGAGCAGTTTCACTGCAAGACCACCACTTCATGGCACAGGTGGTAACATGTGAAAGGATAAAATACTCAACACACAAACACAAACTTTTATAGTGTCTTGCATGTGAAGAGTCTGATTTGCTAATCTTATTAAAATGACTGTGACTGGCAATTCCCAAGTTGTAGCATCTAGGTGGAGATAGGATTTTTCAGACAAAAGGAGAACAGCACTGTCCAGGGGGAAAAAAATCCAATGGCTCTAAATAGACAAAAATCAAAGGATTTAACGTGTAGTCGCTAGTGACTGTGTTGTGGTACTGTCCACTGGGTTGGTCTCTTTAGTAATTCAAGCACTCTCCCTGTGTTAAGAAGTAGAATAAGTTTCACTGGAATTCAAACTTTATAGCTGTGCATTTCCCACAGTGACCAGGCTTGACACAGTGTCAGAAAAGTGAGTCAAAACTGTTGGGTATTTTGGTGCCCATTTTTTCATTAATGCTAACAGAAAGAAATATTAGCAATATTGCAAAAGGCAGAGGAAATGAGTCAGAAATATATACTATGAAAAAATCAAGAAACTATTAATTAGATTACTGTAGTTAATTATTAGAGCTTTTCCATCTACTGGAGAAGACTATTGAATTAGAAATCAAAGCTCATTAGGAAAATGAATTTACAGAACTTCACATTCTCTTTCTGCCCCTCCTACCTAGATATCACATCCAGAAGATGGCAGACAGAGGCTTTGAAAAATCTGGTGTATATTTTAAAGTGATTACCTAAAACCTAAAGATTAATTAAAAGGTCTTTATTAAGCACATAAAACCTTATAAACAGAAAAGAGAAAAATAAAGTGTTTTCCAGTAGGCATGTATGTTTGTGTCATGGCTGTAATGAAACACGCATTAAGTATGAAACATATGGTTTCCATTTCGTTACCCTGGAATCCATCTGAAGACATTTATGTTGTTAGCTTAACTGTTCTCTTCAGCTGAGAAGCTGTGGAAAATATCTCATCTGAAAAAAATCTGTACCTAATGGATAACTATAAAAGATTTACTAGGTCTGCAGCAGACTACTTTAATAAAAAAGCCTCTGAGATTACTAGTTAATTACTAGATTTTAATTGGGTTTTTTAGAATATAATTTTGAAAATAACAAAAATTTGTCTTAAGAGGTTATATCAACAGATTATACTGGCAATATTTGCTTTAGTTAATAAATTTGTAGAGGTGTTACTTCACTCTTTTAGAACCAAGCTATCTGACCCAACAAGAATGTGTAATGAAATCATTACTAACATATCATCTTTCTAATTTTATATATTTGAGAAAGTTATACCTAAAGAGCACTTCTCCGAAGATCACATTCAGCTAATAACCTGACTCCGAGACAAAGATCATTAAAGTTAGAGGAAAAGATAGATCTTCTTTATTTTTTAATAATTCTTGGGTTTGCCCTGATGCAAAAACTGATTATCAAAGAATTAGCTAAGAGCTTCAAAACATCTATCATGAATGGTCACATTTAAATTTTACTCACACTAACAGAAAAAAATACTAGAAGGTCTGAAACAAAGTCCAAAAGTTAAATTTTGCCTTGCTGTGCTTAAAACTTCATCCCCAAATTGTGATGCTGCTAACCTCAGTAACAAGCAGGCAACGTATAAAACCTTTCATACCTTTTTGCTGTAAACTAACTCATTAAGCCTGCTGTAGTTCTCACAAATTATTGCTAAACTTTCATTTGATGAAGTCAATGGAAATACTATCATGACTAAATTGATAAATGCAATCAGATCAGTTTGGAGACTTTACCATACTATGCTTCTTTATTTCATTAGTTGAGATGATTTGGGATACAGCAGTCAAAAGCCTCCATTTTGTTACCTTCATATATCATATGGCTTGAGGACTGTGCTCCCTGTAAAGGGCGTGCAGCTTGAAACTCCACACTGCCCATGTTCTTCTAACATCCAAGCTTGCTCATCTTCACAACCCATTGCAGGAATTAGCCAGTTATTTTAACTCACCTTTGCCATCTGTGCTTGGACTCCACTGGCCTTTAAAGCAGAAACCGCCTTCTGAGCAGCTGCTGGGCTGTCAAAGTCAACAAAACCATAACCTGAAAAAGAAAACTTATTTGGTTAACAAAAGAGCAACCAGCTTATAATCAAACACCTCCTATCAATATTTAATACAATTTGCTTGTTGATCAAGAGGGACAATTTGAACTCTGAAGTTCTTCTGTAGTCCCAAAAAAAAGCCTATCAAAGTTCTTGAACCTTCAGCTGGTGGAACCTTCAGCTGCTGTACCCTAGTGGAACAAATCCATTTTCATGCCCACTTATTATCAGGATTTTGGCCGAACTGTCAACAAGCACTATGTTGCTTTGCTTTGTGCTATCTGGTATGTATCTTCTAACAGCAGTTTATTTCATAGAGATCACCAAGTAAAGCATTATCTCTTAATTTTTTTTAAACTAAATTCTTATACAGTTTGAATAAATGATGAATAAGTCTAAGTCACTTAGTTTATTCAAAACTGAGAGAGGAATTTAGTTTAAAATACACATATCTACCCAATTTTTGGTGAATTAGTTACCTTTTTGTATATATGTAAAAGACAGTTAAATTTAAAAAGTGAGTGAAAACCCATCTTGAAGGAAAGTAAATATTTTTCCCACTGTTGCTGAAACAAAAACGTGAAAAATTGTCCCGAATTCATTTTCTATGCAATATAATGCAACCTTTAAATATTAAAATGAAACAAAAGTTCATTGTAACTAATTTCATGTATCTGCAATAACTTCTCTTCCTATTATGAACAACAACACATAACTAATGGATTCTAGGACATCCAAACAGCAATATGCTTTGGTCTTAACAGACACTGACCTTACAAGCTGGATTTTTAATGCAACCAGAGAATTAGATGCTCCAGGCTCACCAAAAGGCAGTCAGAGTTTGGAAGTTACTGCCACTAGATGCTATTGCAAACCTCATTGTGCATTTTTCAGTCTCCTTCCTTGCAATCAGTGAACTGCCCAAGTATTAACGAAATCCCTTCCCAACATTAAAGTTGGGTTAGAAAAAAAACCAAACAAAACACCCAACAATAAAAAAAATCTCTAGAGGAGTAGAAAATGAAAATATTTCTTCAAAATATAACAGTATTTGCTTGCAATATATCTATACTGAGAAAAAGTTGTGTAATTATATAACTGAACCAGCTTTAAAGTTCTTAACTTGGGAAAAACAACTCAAGAACTCTTGTACATCACTGGAGGCTTACTTATCCTGCCAAGAAGCAGAAGAACGCAGCATATTGTTTTGTGTAACATGTGGTGTTGTGGATTGTTAAATCCTGACACGAAATAAAGTGATTTAGTTCGTATCAAGTTTTGTGCCATCAAGGCAAGACTAACTTCCCATACTCCAAACTAGCTTTCCATAACCGTAGCAGCCTCAGTTATCACCAACACACTGCAAGGTATAATACAGACAAAATTACTGACACCAAGCACGCCATCAAAGCTGGCTTTGCCACCTTCTAGATGATATATAAACTCCACTGCTTGTTGTTCCAGTTAGTTTAAATTCCATGGTGTGTTTTTTGGCAAAAGCCTGAGATGTTGTCAATCTGTTGGTTAAATTCCAGTTAGATATCTGCATTCTGCCTTCTTATGTTCCTACTGCAATTTGAATGACATGCAGCGAGCTTCCCTGGAGCCTTACCTTGCAGTAAGGTGTCAAGAAGAACTGTTAGCTACTGCTTTTCATCAGTGAGATTTAAATTCTGTATTGCAAAAATCAAGCTTAAATCTCTTACAACATTAATGTGAGAAATTCTGTATCACCGACAGGGCTACCGAAGACTCCAGGAACTGACAGAACGGACAGGCTAAATCAGTTAACTGCAATCACACGCGTTAACTAATTAAAATAATTGAAAATGGCATCTCTTCTTTCCTAGTCCCACGACATCTGCATACAAACTATGAAAAAAATGTCTAGAAATTTCAGTTTCGAACTGTCAGTGCCCCTTTAAGTGCTTAAGATGGGGTGCTGAGGAGCTACATCCCTGCACTGCTTCCAAGTTCTGCACAAAAACCGTATCGGAATTAAGGATGAACTCTCCTCCCTCTAACTATCAGATTTATGCCCATTCATAGGCGCTATGCTTATTAGCATTGGTAAATTGGCTGACTTAATACTTCACTTTGATTAGAAATTATCCTCTTAATTGTAGAAAAAGAAACTTCGAAATCTGGTATTTCAGTGTCTGCTACCACATCTTCTCCCACCATGCACATGCTGGCATATGATCTTGCTGCAGTTGTAGTGAGCATTGTAAATCAGTGAACTGATGTATCCAGTTTATCTAAAGGAGTTCTAAATTTTCTTTCCAGATGCAATTACTTTGGTGAAAACGAACCCTCTCTTCTCTCCCAATACATTCAATAGCATATAACAAAACACAATTAGAGTACTGGAACATGTAATTAAGTGCTGTTTTAAGCTACTCTAATCAATGGAACTTATTTCCACAATGTATCATTTTCTTGGATGCTTAGTACAGTTGAATGGTCTTCTGTAAGCTTCCCTAGTTTCTCCAGGCAAAAGGGGGAAAGCTGCTTTTAACTCCAATTTTGTTTTTAAAATAGAGGCAAACTGCCAGCCAGCACTGTGCATGTCAGCTTCACTCCAGCTTGGCTGCACCACTGACACAGGCTGTCTGCCAGCTCCATTGGAGACAAATGGATTGAATGCACCAACCATGGGCAAGAATAAGACTAGTTTAGGAATAAGAAAAGAGAAGGGGGGGGAAAGAAGGAAGGAAGCACTTAAAATACAACATTAATGTATTTTATAGAATCAGTTATGACTTTCAGGTGAATGAAATATACAGGCAAGTACACATACCTTTGCATTTGTTTGTTGTCTTATCCAAAATAGCCTTCGTGGATACAATTTTCCCATACCTAAAATGTATTATACATACGTAAGAAAAATGAGAAAAGCACATCCTATTATAACAGATACACAAATCACCTTATAATATTATATCCTAGTACCCTTTGCTCTATGCAAAATGGAACAAGATATAAGTAAAATATATATATAATATATATATGAAAACTCCTAAGTAGATAGAAGTGACAAAAAAGATCAACAGATCAAGAGCATGATCTTGTTCTATTCACCTTATGTTCTCAGTGGCACAACAGAATCACAAAACCAGCCAGAAAAAGGTGCTTTATAGAAAAGAATACAATACAGTTAAAATTGTGGTACATATAAGACACCACATTCTAGACATAAGCTTGGACTCTCTCAGTATATAGACCAGTTAAAGCAGTCAACTTGCCTTGTCAGTGCTAGGATTGCTAGCTAACACTGTACAGAAAGAATAAAAAGAAGAGAGAGAAAAAACTCAACAAAACTTCAATTGATAAACCAAAAAATATTGAATTTAATATTATACTGCTCTGAAAAATGACAAGTGCAAGATTTATGAAAGTTGATAAACAAAGTGGCAAAAAGAAAAAAAATTACTGTAAATATAAACAATTTCAACTAAAACCAAAACATCCCTCCAGAAAACTTCAATTTTCTTTTTCTCATTGCCAGTTCCTCAGCTCAACAAGTGATGAGCCCATGTACCAGTTCGCTATGCAGCCCAAAGGTGAGCACACAGAGATCTGAGCAACTAAGCTTGGCAAACCAGGTGGAAGCAACCCCAGCTATAAGAACAACCGGTGTTTCTGAAGTATTCTGCAATGCTTATCGGGATTAGGTATTTTGATCATATTTAGAGCAGAATTTGTTGCTGCTGGTGAAAACTTGCAATTTTCCTTGGAAGACAAATTCCAGTTTCAGTTTAAAAGCAGTATCTCTGTTGGTCTGCATGAGCAGTGGAATCAGAAATGGAACACAAGTTTCCCAAGATCCTTACCACAACCTCCTCTGTTTGCTTGTGAACCACACTTGATACAATGCTGTTAGCACACAAGAAACAAACAATGCAACAGGAGTTTGTTTCCACATGAGAATATAATGCAATTTATTACATTAAAAGGTATATCTACACACTGTGTGCTAACAGGCTCTTTATCATTGTACAAGAAACTAAAATGAGCTGAAAATTACAAGAAATGTTATCAATATAAGAAAGGGGAATTTGGGGAAGAATGAAGGTTTGCCAGCTTACCTACTAAATATAACTTCAACAGAGTAACTCATTTCAAAAAGATATTATGTCAAAAGACAACTAACTCAGTTTCTGCAGTAGCTGTATTAGTTTTAAAAATTCTTCAAAATATACAAGAAGTCTAAAAAATGAAGCTTAGTTCATAAAGAGTACTCAAATAACTCCTCACTTGCAAAGTGATAGTTTTTCAAAGACAATGCTTATTTACAAAGTACTTTCCCCTTAAAGAACATCTAAGTACATGTTTCTGTGTAGTTACTGCTCTTTTTGACCAGTTTCAAGACACTTCTGCTTGTTCAATGAGTTATTGTATGGCTTCAAATGGTTGCAAGGGGGTAAACCGGGAACACAGGCCACAAGGTGTTGGCTTCCTTATTTTATCAGAAATTGTGAGCATCTATGCTGATATAAAATAGAACTATTCACCTATAGCCTAAAAATGTACAAGCATCAATGAAAATCAGTGCCAACCTAAATATACTGCATTAGAAGCTGTAATAAAGCAACAGAAACTGTGCCTAATAGTTGGAGCAGGTACTTCTTATTAGTGCCACTTATTTTCAAAATATGTCATTCCATTTAGAAAGCTTTATAATCCCTAAGTCAAAACTTCTCAAACTTTCTCCAGAATTTTTCTGAGTGAAGAGTAAAAGTACATGCTACAAATGAGAGAGGTGAACTGTTCAGGTCGCTTGCACTCAGCATGACATTTGACAGCCAGCATTCTCCATATCCTATCAGCTTCCCTAAGCTTCTTAAAGTGAAAAGCTCCATAACCTTTTGTGAGAAAAAAAAAAAAAATCCCCAAAGGATGATTTTGTCCCTGCAACTGTTTCAGTTTTTGAAAGCACAGAAAGTGGTGCTGGTAAAAAAACTACAGTACTGGGTATCTTCGTAAATACAGCAACTCAGCCAGTTGGGTCAGATTGGGGAGTCAGGGCTGGCTGTGGACTGCACTGCCCCACCTGTGCTGACACACACCAGCCCATAAACAGGTGTTTGCATGTCTGTTCTTTACAACAATTTTGTGGACCACCTTCTTCCAGTGTGCAAGATGGTTTAGTGATTTATTTCACTGTCCTAGATAGCGCAGCTCCTGCAAAGAATCAGCCGCCATGGAAGGCTGCCAAAAAATTTCAGCAGTGTGAGTCTAGGAACAAACTGGGAACCAGTATAACAATAGCAGCTATCACCAGGATTTCTCCTACGATTTTCCCTGTGAATAGTGCTCCCATGTGCTAGCTTTCCACTCACACCATGAGACACAGAAATGCAGTTTACCCACCCTGACCCTGGACAGAGGGACACATCGCCTCCTTGTTCCCAACATGTGGTCTGATACCAGAGGAAATTACTCCTTGCAGTTCCTCCCAAGTGCTTCCTTCAAATGATGACCATTGCAAAAACCTACTTTCTTCCCCTTGAATTCACAGTCCTAATATCTGCTTTTAACAAAGGTTCCTGCCTTCAACTGCACAATTGTTAAGCTATCATTATAGCAGAGAACATCAATACAAATGTCTGTCTGGAGGAGACAAAGAAGAAACTTGTTCAAAACCAAGTTAGGAAGAAATGCAGTACTGCTGCTTAATAGGATAATGCTTAGCACTGCCCGTTACATACTCTTGGTGCAGAAATGAAAGAATAATCTTCATCTGCTCAGCTGCCCCAAAATCTACTGCCAGGCAATGTGACTCTCAAATACAACACTATACCTGTGTCTTAGATACTTCTGAAGTGGAAGACTTAAAGCAAACCATCACCATGTAATTCTTTAAAATCACATTGTTCAGCAACATGGTCAAAACCAGTACAAACAATCATCATGACAGATTTATTAAAAGTAACTTGAGATACTTTTGACATTTAAAACATCTCTGAAGCCTCATTTTGGTAACCTCAATGATAATGAGAGAAAAGGATCTTTATAAAACTAAGTACATGGATCAACCTGCTCCACTGTTCATTTTTTTCCCTTTTTACATCTGGTAGTATAATGAACATACTTGCACATGTGAGGGTGGTAAGATGCCATCATAAGCATGACAAAGAATGGAGAATGAAGTAACTTGAACTCTCTGCCCCAAGAGCTTTTTTTTGGAGTGTTGAAAGAACTTATCTGTGTGTGCATTAGGGGAGGTACAGTAAGAACAGTCAGCAAGAAGCTTGATAAGGTTTGTCTGGGACAAATTGTTCAAATCTTTGTCCACAAGAGCTTAATGTAATATACATTAAAACACCAAGCTCACAGTGCTTTCCTTAGCACAGCTTTCAAGCTATCTTCCAGCTTGTGCTGTGAAGGGTTTCTCTACCACCTGAAGCTGACTGGGACATAAACATGCCAGAAGGATCTCTGCTAGCATGGAAAATGCTTGCCTTTTATTGCTGCTCAGGTACCCCATCCTGAACTACCCAGAAGTTTGTGTTGAAGATGAACAGTGCTCTCTCTTCACACAAGTCCAATCCTGCTGTAAAGAGAGCATTCCTAGAGATCCTGCTGTTACAGCTTGCATTACTGTAGTGCTGTCAGAACTCCTCTGTTACGCAGAAACAATGCTGCATATCTTGTGTTTATTCTACATTAATTTTTACATCTTAGCATCTTATCACTGCCCTCCATGGAATGCTCTTACTTTTAAGAGCCAGAATCATGTGATAAAACCAGACAGAGATTTCATAACATGTAAGTGGCTCTGATTACATGAACTTACTGTGAGGTGGAATTATGAAAGGAAGGAGAACCTGGTTGAACAAAAGAATTTCTAGAGGTAGCCAATATTCTCATCAGGTGACTCAAAGACTAGAGAGAGCACAACAAACAGGCAGATCAGGTAATTCTAAAATAAAAAGCAGTTGCCAAATAGATCCACATCAAAATAATCCTTACTTTAGAGTAAATAACAAGAACAGAATGCATAAATCAAATACTTCTGAAGCAATTGCTGTATATTAATTGTAACACTAAAAAGAACATGCAGGTGGGGCTGTTTAGTCTGTACATCAACTTTAAAAATAAAAGAGGCAACAACAAAAAGACAAAAAAACCCCCTTCTTATTCAAGATGGCCTTATTCAGCACACATGGTCAGTGAACACCTTGCATGTGCTCTAAATGCAATAAATTCCCGCTTGAAAGGAAATCATGTTATCTTTCAGTATGACCCTAAATAAATTCTCAAAACAAACACTGATTTCTGCAAATCAGTGATATGCAACTTTTCAGATAACATCCTCACCTCCTCAAATACAGAGTATTCTCCAAACATTTCCATGAAACTGATGGTCTTACTAGCCAAGCCCACACCACCATCTATCTATCTTGCTTGTAGAGTTGGTGGAAGCCAGTCCATTCATCTCAGCTGAGACCTGAAGGGGAGAAACCCTAATAGCCCATGGGAACTCTGTTGGAGTTCTCAGCTTCTTTGTAACACCTGGTGTAAGAGGAGCAAAGAAAATTCCCTGGAACTGAGGAAAAGCATCAAGGCAGTTGTCAGTAAGAGCTGACTTGGTACAGCTGTCTCCCATTCCTCGCTGATCTTCCAGCGTTCAGGGCATTTCTAAGCCAATAGCAAAGCCAAGAGAACATAATCAGCCCCAGCAACCTTTTCCGCTGAATCCAAAAATGAAACGCAGAGCAGCACGAAAGGTTTTATCTGGCTCCCATACCTCCCTCTGTCTGCTGCATTTTGGGAGAGTAGTGTTCTGAACCTAAAGCTCTTGCGTCCTTTTAAGCTCAGACAAACACAGGGAGGTGTTTTTTTTCTGTATAACAAATGTTTTAATTTCCCAAAAAGGGGAATTTCAGAAAATAATTGCCAATGCAACACTGCTAGTCCTTCTGATAGCCTACTCTGACCCTGATCTTTATTTATGGGTAAATGTTCTGTTACAAAAACTGGATAAAGAAATTTATTCAATCCAGCAGAATACTGAGTTTGGAGAACAGAATCAAACCATATGGTTTCCATTTTTAAATTCTTCTTCACCACATCTATGCCCTAGCGTAGAAGGAGACATTGCTGAGAACATTTTGTCTGTATTTTGTTTTCTGTTGTTGGAAGACACACTGTTCTTTGAGAAACTCTTTGGAATAACTGAGTTGCTTTATGGCCATCATGGGCCTAAAGGTCTGTTACCAGAACATAATGAATACCTGCCACCAAAAGCTGGTCCGATCATTTTAAGTGCATAATTGAGCACTACAAAAAAAGTTGCAGCCATGTTTTTCACACTTTTATTTTCACAGTTAATGGGTAATCTAGTTTAGTATGAGCTCTGTTTTTAAATTGTTGTAGATTTCGCTAATTTATTTGGTTCAGTAAAATCTCCTTTACTAGCTTCAGGTATTCAAGCACTGGGTTAATCAGTGCTGCCAGATGTGCTGTTTCAGGCATTAGATCATATTTCTCACTATGTGCAAAATAGATCTTCCTTATGAACCTCTATTAAAGTCTTACTTTGATGACATGTTGTTAAATGGTCATGTGGTTTTGACAAAAATCTAGTTCCTTCATTTCTTACTAATTGTCCCTTTGACTCTATGGTACTTCACAGAGAAAGATGGTATTTTCAAAACATCCAAGTAGTTCTCATTGTCATTTGTTGTTATTTTACTCAGGAGATAAATAGTACCTCCTAATAAATTAGAATTTATTACTATAAAAGCCAACCACTGTTTTGTCTTTACAAAATTACAAAAATTACATTTTTTCTATTAATGTAAAGACTACTTTTGAGATCTGTGTACTTTAAAAAAAACAAACAAACAAGGAAAAAAACCGTACCCCAAACAAAAAACCAAAGCCAAACAAAAAGTCTCCCAAACAAGCCCCCCAAAACAAAACCAACCAATTAAAAAACAAAAAACCAAAACAATCCACCCCCATCGTTGGCTTTACTGACAAATCAATAGTTTTACATGCTGCTGTAAATACTTCATTAAGATAAGCAATGCTTTCTTCATAAGCTCTCTACCTTTAATTCTTCATTTAAATTTTGTATATTTGTGCTTTCAATAAAAATCAGTGGATAAAAGTTTAAGTAACCATCATTATCAATGCAATTAGCAATGTCAGACTAGTGCAAACTACTATTACTTTGGTACAAATATTTTTTTTTATTCAGGCTCATTAGGTTACAATTCCAGATTTCCCTGTGAAGCAATCAAAAGCAGCAAAACCAGATGCAAACCCAGATATTCTCTCATCTCTTACAGTTGTCCATCTTTACAGGAGCAGATGCTTTACATAACAGACATACACAATTTGGCAAAGTGTGAACAAATGCCTTGGTTCCTTGGACAGTATTAATATCAACAGATAAAAAGCAGTATTTTAAGATAAGGTATTTGGTTTGTAGTGTACAGGCTTCACACAAAGGTAAATACTCCTTAGAGCTAAAAATAACCAGGAATTTAAAATGCTAATGGACAGTGAAGTGACACACAGAAGATAATTTGGAAATTATTTTTCAGCTACTCAATTTGTTTTTCTAAAGAGTAGCTATTTTCTGATTTAGAAAAAGATGAGTTATGGGGACAGGGAAGACATGTTTTTAGAATCAGGAAATGTTTATTTCCCCTTGCTCTTGCTTTGTAGAGATGAGAATAACTTCTATCCATTCCAAGAAGCTGACTGAAATTCAAGGGGAAAGAGTCCTCTTAGCATCCTACAGCCATTTTTACGACATTTTGCAAAGGTTTTTCAATTACTATGCTTCTTTTTGCACAACAAATTGATTATCTTAAAAGCATGACCCACTGTACAATGTCCTTTCAATTAGCACAGCTGAGGAAGACTCTGGGTTTTAGTGTCTCTGGGCATTTTAAACGTTTCCAACATATTTCGGCTGACACTAAAGCAGCATTCCTAATGTGGCTTTCTAGTGCATAGTAAATGAACAGATTCCCAACAACTGCCTGCAAAGGTGTTTTCTCTGTCAGCCTTAAATCAACAAAAATGTAAGGCCATATTTATTTAGTTTTACTTTATAAGGTTATGAATGTTGCAATATGTGAAAAAGCAGTTATTCTTCAGTACTACGATGACACAGCTGTGGAGGAAAAAATTTTAAAAATAATCCATTAAGATACACACTCCCCTCCCCACCCTGCAAAGAGCTTTTGGAGTTGGAGGGGAAGGCTCTCATATTGTACCCTCTCAGGTATCAAGAAGAATTCCGCTGATGCTACTTTGAGAAAAAACACAACAGCAGTAGCATAAATCTAAAAAGAGATTTAAAAACTTCAGTATAAAATCTTTACATTAGGGTTTGTTTGAAGGCTTTTTAAAATTGATTTAAAAGGAAAAAAAAGCAAATTCTGAAGGATGAACCTGTAACTTCTATTTTAAGCTATGACAAATTTATCAGCATCTGTAGTCTCAGTCACTCCACTGAGGACGTGAATTCAGACACTTGGCAGAGCTATGATTAATAATAACCTTCTCTTCAGATAGAGATTTTTGTCAAAGCCTTGAATCTTGGCCTATCCTTGCTCAGCTGTGACATGATTTTTACTACTAAATACATGGAATTTAATTTCCTTTTAATCTTTTGTAGGCTACCAAGAAAATAACACTGAAGTTTATGGTAGGGAGAGACAAACACAACAGCTCCAGACACTGAAGAAGGAGAAAGCAATAGCAGCTAAAGTGGCAGAGCTGACATCTTGCCCTGCATAGGAGGGCATATTTCATATTTCATAGACTCCTAAAGATTCTCATTATCCTAATGATTCTTATGAAAGCTAGGGTACTAACATGCTGGTCCTAAATTAGTTAATTACATAGCTGTTTTAACTGTGAAGACACAAGATGTCACATGCTGTGAAGAAAAACGGAATTTCAAGTAACAAATTGTGAAAAATGATCCCATTCAATGCTTCTTGCAGCCTCTGCCCCTGCAGTAACCCAACCTGACTTCTGACAAGCTGAGGTGATTTAGCATAATCTCTGAACCATCTGCTAGGCTATCTGTCAGTTCAGTAGCCTTCTTACTTTACAGTTTAGAGGTTAAGCAGGATAAAAAACCTATCAGAAACACGAACAGATTTGCCTCTTTGACACACTTTGAAGTGCAAGTATTGTATAAGTAATCATAGCTTGCTTACTCCTAAACTGAAGAAAATAAAAATCAAAGTAATGCATTAAACAAAATGTCTGTTCTTTCAGAAGGAACTGTTTATCTTGAGCTTTACAGTTTATAAAATCGACAGTTCAGGAGAGTTAAACTAATTTTTGCCTACACTTTTAGGAGATTTTCCCCTTTACCCATTTAAAACACACATGATGTATTTTAAAATGCATAAACTGTGTAGAGTCAGGCTTTCAAACATCTGTTTGTAGGGACACAAATGCTGCTTGACACTCAAACTGCTGTTTCCTGCCAAAGGTCTACTGAGGTGTATGACCAATGTGAGTGAAAGACCACTCCACATTTCTCTTATCAATTACGTGGTGCTGCTCTTTTTGAGAAAAATATTTTAAATATCAACTGATGTGTGCAAATCAGATTGAATGGTATAGGAACTGATTTGCTACTACTCTACTACTAATATAGTATATTGTAATGTATATGAAGAGCTCTTACACTGAAAGCTTTACAGAATGTTTTACCATAAGATGTGGAACTGAGGATCACTCGTATGAAAATGGTTTGTAGTCATTCAAATAGTCACAAATAAGTAAACCTCAGAATTATCATAAATCAACTAACATATTCAGAAGATCCACACAAGAAGTTACTAGTAAATGGTTACTAGTAAATGCTACAACATCAGAAATATCCAGAGGTCTGCCTCTCAATGCCTGCCTCATAAAGCATGCTCTGCTTGCTAATCTGTACTGTCCAGCATTATGTTCAGCAGAGCAAACTCTGGAAAATCCTGATTTTACAAAAAAAAAAAAAAAGATAATTAATTGAAAATATATTCAGAATGCTTCACTAACTCACTTTTTAGTACTGCAATCATTCTTACTTAAGAAAACACAGGACGATCTATATTTTCTGCAGCAATCTGCATGTGCAAATACTGACAAGGCTACTCAGGTATATGGGAAGAGGTTACAGTTTCCTACTGTTACAAGATGGAAGAGCAAAACCATGTTATTTTAAGAAAGCAAATGGTCTCACCCTGTTGTTTTCTTACCCTAATTCTACAGAATGGACACAAATTATGCCTAGGTTAAGAACAAAGCACTGAAAAAAAAAAATCTGCATTTAACACACAACTGAAAGCAAACCCTGAAACAGTATTATTTGAAAATAAATTATCATAGTTCCTGTGGCTCTGACAAAGAATATAGCGTAGAGTTTCATATAGCCATGAGAGATATAGCTTTTTTTCTTTAATACTAATTCACTTGCAAGCAAATTAAGAAAGTACCAAAAAGGTTAAAAATACATACCTGAAATATTATTTCTATAGTCTAGCAATTCTTTTTATCCTTTTTTCATAGTGAAAAATGATCAATATGCAAGACAATGATTTCAGAAGATGAGAAATTAACCCAGATGAATGCTAATATGTATTTATAAGGCAAGCTCATGGCAGGCCTACAGACGTGCGTGTATTGATTTACCACTGCTAGCTGTTTTAATCTGAAAGTAAGGCAGTATTTCTACACCCAACCATAAATCTTGGCAAATTTCAGCCTCACTGATTTTGCAGAGCCTACACTAACAGCTTGAAAGAATAAAACTATGAAGATATAACAGCGCATTTCTTGTTATTTGTATCTCTGTTTTCTTGCCTGTGTTAAACAGTAGAGATCAGTTTGGGAGCATAATTGAGCCTCTCTACCAGAAGGCCTTTTATTTTTCAATTCCTTCTCCTCCATTGAAGGAAGCCAAATGCAGTCATTGTCAGCATATGATGTGTTGTCTGTTATTTTGGCTATTCCTAAGCATATTTCTTTTTCTTGTGGAAGGGAATTAAGGAAAAGGCAAAGGGAAAATAACATCATTTATCTACACTTCCCAATACTTTTCCCCTTCTTTTAGTCAAAACAGCATAAATCAAAATGTGTTATTCTGGCTACGATCTCAGCTAGGTGTTAGGTTACCTCCTCTCTGGATAGATAGGTAGACACCTATTAATACTACATGTCTGTATACTTGCAGAAGGTTATTCTTTAATTTGTTCTTGTATATTAATTTCACTTCTAGTGAAGGCTGCTAACCAAGTCTTATACTCGCAGTTTAAACAGATGATGCCCCAAGGAATATGCCATCAAACTCTTAAAAACCATGACACTGGAGATACCCATAGTACAAGGGCACTTTCGGCCACATCCCATTTCCTAAGCCCTGATCTATCTGTCAGCTCTGAACTATAAAAGAACTGTTTCATATACCATGCAAATTACACACATACATCTATAAAAATACATACATTTATATGTACATCCACATATAATGCTTTTTCTTGCATTTATCTTGTATTGAAGATGTCTGGCTGCTGGAATAATGCCTATCATTGGTAAGTTTTTCAAGTATGTCAATGTATTTTATATATTTTCCTTCTGGTCTTGTAATATTAAGACAACTCAAAGCAAACAGGATGACTTCAAGATTTGGTCTGCTGGGTTAAAATATTTTATGCACAAAGATACCTGTTTTTTCTTACTTCTACCTTGCACTACTTTACCACCCCATCTTGGAAAGTGTTGACTGCCTCTCTTCTGTCAGAAGAGGGAAAAAAACAATACATTCAAATAACTTCCAGTCTCTCTGAACTGCATTTTAACAGTGGTCCTTTTCCAAGACACTCATAGTAACACCCTGCTTTCAATCGTTATTCTATATGTGAATTAACACCTCAAAATGAAGACACTGTACAATAGAGTATGATCTCCTTTAACTTCTAGTAACTTAATGGCAGTCATATTAGAACAGCACTAAATGGACAAATTATTCAAAATCACTGCTAAGCCTTTCAGAGGCCTTTTCCCCTTAATAGCATGGCATGTAGACTTTATCCCTATTTGAATCTGCTTCTGTAGTCTCAAGCCCCATCTGTGCTGAATAGCAAATATCTCCATTTCAATAGGGAAAATGGTTGTAGTAAAGTAGTTCTCTCCAGGGGTCAATATACTTCAGAAGGGCATTTAAGTGGCTGTATGTTATTGAGCAGAAACATCAGTTCACATATTATTGATTGTAACTGCATGGCTCTGTTGAAAAGATGCCTGCAGTACTATTAAGTGCTGAGATAGGGATAGAGGAGTGTTATGCATTAAGAAAAAACACTACCCATCTGTTGCCAAATTTTAGATAGATGAGCAATCACAAGTTGTAACATAAAATCTAAAGTGCAACCTCTGTGGCTGATGCGTCAGGGTCATATTCAGTGACACTTCCTCAGTTTCACACTGCTTAGACTGTTTTCTGAATATTGATGGAACCAAGCAGGAGGCAGAATTTGATTTCTGCAATTTTGCAAAGCGTATGTAACAGATACTTATATGGAAATGTGTTTTTGGTAGCTTAAATATACAATTTTCTTTAAAAACATCATTAACCTGTTCTGATCCCATCACTACAGTGACCAGCCAAGTACAACCGAAGCCTTCTGGAACCACGGCACTCAGCCCACTCAGCCCTGAGCTGCAGACAGTGCTGCAGTCACAGCACACTGCACACCACCTCACTGCCATGGAGAACACCCCGAGCTGGCCAAAACCGGTGTGATGCCCAGAACCTCATCTCCAGTGACTTTTGGCATAATGACTATGTCAAATACCAACTTGGAAGGGTAAAGTCCAGGCTGCACTTTGGTGGTGTGCTCAAAAAAGCACTTGGATCATCAGGCTTCACAGTGAAGTACACAGATAATGGAGGTTAATCCTGGTCTAGCAGGAAAAGCCTAACCCACAAGCATTCGTGCAAAAGAATGAATCAAGACTAGGTTAGCTGGGCTCAGAGAAAATTGGGATCCTCCAGCTGCCTGTGTCAACTGCAAGCTTGGATGGAACCTGCATTAAGTAGAATAAGACAAGGCTTCAAAGTTTCTTAAAATGAGCAACTGTAGGAGTTTGACAAACCCAGAGCATCAGCAAATCCCACAGAAGGGATTAGTCAAAGACCACATTCTTAACACAGAGTCAAGAAAAAATCAAACACTTCATGACAGCAAAGCTGACATGCAAGCCCAAAGTCAGAGAAGTCAGTCTTGTATCGCCACCTTTCTCAAACAGATTCAACAACATATGCCAGCAAGGAAACTTGTATGACATGGTCACAGTGTTTCTGGGCTTTACAGACCTTTTTATTTCAGAGAGCCTGAGATGACTATTTCTTTGCCTGCAAGAAGGCATTAGAACAAACTTTTCTCTTAGAAGTGATAAAGTACAATATGAAAGAAGCCGTAACTTCTATTTGAGGATGAATCCCAATGCCTACGCTTCAGATTTTAAAATAATTTTCTAATTTTTCCAATCAATTTAACTAAACAAGATACTTAAAACAATTCAAGTAGAAACCTTAAAATACTTTTTATGAAAATCACTCAGAAGTGGGGAAGTGTAATGGATACAATTATCACATACAAAAAGACTGAGAATACAATGGCTATACCCAGTGCCAGAAAGCCACCTATTAGCAAAGAGTTAAATAGTATCTAGGTCATTCTACCATCTTTCCTGCACACCCTCAGCTCACTGCATATCGGAAATGCTGTGTGGGAAGGCCAGGGAACTAAACTCACAGACCAAGTATGACTCAGACTGCAGTAATTTAATACTTTTATTCTCTTAAATTATCTTTGGGATTAAAAGAATCCACACCCTCAACATGAAACCAAATCACAATGAAAGGAAAAAAACCCACAAATTCACAGATATCTGAGTTAACAAGAGGTGCCTAGAAACAAACTAGTTATAAATAGTAAGGACAGAAACATTTCCTATAATATAACATAATACATGGTCCGACCAGAAGAAGATGAAAAATTTGAGCCCCAGTCAGATGTTCTTCTGAAAGCCCTAGTGGGGATGATCTCAGCAACAAGAATGTCAGAGAACTGCCTGCCAAAAAAATAAAGAACTGTCACAGCCAAATGCTGACCTCTACCACTAGAGGAAAGCAGCTTAAGAGAAACAGCCTCACATCTTCTCCACCACTGAAGAAAGTGAACTCAAAAACTGTCAAATATCTTTGGTACAAGCAAAAGGGGAAGTCAACCATTGGATCCTGGAGAAGGCAGAACACTGATGACCAAACACAAATCCAGTTAAATTTGTGAGGAAAAATTAAAATTTCTGCAAGTTCTCTCCCGCTGAACAAAGCAGAAGTTTGTAAAGGACAGTAATGAGCAGAGGAAAATGTTGCTCTCAGATATACTCCCTCCTGACTATAATAAAAAATTCCAAAAATTTACTCTTTCCTCTGCATTTCAAGCTGCTTCCCTGTCCCTCGCTGAAGGAAAAAAAAAAAAAAAGGTCACAGTAACTACCAGAAAATGAAGAGCAAAGCTAAGATGTCCTAACAGCACTAAGATGTCTTCTATCACAAGAATTTGAACATTTTCATACAGAGAAACAGAAACTAATTTCCACTTTTTCATGGCAAAAATTTAACTAATTTTGTTATGGTGATATGAATAGCAGTGGATGCCCTTTTCAGAAGGGTTTTAATAGTACATTAAAATGTGATTATAAAAAAATTGAGCATCAGGCTCAACACATATTTAGATGTATTCTGCTCTGTTTCTAATTAAACTATTCTTTCTTTTTAATCCCATGAGATAAAGAAACTAACAATGTTCCCATATCACTAGGATACTCACTCAGTAACCAGCTACCCTTGATAGTCAAGTCTCGCTGCTGCTCACCTCTCAGCTCCATCCAAGACAGCGCGCCTATGCTCCTTAGACTGCCATCTCAACCTCAGCTAAAGCGTTAGATGGGAAACAGTCCATCAGTGACAGTCAGGACTGTCCCCTCTTCCTCAGAGAGCCACTCTTTTCAAAATATTTAATGACATCTGCAAAACTGCATAATTTTGAGTGAGTGTACTAGACTTCAAAGAGAATTAACAAATATTTAACTGAATAAGCAATAAATAAAATGGGTGGAAAAAACCTTCGGAATTTCTCATGCAATTCACCAGGGAAGAACAGAGGACTGGGACAGATTCTTGTGTATTTTTATAATGTCATAGCTCTGAATATTTGGACAATGTTCCAAAAGAATTGATCCTACTTTACAATAAAAAAGTACACTCATGCTGAGGCCTTGGTATGATGATAGACCTTTCAGCAGCAGTCCTGGCTAATGGTCTTTCACTCCTAGTACTGCACCTCTGTTCTGAAACGTGGAAGCCCTGTAAGGTGTCACTGACAAACAGCAACACAGAGCAAGACCTTCCCTCTCACTATTCGGGATCTTCAAAATGTAGCACACAGACTTTTGGCAACAAATAAAAAAGCCTTAGCAATAAAACTAAGACAAAGCCTTCTGTACAATAAAAACATGTAGCTTCAAGTATGGGAAATGTAAGGGTTTGAATACAGGGGTGGAGTGGGGGGAGGGCAAATGATTTACAAACACTCCTTTCCAGATCACAGTACTACAAACAGCGATGAGGGGAAGGAAATGCACACTGCTATATCAGCTCCACTGGATACCCCACCATGCTGATACCCTTGGGCCTTGAAGGGAAAACGTCTCTCCTCTCTGCCAAATGGCTTCTCCAGAACTCAGCCAAGGCATTCAGACTTAACACAGGGGAGATTTTTGCCTAGGGTACTGCACAGCCACAGCTTGAAAAGAAGAAGAAAACACAATGCCTAAAGAAAGAACCAGAGACCATGGAGTTCACCTGGCACCGTGTAATTATGTAATTGAAAAGCTCAGTCCTCACCATCAAATAAATCCTAAGTCCACACTGTGGAGCAGTAAGTGGTTTTAAACCCCAGCACTGGCAATAGGGGTGGGGTCCTGACAGGACTCTGTTTTCCAGGACCAGGCCTTTGTGAGCACACTGCAGACAGCTTGAGCCAAGCCTGCCATCGCCTATGGGGCAGAGAGGAGCACTGCTGTTTTGCACCACTGGTGTTTTTTAACACACCAGTTCCTTTGTGTTTTTACATATGCACTAAATAAAATTATGTACTGAAATATAAAACTGTGCTAGTGTCCAGGCTCCAAAAGCTCTTCAGTTACCTTTACAGCAGAGTCCTTGAAACCAGAAATAAGTTGTTTGGCTCTTTTTCAGGTCTTTAGATTATTTATTTCTGACATTAAGGGTTTGCAAATAAAAGACTTGAGATTTCTCATGTATTTGTATTATCTTGTATGAAGATTTTTTTTCCTCCTTATTTTACATCTTTTATTAATATAATGCTTATTTCACTATGGAATTCACTCAGACATTAAAGAAATAGTCCTTGCTAATACAACAAAATAATTGTTGATAATTTGATAGACTTACGAAAGCTTATTAGTGACTACACGTAAGCCAAAAAGCAGCACTAGGATTTGAAATATTAATAGTGAGACCTAAGCTCACAATATTCTCTTAGGAAAAAGTACTGATCCATACTCTGTCTTTTAAACATAGTATGCAAAATTACACAACTGTACAGAATACCACAAACAAACATTTAAAAAGAACACAAGTTTTGGGCTAACATATTCCAGTTAAGATGTCCAAAATAATCAGTTAATTAAATGCAATTATTTGTAACTAATTGTGAAGTTACACACATCTCAGTGGATAATTTTCCTCTTTTGGAAAAATAAGAGATTAAAGAAGAGAAGAAATGGAAAGGTAAGGGGCAGGATAGGAGTACAAATCAGAACATATTTCTTCCACTGAAATTGATTCTGTTAATGATTAACTCTACTCACACAGGTTATTTCAAGTAGAATATTTGTACTAGTAACAAAGTCAAAACAGACTCCAAAGCAAAGTCTTCTCTTTTTGAGTTTTCATTGGTGTTTTTTGCTCTATTCCATGTATCATAACATTATCAACATTCAAATTAAAATTTGACCTTTTTTCAAAGGTACTGCACATCTATCTGCAAAGATCAGATATTTAAATGATGAAACATTAATTCTTCTCTCAGCAATCCTTTGGTGATTTAATTTTCTACAGAGTTGGTCTGAGCCTTGAGTAAGACACTGCTCAAACAGAACTGAGGCAGCTGACATTTTTTGGGTAAAACTTTAGGAGCTGTGGGAAAACAATTGAGGATCAAGGCTTAACATTTTGTGGAATTTTTAAAATATAAACATTGTTTTTTCTCTCTATTTCCTCAGTTACAAGTTTAAATGGAGGTAGCAGGATTTGAATTAACTTGTTCACCTATACTTACTACTGCTTTCATTTTACAGGTATAATATAAATATTTATTATCCGTGTTGCAGAGTATTTAGAGGTGTTGTTTGTCAACTCTAAACACAGCATGGCGATAATGTGGGTTAAAAAAGGTTGAAAGGTTACAAAAATAAACAACTAGTCTTAAAATGTGTCAGCATCAGATGGTTCACTTTTTCATTTCAAGGAGTTAACACTACAGAAATCAGAGCAAAGCAGAACGAACCTTTAGCAAACTAAGTGAAGGCTTCACAAGTTCTCTATGAGTTATGTGAAACCACATGAGATATTGGACATTGGATATAAGAATCTGCTTGCAAATACTGGTCCTGCCTTCTATGCTAGATCGTTTTCTAAAGACAAGGGCAAGCTTAGTGAAAGCATGCTGGGGCAAAAACCAACTTGGGCTCTAAGCTGAATCAATTCTGAACTGTTTCCGACCGAGATGCCTGCCTAAGCAGTCTCTGACAGAAGGGGCAATTTTTTGGCATCATGGAACCCACTAAAAAGCCTGATTAGTACTTGTTAACATTTTCAGTAGTCCACTGGAATTAAACAATCCCCTTCAAAATGTTCTTGAATTACTAGTTATTCCAAAGAATAACTGCTGCTCCCACTTCACATCTGCGTCAGGTCCGTGCCATTGGGGAAGCTGGAGACTGGGACTCTGATCAAAGGCATTCCAACAGCTGACACTGGACATTTCTTTCCTGCAGCTCTCTGGTTGCTTCTCTGTATAACACATACCTGCAGACGTGCAAATGTTCACAGATTTTACAGGCCTGACGCTACCAAATCAGCTTTTTGTTTTCCAAGGAGAGATCTTCAATGGTAGTAACTTTTACCAATCTGTTTTCCTAGTGCTTCTTTTACAAGCAGCTGTGGCTGAAACATTCCTTCCACTCTCTTCTCCTCCCTCGCCCCCACTTCCTCAAGGAAATTCCATGGGATCACCATTCCTCTGGCCCCACACTGCAACAAAACTCTCATCTCCCAGGGGAGATGGAGCTTGTGCAATCACTGAATCCCTGCATCTGTGAGCACAGGGCAAACACAGAGCTCCTTCGTGCATCTGTATTCAGACTGCGTGTTTCTTAAGCAATGTGCTGAGGGGAACTGCTGATTATTGTTAGGCCAAAAGAAACTCCGAGTTTGAAAAGCCTCAATCTTTGCTTAACCACAAAATGGAAAGAGAAAATTAAAATTATATTTGTTTTAAGTTCAAGGTGTCTCAAGAGACTGTCTGCACATGGAGGATAGGACTTGAGAAGACAACTTTTTTACTTTTCTCTCAGTTACAGTTTTCCCCAAAATACCTATATGTCCCTAATGACATTCTACAAGAAGGCATTGTTGTAAAAATAAAAAAAAAAAACCCTCAAAACTTCTCAGAGAGGATTTCAGTGTGGAACTCATTTGATCATGAGTGTAAAGCTGTCTGAGTTTTATTTCTGACTAATTAAAGTATCAATACTGAGGGGAAGATAGTCTTCCTTCACATCATGCCAGGCTAGACACTTCATAACATCACTGCTGAAAGCAGTTGCTAAACAATAAAGGAAATGACTGCTTAAACCAAACATCACATCTCCAGGCCAATCACAATTCCCATGGCATACCACGCAAATGCCTCACCACTGACTGTGGAAGTCAAGCCCTAATAAAAAGGAGCATTTCAGCCTCCATATCAGGCCTACATCCCAGTGCATCTGCAAAAGGAACATACAAAAATTCATACTATTTCTCTTGAGCTGCAGAAATGGGATACCTATTTTTGACAGCAACCTCTTAAAAGATCGTCAGCTAAGACAGAAGCTAGTAGAGCCGGTTTACATACCACAGTGGTATGTAACTCCTCCTCTGACAGTTTGTCTAGCTGAGAAACTGGGTGCATCAGATGGGCAGAACACAAGTGAGATTAACTAAATCCTGGTCCTGGGGCTCCTGAGGGTGTTTCTCTGCAGTGCTGCACTGTGTCCCACACCACTGTGTGCCTGCACAGGCCACAACACCGGCACAATCAGTGAATACACCTAGGGAACCCACCTTCACCCTTCTTGGTGGTATGATTGCTCTGAAGAGCAAAACTGAGTGCAAACTGAAGCTAAGGAAAATCTACTGCAGATAATACAAACCTCAAACCATGCCACAGTCCTTGAAGAAGGAATAAAGAAAAATACAATGCTGGTACCATACAGGGCAGAACAGTACAAATCACATGCTACTCAATTACTGAAGAATCAACCTCCTCCTACAACCAAACAACATTCTGTAGCCCTGGTGTTATTTATTCAGAGATGTATGCAATACTACTATTTTTAAACATGCATACATAAAACTCTAAAAGAAGAGATTTGCAGAGGGTTTCTTTCTACCCTAAAAAAGTAAAAACAATAGATAGGCTCTTGTTTCAATATAATCAGAAATAATACTGTTCTTAAAAAGAACAGTCTCAGAGACACTGATGTATCACATCTAATTATGTGACATGAAATCATATTCCTCATAATTATGAATGCAATACTTCACTGCAGCTGACAAACCATGAAAGAAAAATGCAAGAAAAATTGAGAATAAAGGAGAAAAGAATGAAGAGAAAATACTTCAAAAAATTGGAGAAGTTAGCTTTGAAACCTTCCATTCCACTTTCCCTTACCCACACCATCTATCTAAAGGGGTTGTATTTGTGTTCTACAGACATTTTCACAGACTGAACTAAGCAGCAGTGACTTGCCCTGAACACTTTCCCAATGAGTTAAATGCAAGAGATGGTCAGAGCATTTCCTAAAGTCCAGACATCTTTTTTCTAATGAGAAATGTTGAGCAAAATTAGGAAATTTCTTGCTTTTAAGTGACGGTAGCACTGTCAGCTCCCTGCTATAGTAACGTTTGAGTTCCAATTCACTTTTCAGTCCTGAGCGTGTTTGAAGGAGATGGGAAATAGCAACATGGGGAGAGGTCACAATTACACACCAAGCAAAGAACATAGAAACATTAATATGCTAATGGACACCACTTGACTTAATGAAAATATGTGTTTTATTAAGAGCAGGGAATTGAAACAAGTTTTAGATGATCTTGCCTCAAAACAGGGAAACATTAGAGTACGTAACTATAAAAAACAAAGGTTCTTCTGATGTGGAAGCAAAGCTGTATAGCATGTCTGGCTCAAATGTTTCAAAAAAACCCATTAGCCTGCCAGTTGTTTTAGCTATGCCTGTGTTCATGATATTGAATATTAAGAAGGGAACCCTTCAAATACTCTCTAAACAAGATGGGATTTTGGAATGCACATATGCAAAGTCAGCCATTGCAAGGTTCTGACCACCCTGGCAGAGAACAATGGTCTGTCATGGTAATTCCATATTTTGTTATCCTAAACTGCTGTCCTGATTGTAATCCCATTAAAAGTGCACATTTTAACAATACAGTGATAATTTAAGGGGGAAGGCCAACTAAGTGAAACTGTCCAGAGCAGAAAGCAATTTCAAAAAATCATATAGATTACAAACAGCTTGATACAAGCAGCACAGTATGAGCAAATAGCCTGGAAGGGAGAATATCAGAGGGCGAGCTGGCATGATGATTTATGCTGAACTGAATAAAAGAGACCTGGGTTAAGCCTCAAAGCCTGAAATCTCACCCAGGGACTGGGGATTGTCAGGAGAATGAAGGGTCTGCTGCATCATCCTCATTTAATGATGCAAATGTCACAAAAGGAGGTCTCTGAAGAAATTCAGCATTAAAGAGATGCCATGCTGCAGGCTAGCAAGTGGAAAGTGGAAAGTACAGGGCTTTGGAACCATGTGGCTTCAGCATAAAGGTCATCCTCAGCAAAGCACAGCGCTTAGCAAGAGTCTGGAAAGCACCTAGAAAACATGTCAAAGCAAGTTACAAACTCCTGACTGAATCTGCTAAGATCCAATCACGTAAGTCCCTAATCAGATAAGCAGGCTCAACAATTTCAATGAATAACTGGAATGGATTTAATCTCGTATCTTCAGATACAGATATTAAATGAGTTAAAAGAAATGACTGTCTAAGAGTCATCAAAAATGAAAGTACAATGAAAGCCTAAATAATGTATTCATAAACACAACAGCTGAAGGAAGCATATCAAGTATTGACAGCCACACCAGGAGAAGGGAGAACAATTAGGCATGGCTGAGGCCACCACTGCTTCAACAATCCTGTCAAACCAGCTCTTCATGGCAGAGGCTTGCTCAGTGCAGCAGATCTCATGCAATGGCACTACATGGTTGTGAAAAGAAACCACACAGCAGTGTCAGGCAGCTTCCTACAGGCTTTCCCAAACCATGCTCATTGGCTCCTTTTCTCTGCTCTTGTCCTTCTATTTAGCTGGCCACTCCTGTCTAGCCTCCCACAGAAAAGACAAGATCTGTGGGCCATTGCATCGATTGCTTTGCCCACTCTTACATACCTGATGGAAAGCTCTTATGGCCAGGACTGACTCACATTGTGTCCCCCCAACACTATTCTCATTCTGGGTTGACTGTTACGACATCCTTGTAACAAACATAATACCTAATTTACTATTCCCCACACTTCTGCCTCTGGCACAACTGATATGAGGAAATTTGTTTTCCCAAAGCAGAACTGGAGTAGCAGACTTAGATTTGAATGAACTATTCAGAAACATGGCAGCTTCATTTCCCACAAAAAAGCCAATAATACTGTCTGAAAAATAGTTATGTTCCCAAGTAAGCCCTCACAACAAAAACATAATCTGCTCTTTTCATCTTGGAAAAGAGGAAAAAAGCTTCACCTAATAGAAAAACAGAAAGCACCAGTCAGATGAAGGTGGAGACAGATTTGTAGAGACATACACTGGCAAATTGTGCTCTTGCCAGGAAACTACTTTTCCACAAAGCTGGTGAACATTTGCTGTGTCCATAAATACTGACAGCTCTGCTACAATAGAAGGGCAAGCCCAACACTTCCATAACTTGATAAGAGGTTTCTCTAGTGATTCACCAAAAATAATTAAACAAAATAAAAACATGGCCAAAATTAGCACTGCTAGTTGTCATGAGCAAGAACTAAAGCAAATATTGACTAAAGCAAATGAAAGTCACAGTGTAACATGACCCCTCCACCAAGAACTCTGTAGATTATTCTACCTTGTATTCTGAGGGATTCTTTGAAAAGCAATATTTCTCTACAATAACCATCACTTAAAACAACTTTACAGTAGAGTGTATATGATATGATACAAGTCCATGATGAGCAGAGGGAAAAATCTCTGCAGATGGGATGTTTCTGGTATTTGCAGTAACAATGATGTTTTTCAACCATTATTTCCTCAACCCACAGGTGTTTCTCTGTCTTGTCTGACATCAGCCAAGAGATACAAAACAAGCCAGTGACCTTTTTCTGTACATCCACTGAAAGCTGCTTATTGCCAACTAGCAAGATCGTTTCTACAATATGCAGAGCAGCCTTTCTATCCATTCTTAGCATCAAGCACACCAGCAGACACCCTCTTAGGACAGCAAAATTCACTCTATATGAGGAAAAGAAGCTAAAATTACTCTGAAGCCTCCCAGTAAAATCTTACGCAATTAAAACATTTCAGAGACCTCGAGTAAAAAGCAGTTTCTTTACTGACTTCAGTGTCCAAGATTTTATTCTCTATTTATATTTTATTGTCTCAGCTTAAACAATGAACGTGGCAGGTTCACTTTAAAGAATATCTTGCCATCTATGTCCTAAAAGTTTAGGCAGATTTGTAGGAAGGAAACAGTTTGCATCTGAAATTTGCCATGGTCTATAAAAATGGATTACTGAACTTCTGTGAACTGGGTGCTGTCATATCTATCTTATTGCTGCATTAAGTTAGTTGCTAAGGGACTATGTTGGCCAACCCTAAAATTTCTGGACATCTCACTTGGCTCCTCAGCAGAAACGGAGAATTTTGAAACAGAGTCTCCTTTCCTCTCAAGTAAGATGCTTAGGATAGAAACATCTCACAGGAATAAATGCCATAACCTTTCAGGACTGTAAATTCACATCAGAATTGATTTAACAGCTTCATGGCTGCGGTTCTAATTCATGCTGTTCCAACTACAATCATATATTGAACAGCAACAACAAAATGAGAGTCTTTGGCTATCCAGGAGGAAGAGGACCAGTTACAGCAAAGTAATGAACACACTTTTTTCTAGAGTGTTCATACACTGATGACATCTGAAACTGTGCAAACCAAAATGTCTTCAGAAAGAGATTAAGGAGCTATAGTAATCACTGCACAAATAGTAGTTACTGGGCGTCTCCAGTGCAAAAGAACCTCACGGGTCTGTCCTAACATAACATGAGTGCACAGGCGAAGGTTTTTTCATCAGTTCAAAAGAAGAAAACGGGAAGGAAAAATCCACTTCTGTGAAACATGCATTTGCAACTAAAACTCAAGTTACAAGAGGGCATTGTCACATGGGAAGCTGTAAAAACATTTAATTTATCAACAAGTCTTTTCACAGATTGATAATCTGTTCTTCGCTGTAAAACACAAGGATTTAATTTGCTGTTGGAAAAATTAGCAAATAAGATTATATTTTTTTCTTTAAAGACCTAAGAGTAAGTTGTTTTTATTATAATACTATGATGACTTATATGTGACTACTATCCTGAAAGTCCAAATTCTTTTTAAAAAATAAAATAGAAATTCTTCTCTATAAATTAGGTATTAGACTTTCTGCAATCTTAAAAAACAAAGGTACTTTACATAAGCTGGGGTCCAAGATTTACAAGTTTTCCTAGCTATTTTTCTTACTTGTGTTGTGCTCTTGGGGATGCATGTTTTTATATTCTTAGTTATTTATCTGCTAAATAGAACATAAAATTATTTTAAGAATCTCAGATAGTAGCATTATATACAAATCTTAGTGATTGCTCATTAATTCAAGATAGATTTGGATGCTTTCTTACATGTAGTATTGAAAACTTTGCTGAGTACTTTTGATTTCAAAATAATCCAGAAATCACACCATGAATTTCAGAAGTACTAAGAAGTTTACATGTTCAGTTAAACATTTAAGAAAGGCAATTTTAAACAGTGTATAAACAATGTAACTGCACAAGTCTCTTGACATATGACCCACATTTGAAAGTAACTAAGAGACATGTGCTGCTGTAAAAATTAAAAAATAAAATCAATAACTCACACAAGCAAAAAATTTTATGTTAACAATATTGCTTGAAAACCTTCTGCTAAACCAAGTCTACCCAGAATTCCAGCCACTTGAGAGGATACTTACATGGGTCAAAAAATCATAAAAATAATTGTGCAGTAATGTACAGCCATAAATTAGTCTGAAACTAGGATAAGCCTTCAAATGTACACTGTAATTTACAGTGATGCAGAACAATTATTTGAGGAGTTTGTAACAACAGATTATCTTAGCAGAGAACAGAGGAGACCCTCTCTGCAGGTCCTGAATAGCAAGTTTCACATTTAGGTATGTTATCTGTGGTTTCAAAAGCACCACACAGCAATATGAGTAATCACAGTTTTTAGGAAAGCAATGGGTTGCTTCAGTTCACCACTGTATTTCCACTGTCTTTGCTTTTCCAGAGTGCCAAACAATCTTTTCCTTCTGATTGCCAAGGAAATAGAAACCTGCCATGATACCACAGCACAAGGTTGGTTTTTCATGAACCTGTTTTCCTTCCCTCGTAATCCAAACGCCCATTTTGCATACCTAGTATAAGCTTTTAAGGTATGACATTATAATGTACATTTAAACATAGTACTTACGGTTGGCATAATTTTACCAGGTCCTGGTCAGTGGTGTTTGGAGGCAGTGCTCTGATGTAAAGGTTAGTTTTACTTAATTGATCCCATCCTGAGTTGCTGCTGCTACTACTGTTGTTATTACTGCTGGTGGTGCTGGGACTAGGAGGAGCCATTGGGTGGGCTGGTACAATGGACTGCTGCAAAGGAAAAGGCAGCAGTTAGAGTAGACTACAGACAGCAATCACAGCATGCACATCAACTCAGTCTACAGTAGCCTGTTCACCATTTGGAGCACTGTGTTAAATCTGTTCATAATTACTCATGGATTTGAAATACAACTGCTTTCACACCACATTGGGGACAGGATTCACAGGCACATTCTAACATATCCAACCACCATTTGATGCATGCTCGATGCTTGACACAGGATCAAAATATATATAACCTCCACTGAATGTTACTCATAGGATTTTATCACCCTTCATTGTGACATCTGATGTGAAAATGAAACAGGAGATATTGCTCCTCTAGGTTCCAGCAGGTATAAAGTTTATATCACTAGGATTGTTTCACGTCAAATTGTGGCAGACACAAAGACCACGCTCTTTCCTTAATCTATCAGAAAAAAATTAGAAGCCTCTTTTCTATCTCTTCTGGCTTTTAGTACTTCACACAATACTGATACTGGCTTTTTTAAGCACAGATAGCTTAAGGACCAGACTTTAAACGAATTGTGTGCCTTGGCAGAACTTTCATCCTGCCACCGAGCTCCATATTTGTGGATTACTTCAAGATTGTCAAGAAAAAGATTCCATATAATGGTAAGAAATTCAAGTTTCAAAAGGAGAAAAGCACAGAAGTACTTCTATCTAGTCCTCAAGATATCTAATGCTTTTGCTCTTAAAATCAGGCCCTAATGGAACATAAAAACATCCTAGATAAAATCTGCAGTAGAGCAATCGTTCATATTAACAACAGCATAGCAGGACACTGTACAGAAAGTACCATGAACAGGTCTGTGGTGTTGTAAGAGAGGAATACCTTAACAAACATACTAGAGAACCAAAGTTGCCACTAAATGCCTCATGACTACACAGTTTTCACTGCCGAACTGGCTGCATGTGGCCCCTTTCCTGCAAGAGTCTGAGCTTCCATGGCTCAAGAAGCTCACAGCAAAGAACCATCCTGGGAACTGCAGAGGAAAGGCACAGTAGGGAGTAAAAAAATAAAGTGGAATATACAGTGAGATGTCACTGTAGGCTCACTTGTTCCTGCCCTGGTGCCACCCTCTTCTTTGGATTGGTACAGACAGTCGCATAGCCACAGATCAAACTAAAAAACTGTCTTCCCTGACCTGGTACACCACATGTGGCCTTCTGCTAAGCAAAAACTTTGGCTGTCAGAAGGCAGGGAACAGGAACATAAAGCCAGAGAGGAAAGCACTAGTTTGCCACTCTTTAAAGCACCCATGAAACTACAGCCTTAATACACAAGAAGGAGAAACTATTTTGGACGTAACCTCAGGAAATTGGAATGAAATTGTGAGTGGGAGAAAAGTACAAAAGCATGCCTTGTATCAGATCCTTTATGATAATTACATGTTTATTTTTTGTGTTTCCCTAGGAAAGTTTCAAAATCTTCCAATTTGGCATATTGCAAAGTTTATTATGCAGCTATAATGGCCTGGAACAGCCAACTGCAAGACTTGCTATAAAACCAAAATTAATAAGTAGTAACATTGTTGTTGCCTAATTTAATTGAACTGAAAATTACCAAAAATAATTAAATATACTCCTGATCACTTAACATTTCAAAACTGAATCTCAATATTTCATTGCCATAGGGTTAGAGATTTTTGTGTTTTGTTTGGTTTTTAATATAGATTTTTAGAAACATCAAATCTCTTCCAAAATATTTATACTTGGAATTGAAGGACTGACCCAGAATTTCTTCCAGGGAAAAAGATTAAATGCTCCTTTCCAAGTCTGCAATGGAAACATTGACAGATTTTAACCATAACAGCACAAGTCAGGCTGTCAGACCACTCTGCTTCCAGTAACACCAGTCCATTATTTTCAGGGTCACAAGCAATGCAGAATGACAGAGCAACTAGCTTCAAAACATTTTCAGAACAAACAGAACAAACTTAGTCTGGCACAATGATATTCTCTTCAAAACCTTCAGTGGAGTTCTCAAAATGCAAATAGTGATCAAATGCATGACTCCGTTCATGGTTTCAAAATGCACACTTGCCTCATGCAGGCACGTACGCTGCCAGAAAACTCAACATACACGTACCTGTATTCATCTAAACTGGTAATTACAATTGAAGGCTAAAAGCCTCAATTAAGTTTTTCATATCTTTGGTTTGGTTTAGCTTTTACCTCTTAAAATGTTTTTTCCTTAAAGTCTTTGTTTTTCTATGTTATAAAGAACTTGAGTTTTGTAAAATCTTGTCACCAGCTGGCCAAAGAGAGGAGGGGAAAATGTGTGTCTGTGTGTAGAGAGAGCAGGAATCCTAACTCTGTCTGCCTGTAAAACATAAACACTCCGTTCTGAGAAATTTAAACTTTTATTTAAACATGACGATGTTCCAGTGCTAGTGGTCACATCCAAACACGATGAGAATGTAAATGGGACTAGAGTTGTCTTCCTAAGTTTACAGACAGAAGGTTTTTCACTGCTTCCACAGAGACTCATACCTTTACAAGCCTTAAAGTCTTTACAAAACACAGATGCTGGGCGTACCGCAGCTCTCAAAACCTGCAACCCAATGACAGACAGACAGCTATTAAGGGGCCAGTGACATCTTACAGCCATACAACTTAAACACATTTTTTACATTAAAACTTAATTTTAAAATCTGAATCATTCTTTCCTCTCTGTTCTTCATCGACGACTACTTGTAAAAACTAAATTATAGAGGTCCCTCTGTTGTTCAAAGGGGCTTTATTTTTTCAGTTGCTATTGCTGCAAAGGGCTGGTTGGCAGTGCAGTCGCGGCGGAGCCTCCTACGCTGACAGTGCATGCCAAGAGAAGAGTTTTTCTGCTGGCGGAGTTGCATCACCTCCCCAAACAACATCAGCTAAGCTGATAAAAGCTCTCTTCTGCCAGCACAGCTGCATCCACACCTGGGCTTTTGCCAACATATTGATGTCAGTGAGGATGTATGACTTTTTTCCACACCCCTGGCTGACACAGCGCTCTCTGGCAAAACGCTCTGCAGAGGAGACCTGGCCAAAGTTTGGGGTTGTTTGTTTAGAAACAGCTTTCACAAACATTAAATGAAAGCTTTGCCTAAAACCTGAAATCAAATTTGAAAAGTTTTGTTTTGCAAACTGTTGTCTCTCCTGCAAATCGGTATCAAAAGCTGTTGTTAAGTTTTGTCATATGGACCTCACAACAATTTGCAGTATTGTAGCACACAAAAAAACCACATTCATTAATTTTTCTTTTTAATTATTGCATCTTAAATTAAAATACTGAACACAAGGATAGGATAAATAAATCTAAGTAACAGACCACTATTTCTTGTGACAATATTCCCATTCACAAGAAATACCACTGTCACACTGGTTTGCCATTTCCTCTTTAGTTTTCACTCCCAAAGGTAATTAGTGATCCGTCTTTCTACACAGCAGCTTCCTTCCTGTCACCTTCAACAAACATCTCAGCAAAAAAGGCCAGTGACAGGATAAGCCTCCCATCTGCTCTCTGCTGATCACTCCACCCCATCCTGGAGCCAGATGCGAGGAACCCCCAAAACCCTTGCCTGATCTCTTAAGGGACCTTCCCTCCAGCCCCCCACGACAGCAGTGGGAAAACCACAGGTATTTGTTAGGATAACAAAAAGCTCAGTGACTGAACAGTCCTCATGAAGTGCCTTAAAATAAGAACTGCCCGTCCGAGTTTTCTTCTCAATAAAAAACCCAAAAGGGAATAATTGCAAGTACTGAAAAACAACTGGAGAATATACTCATGAACCATTCCCATCTTTCTTATAAACCTCTCTATGCTTAAGGACTGAAAATGAGTCAGAGCAGGATTCTGTCTGCCAAGGAGAAGAATCTCTTTGCTGTCAACAGGAAAAAAAGAGAAAGACATCAAACCAAAATGGAATAACTCCAAGAAATTCCTTTGACCTGGAGCTTGAAAGATACTGACCATTGCTGCCTTCAGACTACAGAAGTCCAAGGAAATTTCAACAAGCAGAAGATAACTTGGATAACAACTGTCCTAAAACAGAGCCCAATCATTATGGTAGCAATCCATTTAAGTCACTAACTTCATATCATAAAAGCATGCATACGAAGTTATATAACACGCTAGCATTTAATTATGAGTTTCTTCACTCAGCTAAATTCCTGATGGGAAAAATACCAAGACTTCTAACAACAGAGTTAGTCCTTACACATCTACTCTAAATTCAAATCATAAATTGCAGAATACATTTATTACCAGATTTAGACTGAACTGCTGCTCGGATCAGTTTATAGTATCAAAATCTTGTAACTAGTGTTTTCCTAGCTTTGCTCATTTGACTAACTACAAGTACCTGCTCACCCTGTCTGGCTTAGTTTAGTCTCCCTGATTTCCCTAAAGAGCATTTTGAAACAGCACCTTCAGTAGCAGCAGTGACATAAAAATTACCATACATTTTTTTGTGTGCAACTGTGATAAAAAGTATTACATTACATGAATCTAGAAATCTTTTTTAATTGAGGGTTGTTTAATTTATTTATTAATCTACCTAACACAGAGCTTTACACATACAAGGAAAGCAAGGGCTCAGGAGAACAGAAGATGCCATCCCTCATGAAGCAAGACACTGCCACACTTTGTGCACAGCTTAGGAAATAGAAAGTTGTTTGGAATTAAACCATGTCCCTAGCAGAAAGAACTCCAAGTTTTTAACAGAAATGACTGTTCACTGATGAATACAGTTGCTTTGTCATCTTTCTTTAGATAAGGAAACACTAAACCTTGATCACCTAATCTAAGCCAGCAAACTGATTGTGGAGATGCCATTTTGAGTGTCCTGCACTATTCTATTTCATGGTTTTCCTCATCATATTGGAAATGTAATGGCAAGCGAAACTGAATTTCTAGAGGCCTCTCCAAGTCCAATTCTCAGTGGACATGAGTCAACCAGTAGAAACTGAAAGATCTGCTTCTGTGTTCACATCTCCTGCCTTAGGGTAGGTTCTCCAACTGTTGTTCTTCAGTCTGTCAGCACTTGTCATGTGAAGATTCAGCAAGTCAGATGCTTTCTAAACATTTTCAGGATGATACCAGTGTAAAGAGTAGCTCAGAAACTCCAGACTCCTGTTGAAAATCTCCTCAAAAAGGAAAAACCCTGAGACCTGCCCTCTTTTTCTCCTTCAAAGCACCAACCTTAACTACTCTTTGTACAGGTAAAGAATATGATCTCCCAGTGACACTGTAAGAGTCAACAGGACTATTCCAGCAAGAACCTGGTTTACTGCGCAAAGCTGAAACCATGGGTATTGTGTTTTGTGATCAGACAGAGCTATTTGCGTACCCAGAAGTCAATCCTATTTCATCTTCCTCTAGATAGTGATGACGAGTGTTAGTGCTCCAGCCACAAGCAGCAGAAACAATTAAGACTGAGAAGATGCAGGACCCTGTGGGTGGAGGCTGGCATCACACAGAGACTCTCCCTGTTACAAAACACCACAGACAGCCCAGGAGCACCCGGAGATCCAGCCCTGGGTTTCTCCCCTAAAAGCTATCTAAATGTTCCATATCTTGGCTTGAAAGAATTAAACCCAAAATACTACAGCTGGTATTACAACAATGATGGAGCGCAATAAATAGATTCAAAATTAAGTTCTCAAGAAAAAAAATAAATCACACTAAATGGGGAAGCTCCCTCACCTTGAATTTTATTCCTTAACACATAAGTTTTAAGAGGATTTTTGCAAGATAAAAATAGAGGGCTATGCCCTTTTCCTTGCCTGTATGTTACAGCCAAGTCCTATAAAAACAATTTTTCTAAATTCAGGTAACAGTCTTCTCCATACTAAAAGGAAACAAAAAGAAAAAAAACCATAGGTGCATATCATCATGTATCAATGAAAATAAAATTTTTAAAAAGTTATTTTCACTTTTTTTTTTAAGTTAATATTGTCTTTCTTGACACACTCACTGTTTTAACTAATTTGAACCAGCTTGCCATTAAGGATGAGAAATGTTTCTGGCAAAATCCAAGAAAGCAGTCAGTGCCTTTTTTTCTGAGCCATTTAAGAAGCCCTTCCTTGAAATACAGAAATGCACAAATGAGTCAGTGCTTCTCTCAGCTTCCTTTTTAGAAGATCTTCATGAAGAGTGGCTCTATCAGCAATGAAACAAGACAAAGTCTAGCATAAACCATTAGTCATGGCTCAGATGCTCCCAACAATTTCACCTCTACACTATACTGACTGTAACCCAGGCTCTCTCCACACTGAGCTGTTTTGCTTCCTTTCCTCAGATCCTACAGTAACATAGAAGGACTAAACTTGTTCTCATCAAAAAACAACAATTACTAGCAACAGAAAGTACAAAAGTAAACCATTCCAGCTTGTTACAAAATATCACATTTTCATATGTTAAATGAAGTTGAACCAATGTTGTTTATATTACATGTATTAAAGCTTAATGCAACAGCAATCTTCTCTTAGTAATGAAACAAAGCTCGAAATCTATTTCCTTTTTATGAAGACACTTGAAAAAGGCATAATCCTGGCCACATTGAAGTATATGACAAAACCCACACTGATGCTTCTGAACAGATTTTTCCTGCTTTTTCCATTATTATTACTAAAAAAGATCTTTCTAATTTGGAGATGACAGATGGTAACAACAAAACAACGAATGCAAGAAGGTCCTTCTGGTTCAGATAGGTCTTCTGGAATCAAAGTTCCCAGGAACTCCCCTACTACATTGACTTTATCCCCTGTCAGGGATTTTTAAATGCTCCACTGGCTGATTCCCCTAATCCAGAGACAAAGGTGTTGGATACATGAAACTAGCCACACCATAGCACAAAAAGTATCACAAAGGAGAGCAAGGGGTGTGCTGAACTGGGCTATGTCCTGTTCCTTTGCCCAAGTTTTAACTTCTACCTGCTCATCATGAACCACAGCATCCCTCTTCCCTCTCAGTTTTATACCTGGATTTCCTGGACAATCCCCTGAAACAATACACTGGTACCATGTCCTAGCCATGACAGAATTATAGACACATCTAAAGTAAAATATTTGACTTTTGGTTTCTGAAATTTGAATAAGCTGCAGCGATACAACATTAGTCCACACTAAAAGAATCTAAAAAGAAATCCAAGATGCTGAAATATCTGAAGAAACACAGCATGGTACTAAGATCCACCAGTCAGACAATAAAGCATGTGCATGCTTTTCTGGTTAGCTCTTCATCAAGCAACAGACACAAAAGAATTCACTGTCAACTTCCTTCTTGACTCTAGCAAAAATGCAGGCCTATTTTCTTCAGTGAAACCAGCCAAGTCTTTTGCTCAGGATCCAGAAAGCAAATAATACTGAATATCTAGACTATTTTCAAGTTTTTGTTCCAGCTTGAGAATTCAAATTACAATTAGAAGAAAACACATTCATTTTCAGAGAGGCTTAAATTGCATACTAATCATTTATGCCAGCCCCTGAAAGGTAGTAAGTCCAACACATGACATTGAATACAAATAAAAAAAAAATCCTCTGTTGCATTACACATCTGTTGGTACATGTTAATAGCAGGGTGTAAAATCTTACAATTCGCCACAATAGGAAACATTCAAGATATCATTGGTATGAGAAGTTCTTCACCTGAAACAGTAATTAACATAGAAACTCCTGTCATGCAACAGTTAAGGCTAGACCACAGATGGTCACATTCAAGCTGGCAAATCACACACAGCTCACAAGCACTTCAACGGCAGCTCAGAAGACAGTACTTATGGAATACAAGTCAAAAATTATTCAATAAACTTTTCATGTCCTAGGTTGTGTGATGGGAGATGGACCATGCTGGGTCATATGCTAGCAGGAATGTCCTACATAGTGGCATAGGCCACATTTCCAGTGGACTCCACGAAATCCCAGTGATAAGCATGTAGAAAGTTTTTTAAAGCATTGAAGGCAGCAGCCATGAGTCTTAAGGGGAAAAATAGAGAACTGTAGCATTTGCCTCTCAGACAGATGACTATTTTAGTACTCACAACATTAAGAGGTTCATAGTGGTCCCTTCTCACTGTATACAGGACTCTGCTTTAGCATTTATTAAACAGGAAACGCCTACTCACTACCTCCATTTAAAAACTCTGCAAATGTCAGCACATGAAAAATCAAAGACAAGATCATTCAGGCAATTATTCTACTTCATGGAAGTCATCAAATTCCCAGTATGTTAAAAAAACTGTCCAGCCAAACTACAGCTGGCACATACAGAATTCCCACAAAGAGTTTCTCTTCTTTGTCAGCCATCAAATGCCTAGTAATTCTTAATTTTTTTTAAAGGGGAACAGAAAGATTCAGGAGATTTCACAACAATCAGCCCAACTTCAATTTCTGTAAATATTCTGGAACAAATTATTGAACAATCACCTTATGAGAATCTAGAAACAGAGAAAAAATGACAAAAAAAAAAAAGCAGACAGAATAGATCTGTCAGAAACAGATCACATAAGAAATCTCTTTTTTTTTCCCCACTGCCAGTACAACCAGCTTAGTGAATAAGGCAGAAGCAGTAAATATCTAGAGATCTTGACTGAGACTTCTGACATCATCCCACATGGTATTTCAATCAGCAAAAAAAGGAAATATCCCTAGATCATTTCTAAGGCACTCTATAGCAGAAAGTGAAGTGTGGACTGCAGTGGAGCACAAGCTAATAAACTCATTAACTTCTCAGTGTGCCCTGTCAGGGGAGGGAAGGAAGCAGAGCTAAAGGTACACCAAAAGGCATTATCGATCCTATTGCTTCCTCCTCCTCTCCAGTCCTCAAATTCATGGTGCTTCTGAACCTTTGTGTCTTTAACGCCCACTCAAGAAATGAAGTTACCCTAAACCCAACTGAAGATCAAACGGCGTGCTAATATCTCAAAGTAAAAGACACTGCTCTGATTAAGATAACAGAAAATTTCTATCATTTTTTCTTTAGAAAGAAAAACTAAAAACAATTAGACATCTCCTGTAATAAAAAAAAAAGTAAAGGAAACCCAGCAATTATTTTTTCTTATGCATGGAACCTGTAAAGAAGCGTACTGAGATCTGAAAAAAAATAATACGTATTTTCCTCTTACTGCATTTATAGTGTAATGGGAAGAAGTGGAACCTAAATGGATGGAAAATGAGAGACATGGCTTTATCCTGGATATTTTTTGGCTCACTCATAGGAAAATACAAGACAGTAGGTAACCATTTTTCTAACTAAATGTCACAAAACTAAGCTCTGGCAGCATCACACGAGGCAGTTACTTCTGTTCAGAGGACAGACTCTTCTATGAGAAGAATGCTGGTCTCCAGCTATACTATTATTTGTTCCACTTTTTTGTCATTATCTGTTGTGAACTTTTACCTCCAGTGCCGACAAATGGGGCCACAGACAATATTCAATGTGACCAAACACTTGCTGCTTTCAAGAATTTCTATTTGTGATGTTAAAATGAATATTTTTATGGGTGTAGGTAGTTGCATTTTTAATTTCATAATGTAGTAAATATGCAATCTCTTAACTATTAAGGATACTATCCATCACTGTCTTTTGGTGGTTAGTCTAGCTAAGCCTCTATATCTCATAAAGCTGCTGTTTGTAAGTCTAAGTTAAAAACTAGCATAGTACAGACACATACCTTGACTTATTCAGAGAAATGCTTGAATATCTGTATTAAAAAGACCAGTAGTAGAGCAAAAAAAAAGAGTATGTTTGGCCAATCTTTAGTTATTTAAAATAATAGAGAAAGAAATGTTTCCTCTTGAAAAGTTAAAAACTCCATACAGAAGTTTCTGAAGCGTTATTTACTCTTCTTTCATACTGTATTAGACTTTAGATTTCTGACAAACTCTTGCAAATATTGTCTCTTAAGTGCCACAGGCTTCAGGATGCACACAGGCAGTTTCTTATTTCAGTGCTTTTTTTTTAATTTCTTTTTTATTATTTTCCAAACTCTTGGCTTTTCCCCCAACAAGTACAATGTCACCATTCTGCTCATCTGGCTATTCCTATCCACTCTCGCTCCACAGACAGCAATTATAGGACAGAAACAGCACTGCATTGAAGATGCATGTCAAAAGAAGCATCTGCTTTTCTGGCAAACTCCACACTGTTGGTGGCATTGGAATTATTGCTATACTGTTTGTCACAGGGTTAGACCACAGATGGTTCTTTTGGCTGACATGGGATCCGCTATGTCATTTTATGTTTCTTCAAGTTAAATAAATTGAAGAACTTGTGCCCGACCATGCATGAGAGAGTCAATTCCTATCAAAATCCCTTTGTCTATGATTGCTGATTCCTTATGGGCAGCATACTGCACCCAGTATAGCAGCAGCATTGTTACTGTGAATCCCTCTGTTCTGTTTCAGAGAAGAGAACGTCCGTTCTTTCTGGCAAGGTCTTTTTTTCTGTTACACCAGTATTTAATAGGTAGCCCAGTCTATTTCTGTTTCTCCTGATGCATTCTTCGACAAAGCCGATGGAACAGTTCAGGCAGCTGGCTCTGGCTCTTTCTTCTACATTCCTCAATCTTACTCTCTCTCCAACAGACCACACCCTCTTCACCACAGCCAGCATCTCCAGTTGGAGGAAAGGAGACATGTCAGGAAAAGTATAGAAAAAGCCAGTTTAGTAAGACTTCATCATAAAGTCTAAATCTAGATGACCTCACAAAAAGGCCCTTTGAGGTGCACAATTTATGTTTCATAGTAATGACTACTTTTGATATTTTATCTCTCCTACTCAGTTTGCAAGTGATTTACCTTTTCTAAGTGTCTAATGCATTTCCATGTCTCCAGGCCTAACTAATGTGGAGGTATCAGCCAACAACAAGACAGTGTAGGTATATTGCCAAGTGCAACACAAAGGTTATTGTAATTGTGATATCAGGAAGGTCCAATTCTGTTGCTCAACAGCTTGTTATGCGCCCAAGTCAAGTTACAGTTGAACCAATTTCAGTGAGAACAGTAGCATCTTACATCACTTTACATGGAAATGAATGACTCCTCTAGGAGCTGAACAACAGGAAAGCATACTCTGAGCATCACTGTCCTTCCTAGTTAATCTCCTGCAATTATTTCCATAGTCTTTCATAGTATTTGCCATGGAAGTGAGGTCAGCATGATCTGTGCCGGGCTGAAAGTTCCATTCATCTTTTCACTACTCACTTCTGAAATTTCAAGAGGTGCCCTTATGGTTTTAATATTCTGCAATATGATAAAATGCAGCAGATACAACTCATTATAATCAACACACTGTAACAGGACATACATGACATTGCTGGTAAAGGATTAAAGCAAGTCTCAGGAAACAACCAGGAGAGCGCATATCTAATTCACGAAAACTAACAGTCAAACACAACTCCAGGATTGCATACCCCACTCACTTCTACACACTACAGTCACAAAAAAGGGAAGGACAAGATACTTTCATGATTATTTCAGCAAAGGTTGAAATTACTATCAACTAAATTTGTGCTAAATTTGTTATGGTATTTTGACATTTGAGGAGTCCATGGTTGAGACAATGTTGCTGCAAGTGGTGTATGTATATATTAATACAAACACAGATTTTTATATGTGTTCTAACACTGAACTTGTATTTGTCTACATCAGGGTGACCACACCTCCATAAATGTGATTCCCCTCCATGGCAAAAACATCACACTGAACAGAAGCAGCCAAGTATTATTAAATTAACAATACACCCAGTTTTAGAACAAGAGCAAGATCAGTAGAAACTTTTTAAACCATCAGACTCATGTAGGGAGGTGTCAGTTTTCTGCACTTGCACATATAAGCCTAGTTCCACTCTCAGCCAGTGGTTCTGCATTCATTTACACAAGCTGAAAATCCTTACAAAAGTTTTATGCGTTTCAACACTGTATAGAACTGACAGAGCAGGAGACAGAAGTGTATCATGTTGGCAAAACTTTTCAACGCAGGCTTTCTCTACAGTATAGCAGGGAGCAAACTCTGCTTGGTTTGCATGCTGCAACGTGTATACCAGCTTTCTTTGGATTTTACAGGACTGCACATTACAAGTATGAGACTGCAAATGACATTCCCAAAATCTTCTAAATTACTCTCAAGACTCTACATAGCTTCCTAGAATAAAATGCAGAAGCTCAAATCTCATTAGAAAAGAACTGGAGTTGAACTTCATTGCTTTTAAAACATTTGCCTCCCGCACCATTCAGGAGGGCAGTCTAGCAAACTCCCTGCCAACAGGTGCTTGGCTGCACCGCCCGCAGTGAGGGTGTGACACAGCAGTGGGGCTTACCAAAGGTTTTCATTAATTCCACTGTCTCAGTGCAGTCACACACATGCTAACAACTCCAGGACAGACAGGAAGGCAATGAATACTGCAATGCTTTTAAGTTTGCCTTATACCCAGCAAAAGTGTTTTAAAGCAAGAGCTGAGAAAAAGCTGTGTGAAGGCAGACCTGATGCTAGCACCAAGGACAACTGTTTCTACATTTTTGGGACCAGGGGATATGCTACTTTTGACATTTCTCAGAGATGATGTTGCACCATTAGGTAGCCATACTAAAGCCCAGCACATCCAACCTTTTTGGCCAAATGCTCACTACAGCACACTCAGCACAGCTGACATTAAGGTCCATTTTCTACAGATACATAATGCAATATGCAGTCACACACAGGATATGCTCTTCAGGAAAAAAGGAATGGTCCATCATGCCCAGAACAATTGGCACAACTTTCTCCTATGTAGCACACACAGAGATCTACCCATGAACAGGCACCACAGGACAAACTAAAATAAGTTTAGTGTGACAAAATCAGCCGTGTTTAAGTCCTGGGAAAGACGGAAACAAGAACAGCTCATCCAGCCAATGAATGGTTCAGACAGATATCAAACAACATTTATCCTGCTGCTGCTGTTACTACAGAAAATGCGGCTAAGATTGTACAGACAACTGAAGATGCCCCCAGCTGATCAGGAAATATTAGCAGCAGAAAGTGTAGCTTGACAAGCAGCAAGAAATAGTCATAATTTCTCTCATTTGTTATCATCCTTCCCCTTTGTCCTTGAAAGTGTGTATGTGCAAGTATACATATATAAAGCAGTTTTATCTACATTGTTTTAAATCTGTGTATCCCATCTATTCAAATCTTGAATTAACATACAGGCTGTTTGAACACTGAATACTAAGACAGTATCACACAACTTTTATTTTTTATTTCTGCAAGCCTTTATGACCTGCTGTCTTGAAACCAGATACTATAAAGAATACTAGGAAAATGCTAACATTGGGACAATTTTCTTCTGGAAAACATAAGAAAGTAATAATTTTTGTCTTTAGAGATCTCAAAAATCCTAACTTGCAATTGTAGCTTAGTTTAGCTTCCTAGAAGTTAGAGGGAAGCACTTTCTCCTCACATTTCCCATCAGAACACCTTTTGCATCTCACAGTACTCAGTAAGTATGTCCTCCAACAACTTTTTCTCTCTCCAGGTAGACAATTTTTATGCACAAGAGTAAAAAAGGAGCATTACTTTATTTCTTTAAGGAGAGTTTCAGATGCCACAGTAATATACAAGTCGCTTGTTTCATTACCAGAATGCTTAATGAAACAATCATTTTTCCATCATTTCAGGAAACTGGGACTAGGATACTCCAGAACACAATGCTTAGTATAGAACCAATACTATTTACTCCCGCTCAACTTAGATCAAGCAGGGCTTGTTAGCATTTGCTCAGCATCAGTCTCAACAGATCCAGGCTACTCCTACCAAAATCTTTTTGTTGTTTCATGAAAGCCAGTTTGGGCAACATGTCTACATGCATGGCTCAGAGAGGTTGACTTTAGGTCTGTTGAAAGCACAAAGTTGCTGAACACCAATTTACGACAATCTGTGGGTGAACTCTTGAATTTTAAGCCATAACAAATAGAAGCAGAACACATTTATGTTAAAAGTAGCAGTAGTAAGAAAATCTATCCAACTAGTAAATCTTATTCTCTCCATGAAAACTTATTAAAAATGTAAATATTTTCCTAAATGCAAGGGATCAAGGGTGCACAGATGAGAATAAGTTCTTTCATACATTAAGGCAATTCACTACAATACTGTGAACACAACAAATCTGGGGACTTGATGAAACACAGCAAGGAGTTTCCTAAAATCAGCATAGCAAAATCCAGCACGAGCCTGCTTTTATAAATAGTAGTCTACTTCTCCTTACAAATAAGGAAACCAGTATTCCTTCAGTAGGATGAAACTCTTGATGTTGTAAACATAGGCTAGATTAAAACTGAAGATTCATCCACAAAAACAAGGACAAGATTTCAAAGGGCAGGTAACTTCTGGTGAGGATCCCCGGTAGATGTCTAGCAGCATGTCTGGAGTGATTTGTCTGCACTGAACTTTGATGGCCTGAACATAGCATCAGGTCGACTAAGAACAGCAAAGAAAGCTGCAATCTTTCAAATGTTACTGACGGGGTGTTTTAACATGGAAAGTCAACTCCTGATAAAAGTTGTGAAGTAGAAACAGCACTTTCTGAGAGATCGAGGATGTGCAGATAGCAAAAAGGAAAAGGGTGGTATAAGGAAGTCAAAAAGCTTTAGCACTGATGGTTAGATCTGCTGGTCTGATAAGCTGGCTTTGGTGCAGTACCAAATAAAGAACTAAGATGACTTTGCTGGTTCTGCTGGCAGCTCAGCTTTCAAGCCAACCTTTCCTCCAGTTGGGCTGATAAGAACAAAGTGCGACGGAGGCAACTGTGGACCCACAAACCAAGATGGCAGTCCAAGGAATAACCTGAGCTGGCATTACTGTCGAAAAGCAGCAGCCTTGACTCCACTGCTGCTCTTTCTCCTTCCCTGTGCCTCCCCTTTGCTCATGAAAAGAACAGAGAGGGAAAAAGCAAAAATAAAAAGGAAATTCAGACTACTTCTTTTACCAATGGTGCTGACTCATGAAAAAGGTAGCAAAACCTTTAGTATTAGGATGTCAAACAATCAGGAATGATATCAATGTTTGTTTTCGTACACAAAGTAAGGCAACTGCAGCAAACACATGTGGTACCTCTGTCTGTAACTGAGCCTTACAAGCAAGGAAACAAACAGCATGCACAAACCTGTCTCCTGTAAGTCAGTCAAATCCCATGTACATACCATATGCAGCAATGCTGTTCTGGCCTTAGGGTCAGATTTTCCTTATAACCTTATTTGAAACAAACCCAAGTCAGTCTTTTCTCATTCTTTAAAGAATGATGTTTTGGTAGATACTTATCACTTACTAGATCCAATACTTTCTGACTGCTGAAAACATCCTATTCCCTCTTTACAAATTACAATCTTGTGCAAAATCCTTGTGCATGCAATTAAAAAAATAACATGTTATGACTTTTATTTATCATTTCCTGTTCTTTTCGATAGCTATAATTTATATTTGGATCATGCAAACAGAAGAGCTGTTCTAACTCACGTCCTCAGTCCTCATCAATTTTCCTCATATATTGACCTCTAATTTGAAACTTCATTTTTTGTTTGAACCAAAGGATAAACTTTTTTTTTTGTAAACCACAGTTTTAACTCTTGCAGCAACTTTCTAGCTCTAACAGATTTTGAATCCTGAGAGAAAAGTGGTGTTTAATCGTTAAAAATATCATTCAGATGTCTGAAACAATACACACAATATGACTTATTCTAAAATTAAAGTGTTGGAGGCTTCAGAGTGCATGGTAATGAATAATTCCTTTTACATCCAGAAACTTAGTTCTGATGTTCAGTTACAAAGATTTAGCAGCTGTACACTGAGCAAATGCAGGATGCCATTGCTTGGTGCTCCAAATAGCTGCTGGGGTGAAAGTCTGACTCCACAATGAATCACTGTCAATTCTGAAATTAAAAAATACAAGAATTAAATAACACCTAAGAAAGCTTTCAGAGGTACTGCTAATACAACATTTTAAATATATGAGAAATTCAACTGCCAAGAAGTTGCAGTGCAGAAAATAGTCTAACTAAGTGGTTATAAGTGGTTATAGCTAAAATCACAGAGGTGACACTGATGCCTTGGGCTTTTCCTATATTTGTAGATCTTTATATAGCTGTATAGTTTCTCACACTTGAGGTAGCACCTAACAGTTTCTAACAGTTTCTTATGGTTTGTGCCCCAGTCCTAAATTTCTCTTTAACGGTCTTTTCAAAGAAGAGATTTCGGCAAGGACATCTTGTTTAGGACACACACACTTGCACCAGAACAATATAATACATTACAGTCAAAACAAGACAGAACTGCCCAGAACCCTTGGACGCACGCCAACAGGGCAGTTCTGAGGGTGGCACCGGGGGCAAAAGGTTTTCGGATTGGATGTACCCATTAGATATGATAATTAAGTAGTGTTATAAATTTGTAAGAACTCCATTCTGTGTGCGCCTATATACTCCATGCACGTCGAAGCTTTCACTAAAGAACTGCTCTCTACTTTACCTATACTAATACTGCCTTGAAAGCTTTTTTCCCTCAATTTTAGGCAACAACACAAGTAGCACTTACAGCCATCACCAATGCGTTTAAAAGCTCACACGGTCCGCAGGCCATGCATGAGCACAGCTGGCACATACAACTGCAGCACCAATTTGAAACAGCCTCCACCGCTGGATGGTCAAGAGACATGTCATTTGAACCATGTCTGGTGCTATGTATGGCTAGAGATGACAAACACCATGTCAAACACTAGTCAGGAATAAACCAGTTCATTTGGGCACAGAGCCCAGCTCATCCACAACTTTATTCCTCATGTTCTTGCTCTTGGTACAAGAATTCAGCTGAGGATTCGTGCCACTGAACACAACAAAGTTATAGATAAAGGAAAACACTTTTAATAAGTGCACTTGGAATTGATAAATAACTTTAAAATACTGAAGTGAAAGGGAATCTGCCCAGATAACTGCTAACATTTTAACATAAATTAATAACTTGGCCTCTACTTACTGCACAACCACTGCTAAGCAACTGCTTTCACATTTGTCCTACACTGTAGACATTTTCAAGGAAAGATTTTAATTAGAATATTCAGCGGCACTTTTCTTAGAAGAAATTCTACCTTTGCAGCTTATCAATTTGTGCAACAGTTGGATGTTTAACACTAATAATCTTGTAAACCATCATTAGTTTTCTACAACACAATAAACTGAAATTGAAAGACTGTGTGCTGCATTTCTTTAAAAAGAAATAAACCAAATATTTTAATTTTGAATTTATGCAATTTAATTGGATTTCAAAGTCAAAATGTGACAACAGAACACTGGAATAAGGACTTCCCAGTGAAAAAAAGAAAGAAAGAAAAACCCCCAAACCCTAAGGAAGTTAATTTCCTCAGAAAGATAAGGCCATAAAACCACTAAGGCTATCTAGATTAAAATTCTGCAAAATCTAAGCCATTGAACTTCAGGGAGTTATTCCTGTTCTCAATAATATTTTCATGGTTAACTCTGCCTTTCCACAAAAAAACCCATCTGTTTAGAAATAAACTTAACTAATGCCAACAGGAAAACAACATCCAATCCTTTTTAAAACTAGAGTTCTAGACAGTTTTAGCAGTCCAATTGCTTGCCAAAATGAACTCTACCATTGTTACTAATCTGGAAATAACAATAATAGTAATTTACATGAACATTCCCAGAGACCTCAAAGAAACTACTTAGTAAGTGACAGGCAGAATCTGAACACGGAGTTTTATTATTCTGAATAATCTGCTCTATCCTGAGCTTCAGAGGGCAGACTTCAAAGTATACATCTATAGGTGTGCATGTGTATATTTTTTTTCAAGATATTTAGTCCTAATTGCCTTAGTATTCGAACCATTTGCAGATGCTAGTACATTTCTGTACAAAATCTGTGAGAGGTAGGGAACTACTATTAACAAGTACCTTTCGAAGAGTCAAATGTTAACAGTTTACCTAAGATTATCCAAAATATTGGTGACAGAACAATTTGAACTTTAGGTCGCCATCTTAATCCTTATGAATAAACTTTATAGGTGTGGCTGACCTGGGACTTTTATTACCATCCAAGACAATGACTCAACACAGGACTTATGTCAGGGAATGAAGAAGGTGAAGGTGGATTCAGTCGTTTTGAAAGAGGATCAACAGAGAAATGTCACACCAAAATAAGGTCTTTCAGTAGAAGGATAAAACACACAGATAGGCTAGATGTTTCTTTCCATCATCTTATATATTGGAATACAGAACCATAAATACTACTAAACCAGCAATGAAGTTGCAACAGAAATGTTAAACTAGAAAGCACAAAATGGTCAGGACCTTCAGAGCAGGGGATTCCCATCAGCTTGTCAGAATACATAAAGAATGGTTACATGAAAAGCCAGAGTGTCTCTTCAAATGATTAAGCCACTCTTCAGCATTCAGTGGCTTCTGAGACCATGACACTCCACACCTGATAGATCTGTTTGCTGGCAATCTGACAAAGTCTAATTTCAAATTAAGACGATTTCGTCACTACAGGAATTAAAATATCGACATAATGCTGAAACAATGACTTCCTCAACCATTTTCGTCTTGCATTAGCCTCCACAGGACTGTAGGATGTTGTAACTGAGAATGAAGGCAGCTCTTAGGGCATTTCAAACAACTAAAAAGTCCCTGCATTCTTCTACTGGTGCCACAGTGTGCTCTAAGTTTCATTAGCACCTTTAGTCCACTGAAATTCTGTATAGTGAATTATATCTTGGTATTCTTCACCATTAAAATTACTGATGCTTTCAAATGTACTCTATAGCTCCTCAGTGCTGTAGGCTTTCTCATTTCAAAAATTGTCCCTAATTCTGGAATATTTATATATACATGTGCATTGGAAGCATTATCATTTACATTTTTGTTTAAGCTAAACACTGCAGAAATGCTTTTTCCAAAACCCAGTTTTGATGTCTTTCTCACAAGTAATATTCAGAGAGATAGCTGCCGGAATGTTGAATAAAAGCCAAAAAAAAGTCTCTGTTTCAAAGGTAGTAGCTAAGCAATTGTATTTAATACCTAACTCAAAGGTTTTTTCCAAATTACACAGAAGAAGAACTTTTAAATAAGCACAAGTACTATCATAATGAGGATCATGCAAGCCAAACAGATTGGGTGAAACAATATTCAAGCAATTTAAAACCATGTGATTCTGTTGAATATGAGTTTAACACCAATCCAAGGATATACTAACTATTCAGCTTGGGTTTCTCATTGGGAAATTCAGAAGTCTTCTGGCTCTCTGTCTCAATAAGCACTTTTTTATGTCAGCAGTCTCACCCCATGCAGTAGCACCACTGGGTATGTAAATATGCACTGGTATAAGCAAGAGTCTCAAAATTCAGACCCACATTTTTAGAACTCTTCTTCAACTCATCTGGAAGACAGACCACTAAACACTTCAAAGGATCGTGTCCTGCTGGTGGTTGCTTTCATACCACACAGAAGCTGATGGAACTGTGTGCCTGGCTCTGCCAAAGCCCAGGTTTATCCAGTGTGGGTGCTGCTTTCTCAGGCTTGCAGGAGGCACATTCCTGGCCATGCGATGTGCTCACAGACGCATGGCACACTCACTCTGTCCCTCCTTTTCCACAGCACAGATGCAGTGGGCCAAGTTAACACAAAGTTGTACTGTATGTTACTTCTACATTACATACATCAAAGAGTTTCATGTTGCAATAAGTTATTTAAAACCTTACCTAGGTGATTAGCTAAGCTAAGCCAGAACAACACACATATGCGTGTAGCAATGGAAACAGTTCCAAATGGGTCACCATGGCCCTGCTCAAAGGTGGGCACACAGGTGACACACAGCTGCCAGTCACCTGCAGAGGCTGGAGTGACAGGGTCACCCCCATTCTCATAGTAGTCCACTGAAAAATCTATTGCATGACTGTTTAATGCATTATTAGCAAATTATACATATAAGTAGGAGAGAAAGAAAAACACCACAAGACTTGAAATTCATTATTTCATAGCATGAAATCTCCTTTGCAACACACCAACCATCTCTTTAGTGCTTAGCTGAAGAGAACTCCAAAGCCTGGGCAGGCAGCATTGCCCAAGAGACATCACTACTTCCAAACTAGGTAAAAACAATCTGTGGTTTGGTGAAAGAAGGCTGAGTTAAAGAGGCTTTAAAAAAGAAAAAGAAACCTCTACCCCTTACCTTTGAGTGGCTTAAGTATAAAAGGAAATACAGAGCCTTAAGTCAGAGTCTCTTCTCTGAATACAACTTGAGGCAGCAGCGTTGGATAATAACCAGAGTCTCCCTGGGAGACTGGAATTTGTGTGCCATAGGGCTGCATACAAGGTAAAGGACACTTTCAGGTCCTGTACCATTATTTTGTGGGTTTTTTCCATTTCTCAATTTAAAGAATTCTATAATTTTGTTTGTGGATTTGTAAACAAGGATCTGCATCTGATTTTACCCTTGTTTGCCTGGTGTTTTGAGTGATTTCAGGTTGTTGCAGTGGCACAAGCACAACCTGATAAAGTTTCTGTGGGTCAGCTAAACCTTAAAACAGGATTGTGAATGACCTCGAAGGAGTCAAGCATCTACACACACTGCTTCAGATTGTCAAAGATAACTGGATACTCCTCCACTAAGTTGCAGCAGCCTTCCTGGGAGCTGGTAACACCAAAGGCATGAAAGATGCCCTGCAGTAACTAACAATGCTGAGAAAAGCTCCTGAAGCTCAACAAACTCACACCTGAATCCTTAGATTTCACTCCTCAAGCACACAAAATATGGAAGCACCACAAACATACCTTGAATATCCTAAAGGACTGAATTCTAACATTGTTACGCTGTAGTACCCAAATGACCTAAGGAGTCATGTTTCCACTTTCTTGAAGCAAAGCACCATACGGTAGAGGAGACTGAGATATAAATGAACAGAAAACAATAGAAGGTAAGAAAAGAAATAATCTCCCTTCTCATCTATGCAGAGAAACAGAAAAAAAACCAAAACAGAATAAGGTGTGAAAGTGCCATTGTCAATAAGAGACACTGTCAAAAATCAATGATGAAATAAAAAGTTATGCATATTTACTTGCTGTAAAGAAGCATTTCATTTCACAAGCAGATAAGTGCTAGGCTAGATTAAGTTTGATGCTCACTTTGCCCTGGTGTTCCTGCTCTTCTTCAGTCAAGGAAAATGAAATACAAATGAGGCTCCCCAGAACAATGTTTCCACTGCAACCTCACAAATTTCTACCAACTGAATAAGTAAATTCTAAACACCCACTCTATTTGACACATCATTTTTCTAGAGCAGAATACTTCAAACAGATAAGACATACACCAGTGATTTCCTAAACAATTATAGTTAAGCAAACATATATTTTATGAGGACACGTGAACAAAAAAGTATCATTATATATTATACTATTATATATTTGTACGTACCTGTAATTATCAGATTTTATTTTGCAACAGATCATAAAGCTGATATATCCCTATACTACATCACAAATTTAAAAAAAGACATTTTTGAAGCATTACAACTATATATCTGTTTTGAAGAACATGTAAGACTTCCAAATATTTGCCAGATATTTTTTAAGCCAGTGCACCTAAGTGCACAGGTTAGGTCTTAAAATTTGTATAAAGTTTTATTGTTAAAATCAATTTACATAACTGGTAATAAAAATTACTAAATTTAAACTGCTAGAAATAAACTAACTCAAACTGACATGAACCTAGTTCATCCTCAGCCTGTTTAAAGCAATCCCTCACCTGCAGTTACTTCAACTGCAGTTTAAAACTACTTTGTGTGTCAATACACAGCTGCAGCTACACTGCCTTAACTGCAATCTCTTGAGGAAAACAGAGCTAAAGCTGTGCTAATCACGTAGCCAGCCCCTACAGCACATGATTTTTTTGTTGTGTGTATGTTTCCCAAGTTGCTGGGTTAGGAGGCTTGTGCTTATCTAATCCATGGTTCCCCTCCACGTTTCTCCTCTATTTCTAACTCAACCCTTCCCTTTCCTGTTGCATCAGGAAGCTGCAAATACAGTGGCTTCTGCAGAGCTGTTATAATTACCACAGTACACTGCAATTCTGAAACGTATGCAAAATAACACAATTACTTCAGCAAGGTTTGAGAACTTTTAAATGTGCTCCTACTGGCTTTCTAGAAAACTTCTGACCAACACGCTTCATCCAAGATCAAAACATCTCCATGCACCTCTTCATTAGGACTACAGATTTATAAGACTTCACAGTTCTCCAAGGAAGAAGTTTTCAAAACAACTGGATGTTGAAAAAAACATTCATAAGAAGTTTGAAACAGATCCATGAGGGGAAACTAGTAAAAAAGGTTCCTGTGCTCCATTGACTTCTTTTGTTAAACACCATCTCGTGCAACAAGCAAAGGTCAATTTTACTCATGACTTAAAAAATGATAAAAAAAGGCAGACCAAAACAGTTATAATGTCAAATGATCATTATTTTTATTTACTTGGTTGCAGTACTGTGCGGATGTTTTAGGAGCCATCTCAAGCTCTCAGGAAAGGATTTTCCCCTCCCTTCCTTCCTTCCCCTCTCCTCCCTGCCAGCAGTCCTAGTTTAAAGGATCTAACCCTTCAGAAATGTGTTAACTCAAGCAATTTTTTTTTTAACAGTTGGAAGTTTCAGGGGGAAAAAATGAACCCAAAACAAAACAGCAGATGTTCAAGACACAGACTTCTATCTTCCCTTGCATGTGAATTTTAATGGCAAAGACACATACTTTGAACACTAACACTTACAAAGACATAAAAATATATTGTTCACCCTGTTAGAAATACTAAACAAAAACTTCAAATTGCTAAATAGAGATAAGACAATCATATCACTTTTCATAATCTATAACATCATGCCTGAAGAGATAAGGTGCTTCCTTTTATTTTTTTCATTCATAAGTATAGACTGAACAGTTTTGCTCCCTTGAGAAAAAGCAGAACTTCACAAACAATCTTATAGATGCACTTAAAAAATTAAAATAACTGGTATTTATATAGGAGTTCAGTCTTGTGAAACCCAGGTAAAACCTTAAACATTGTATACAATGTAAAGGGAAATAGAGTCTGTCACAGCAGCCAGCGATACAAAATTACAATTCTTATAGTTCTGAAAGAAACAAAAAGACACTAATCCTATTTATTTGTGTAACCAAAGATATCTCTTCAATCTTAGGCTCCTCAGATCCCGCCCCCCCCACCCCCCCAGCATCATCCATACACAAAGGAGATGTCATGTCAAATGGCTCTGGGCAAACACTGCTCCATGGAGCTGCATGTTTTGAGTTATGGCCATGCCCGGCCCGTGTGAGTTTAATGAGGTTGCTTCTCACACACACAGACACCACACACAGTGCCAACTGGGAAATAACAAAGTAGGATTACAGGTGTAGGTTCCTGATAGGTTAAAGCTATAGATAGAGTGAAAGACTAATCTACATTTTTAGCCTGAGACTGGCAGAAGTTTTCTTCATTTAACCCTCATTAGAAACCACCTTAACCTGCAACTTTTCATAAAACCCAACCTGTGACATGATGCTTGATGTTAACAGAGTTGCATGAAAAGACTAATCAAAACCTTTGTCTGCCTCTCCTTACACAGGCCAAACATCAAATCAGTGTTAAATTCCTCACGTGCAGCTACGCCCAGTTAATCTCCTGGAAAGCAGCAAACTATGTAAATCTCCTTATCCTGGTGAGATAAACATTACACTCATCAAAATGTAATAAGAACCACCGTTACTGGGCAAAGCTGTTAAAAGGCACAGACACTGGGCTGAGCAGGCAGGCTCTGGTGGCAGGACCCTCCATCCCAGGCCTCTAGAGCTGCTTCTGGCTTCCTCTTCGAGAAACCTGAGAGCAGAGAAACCTCCCTCCACAAAGCGATTTAAAATCCCTAACCGAATAGCTGCAGTAGCTCTGTAGATTCAAGGAGCAGATGGCAGGAGAAAGCCTAATTTTCCATTTATGATAATTTTACAGAGTGTAGAAATATTTACTCCGGAGGAGCGTCTCCCGATTTACATGAGAATAATAAGAGTGGGAGGAGGGACAGAATCATCTTGTTCTCAACAAACCAAGAGCTAAAAAAGCCTGTATTAAGCAGGATATTGTATGTCATTTTATTTCCTTCGCATTACAAATGCACACATGTGCATTCTTTGCATAGCTCAAGTAACCTTGTTAGTAAAAATATTAGCTTACACTCACCTTTTTCAGACAGGATGTATAGCCATGAGTGTTGTGATAGGTTATTACTGCAGATACTATGTGGCTTTCGTTCTTTCACTAGGCCCGCATCTGCATTTCAAGTCAATTCTTAGATGAGCTACCACTCATTTAAGCAGTGTCTAACTTTTAAGCCTGGTAGGAATATTTTTAACATGCCTGTCTGCCCATAACACAGGAAATCCTTTTGAAATCACCACTTCAGAGGCTGTATTTCAGTACTCTTACAAGTACTCTAAAAGGGAGAAGATGACCAGGCACCAATCAGTCAAATCTGACCTGAAACTGAGACTGGCTCCTTCATGCCTGAGTTACACAGCAGGTAACGAGCATAATACTCTAAGCACAGATTTGTTTATAAAACAAAACAGTTATTTGGGAAAACAAAAAGAGAGTATGGGTAAAGCTCTGGACCTACTATAGCTATATGGTATTTTGTCAATATTTTAAATTAACATAGAAATCCACACTACATTATAGTGCCGTAAAAATAAATCAAGACAGTGCATTTTATCAGTTAAACACTCATTTTTTTCACCAAAGTCTGCTATAGACTCTTAAAAATGAAATAGAACATTGTTAAACATGAAGTACTCTTTATATTATCCTGATATTGTAAGTATTACAATACCTACAGAGACATACAAGCTACTTGAAATATTTTTTCACTTTTAAGTTACTTAAAATACTACATGCTGTTAGCATAGGAAATCCAGTTGGCAACTTTTTCTACACGAATAGTACCTAGTGTCTCAGGCTGAAGCAAAACTACAGTGCAATTGTCTCAATATGGGTTACACAGAGCACACAGAGGCTTAATCTCAACTTTTCTAATTATCAGGAGTTGAAAAATTTGGCTAACAACACTCTTCAGCACTGTTCGACATCAGCTTACCCCTGCAGGTGAAGTCTGAGTGGATCAGAAAGCCAACCTTTAAAAAGATGTTAGTCTACATGAATGAAGTTAATAGGAGTTTTCCATGTACTTAGCTGGAGAAAGGAGCAGACCCTGGCTCCTTATGTAGGAAGTGTTTGAGCAGAGAATAGCTACACACTAACAAAAGAAACCTTTGGTACCCAGGGTCCTAAGCCCACATAATACCCCTGCATTCATTTCTTTCTCTGCCTGTTGGGGAAAAAAGGGTCTGTTTGTTTTTCTGATTCAGTCAGCCCTTTTAGCTCTTTGAATCTAAGGAGTGCACTGTGAAAAGAAGAGCATCTTATCAGCCTGCTTCAGACCAGCAGGCAAACTCACATCCGCACACAAAACACAGCCCTGCCAGCACGAGGCCTGGCCCCACTGCCCTCCACTCCTGCCAACATCCTGCTCAGTGCCCTACGCACTGCACAGCCACCTAAGGGGCCTTCCTCAATTAATGGTCCTTGCAGGGAGAGCACAAAACAGTATCTAATAAATTGGCTTCATGTATAAAGTATGCAGGAGCACCAGACAAGATCATCAGCATGGGCGTATCCAGGACATTTATTAACAACAAACCAAAACCAGCACACACAATAAGCATGTTTTGTTATGTAGGGACTTGAACACTTCAAGTACAAGATACAAAGACAACTCCTTGCACTGCTGGGCAGCATCTGCAGAGCACTGCTGAGACAACACACCAGTGATTCTTATAAAAAATATATTTCTATAAAATATCAGGAAGGACAAAGGAAATAGAAATTTTTGCTTAAGATTCAAGAAAATACAAAAATCTAACTTCACTGTTGTGAAGGTTCACTACACAGAACATATGCCGTCCCAACAATGCACCAAGAGTTCAAAATTGCCAAGCCCATTTCCTCACTACTTGTATGAAACCCTTCACTGTGCACAGCAGTGATATCCAGTTTGCTATTTCTGCCCTTAATGCACCCCAACCCCAAGAAAATTGGACAAACTTCCCCAGTATCGCTGACTGAACTCGTCAAATTACTTGTTTCAGCTACTACGAGCAGCAGACACAGAAAGATTTTTTTCTCACCTGGAAAGAAGCCTGCCATAGTATTTTTGGCATGCTTTGTCAAGCCAGGAGCTTGTCAGTGACCTCTACTCCATTTACCCTCTGGCACACAGATACAGCATGCTCTCCCATTAACTTAAAAAACAAGGCTTTTTTCCCCTTTTTTGTATTTAATCAAAGAGTCAATGAAAAACCAACACGTGAAGCAGAAAATAATGTGACATTAAATATCAACATAGCGTGTATGTGTGCGTAAAAAGTGCAGCCAAAGACAAACGGCCCAGAAAGGTTGTAACTCAACTATTTCAAATATTTTATTTTCAGCGGCTAAACAAACAAACAAAGAAATACCTCTTTCAGTACAGCTCCATAGATGCGAGTGCTCCGAGCTTATCAGAGCGATCTCTCTGCCCATAAAATGTCACAGGGTCCCGCCGTGCCCCCCCGCCGGGGGGAGCAGGGCCGCGCCCGAGGGGCGGCGGAGCTTTCCCGGAGGGTTGTTTGAAAGAAAGAACGCGCCCAGGTCCCTTCGCTCATGTCACGCCGAGCGAAAAACATCCAGCCCGAAGTTTCGCTGTTGCGACACCGGCTCCTCTCTAACCTGTTGCCGCTCCCGGCGGGGCCGGGGCCGGGGCCGGGGCCGCCCCGCACCGCCCGCACGCCCCGCTAAGGTGACCCGGCGGCCGCCCGGGCACTCCGCAAGGTCACGGCGCGGCTTTTCAAAAGGGGCGGAAAACAAAAAAAAAAATATAAAAAGAAAGAGCAAAGAGTTTCTTTTTGTAAATCCCAGCTCTCGAGAAGCGAAGGGGAGGCAGGCTGCGACCCAGGGCAGTCGCCACCGCTCTGCCCTCTCCTCCCCCAGCTCCGCGGGGCTGCGGGGGGGACGCGGGGCTGGGGCAGCCACAAAC
>VWZF01001457.1:345067-396281 GCA_013396755.1 Sclerurus mexicanus | reverse complement strand
CGGGGCCCAGGGCCGACCCTCAGCGCGGGCCCGGCCCCCGCGCCCGGCGGGGCGGCCCGCGGAGACACCCCCACCCCACCCCGGGCGGGCACGGCCCGCTCTGTGCGCCCCCCGAGCTGCGGGGCTGGCGGCTCCGAGGGGGATAAATACCGCGGGCTTCAACTCTCAAGTTTTTCTTGACTCGAGATGGGGAGGGGGGGAGGAGCATCCGGTCACAGCCCTCTCCAGTGCCTCAAGGCAGCATTTGGGAAGTAGGGAACTTCGTTTCTTCACGAAATTTGGGCCTAGGGAACATTACAGTTCTTAGGGAACGAGACTGGGACACACGGAGAGAAGTTTCCAGCTTCACTCACTAGTACTCTGCACTGTTTACATCACCACATTTACACTGCCTAGTGATGTTGGTGATCTCGTTTCTAAGAAAGTCCAGAGCTACAGCTCTGTCAGGCCACTGACTCTGATCAGTGACACTGCAGAAGACTTTCTGTCACGGACATGCATCATCAGGCACCTCCTGGTTTCTCTTCCTCTTTCTGACATTACCATGGCCCCAGTCTCACACAGCCCAACACGACCATGGGAAACAGCTGGGAAGAAGTTCATTACCAAAAGGCTGAATAACATCTGACACCACTAGATTCTACAAAAGCCATAATCTTCACCTACTCACTTCCCTAGAAATAATCTCTAAGTATTTTGGTATCCTAATATATTGCTACCACAGATCAGAGCTCATCTGAGTACAGCTTGTGGTAAGAAAGCATCACCACTTGGCAGAACTCCATTCTGTGTAACTTTCCTTCCCCCCCCCCTCTTTTAGGTCCTAAAATGGATCTCATTCAGTTTGGCCTTGACACAGGTTTCAGGGCTGCTAGTGCTGGAGGGAAAGCACTGCAGGCACATGGTGATCACTGACACTGGCAAACATTTGATGGAGTAAGTTTGTACCGGCAGACTTTATGCCAGACCAGGTACTGTCTGTCTGTACTACCCTAACTTCATTCTGGGTCATGGAACAGCTGTATTCCCACTGCTGGCATAAAGCTAGCACAGGGACTTAGTTCTAGGATAAATTCATATTCCCTGGTCTAGATAAGGCTTCATGCTTGCTTTACAACATCAATTGGCATCACTGCTGAAAAAGCAATGGTTCAGCAACTGATTCTGGGTGAAAACTTTTTTTTTTTTTCCTCTGATCAGGTTAATTTTCTTTCAGATCATTTCCTTTGTCTGGTTCAGCATGTGGCTGTGCTGCTGCTTGTGCCAGTGTAATGGTAGCACGTGAGCAAAAATAGGCAGAGGCAAGAGGGTGGATATGAGTGCTTGTTTTGGCAGCAATAACAGATTATATTGGCTTAATATGTTCATGTACCTGTGGCTTAACTTGACAGAAGTGTAGCTGTGTGCTCATACCTTCCCGAGATGTACCACACACAGCAGGCGATCTGTGCTCTGGTCTTACTTATTACACCCCCTTGGCCACAGCTGTCACAATCAGACTCAGTGCTGAAGCACCATCTTAAAGCAGTACAAACTGTAATGGTGACAGGCTACTTCTCCTGCTAAAATCTCTATTCCCAAATGAAAAATAAGAACAATACTGTTCCGGGCAGTGTTGCAGTCACCCCGAAGGGGTGACAAAGCTTACATCTGCTCCACCTACGGGAGGGCTTTGTTAGCTGGAGAGGCGTACAGTGACCACACCTTCCCCTCGTGGGGAAAAGCTTTTCAAAACCCATCAATCATCCCTTGCTTCCTTCCCTCTCCTCTTCCTGCCCCATCCCCCAGGGAAGAGGCTGGAGGGATGTAAACACTATATGCTCGATTGGGTCTATTCTCAGTCACTGTCATACCAGGGAAGGCTCTCAAAAATATTCCAAAGCAGTATCTGAAACGCTGCCGTCTTGCCCTGTCTGCTGTCACATGTCCCACGGCTTCCCATGAATTGGTCATGAATTTCCCGCTCTTAGATTCAGTATGTGGCATGTTTCTCTCAGTTACCAGTACTCTCTTTCCTAACATATTGGGAAAACACACACCAACAAATATAATCCTGGAAACATCTACCAGATCACAATCAAATGGTATCAATATTTATTTTTGTTAAAGAAAGACTCATTACAGAATTTGCTGTGAAGAAAACTTGATGTCCTTTCCTAAGTGCTAATGCGCCTATCAACATTTTCTCCCCTTTTTAAAAGTCTTGAGTAATCTGTCTCCATTTTTATCTCAAACAGGGAAATAGCTGCCTCCCAATAGCTATGACGAGGTTATCAAGAATACAGAGCCAGACTCCTTACAGCAGTGTGTCTGGAGAGAAGGGGTCAGCAGACCTAAACTGAAACAAGAGAATTTCTGACTGGACATCAGGGCAACCAGACATCGCTCTGAGTGGCTGTGCACTCCCCATCCTTGAACATTTTCAAGACCAGGCTGCAAACAGCCCTAAGCAACCCTACCTGATCTGTTTGCTGATGCTGCTTTGGGCTTGATGTTGGACTAGTGATCCCCTGAGATCCCTTCTGATCTGAACTTATGCTGCTTTGTTCTTACTCCAGAGTACAGGCAAAATGATTTCTGTGTAAAACCCTGTATTTGAGATTAAGTTGATAAGCTCAAGATAATTGCATGGACTTTTCAGTATTTGTGCAGTAATACATCAGTTCAAGTACTGATAACAATCCCTCAACACATTTTCTGGGATGCGAGAAGCATGCCTTGTTTGAAAAGAACAGTCTTAGTCTTACTCACTTAGCAATCCCAAAATTGAGACATCTAACCTATAAAAGTATACATGTGATCATTTGAATATTTTCAAGGACTTCTTTATTAACTGCATACAACAGGTGTGAGCAGACTTACAGGTAGCCAAGCATCTTACTGCTTGCAGTTATAAATGAGGAATTCATTTTGATCCTGAGGGGAAAAGGTGGCCATGGAGTCTAAGATGCCTCTATAAATCATTCAGAGCTTCTTTAAATTACCCAGAGCTGCTTATTTGGAGGGAAAAAAAAAAGGAAAACTTGTGAGCAGCTCTGGCGCATTTTTTAACAACAATGTTGCAATTACATGTTCTCTTTAGTTTGTTTGTTTTAGGTTTTTTAATGTACAGTTCAGAAATTTAGGTTTGCAGAGAGATTGGGCAAATACAAAAAGAAAGTTTTGACTGAAAACGTGGGAAACAACTGAAAGTACTCAAGAATCTTTCCAGTAATGTTTATCAATCTTAACAGATGGCAGACTGGCATATAGCTAAGCCATTATTTTAAAAACAGTTCTACACATTTAAGCTGCTACTTTACCATTTCTGTTCTCAATCAAATTCATGGCTTCCCTTACTTAGCTCAAAATTCAACCGAAGTAGCTATTTTCCCTCAGGGCATTCAATGCCTCTGTAGGACAGATGGTCCCTCAGCCCTGGACCTGCTTTAAAAGGGAAACCTACAGTCTATTGCAAACTCCTGTGAGTCCAGACTGGATCTCCTGAATTTCCTTACAACCCTGTTCTCCTGTCCTCTTCAGGGCCTTCTGAAGACCCACTAGTAGAAAAGTGACTGTGGGCTCCTCATTTTCCTATCTTGAGGAGACCTAGGAAACCCGTGGGCTTCCACCACAATGCTCACTTCCTTGAGCATCCATCCTCGCATCACACCCAGTCATATGGAGAAAGATAAAAAGCACAGCAGGCAGGAAGCTGAACCACAACAATGCAAAAATGCTTTTAAATACACTATGCTAGCCAAGGAAACAGTATGCAGGGCTGAACTTTGGGAGAATATTAAGCATTTCCTGTAAAATTTTAATAAAGGGGTATGGGAAGCTGAGCATTTGTGCAGGAGCAGATTTTTAATTTTAGGCTTAAATTCATCTATTCAGAACTGAACGCATGAAAAGCATTTCTAACAGCCAAAGGAACAGGGTAAACTTCATTACATGGGAAGCTCCTTTAGAGATAAGTAATCTCATAATTAATTGTTTTTATTATTAAGTATTCCCAGTACACAGGTAATGAAAAAATAAATCTGGATCTTGCTAAGTAAGGATGAGGAGGAAAGGTCAGTAGAAATGGGACATAATAATGCCTTGAACATGCCAAACACTTTCTATATAACATCTTCTGTAAATTTTCTTCTGCAGAAGTATGGGATCTGCTAAGAGTGAGGTATTGCATTCACAATGAGAAGCTGTTGTTTAAGAATGCAGTCTTCAAAATAATCGCATGAATATATACAACAATAAGAAAAGAATCTCCATGATGATCACAACCAAAAGGGGAAGACAAATAATCTTTTCCAGCTGTACCATTTCAAATACTGGTACCAAAGTACCAAATTACTTATACTCTGCATTAGAATATTAAAAAAAAAAAAAAAGGCATCATGTTATCACTCATTATAAAATACCTGTGCACAATCACTGTAACAGACTTTTTTTTAATTCAAACTCATCAGCTCATTCTCTCTGGGAATCCTCCAACCTGTCTCTGATTTTCCCATCACCTCTACTGCAGTTTTTTTCCCTTGAAATACAACAGCTCTCTTTGAAAAAAAGAGCAGCCTTCTGCTCCCTGCAGTGCTCACAGAATGCCTCTGCTGTGGCCACTGGGGTTGCATCTCCAACAACACGCTTTGACTCCTCCTATTCATTTTAGCTTTGCAGTTCATTCCTTCCATGCTTCCTTAAATGTTCTTGGAAAGACACTTAATATAAATTGCACAATTATAAGTAATTACTGCCATTCCTTCACTGATGACTGGTGTTAAGAATACGAACATAGAGAGCAACACAATCTCTTGTTAATGCCATGCCAGCATTTTATATCATGGAATGCATTATTTATTATTTGAAAGCCATGACAAGACACTTCCTTATAGAAGCATTTCCACTGTCTAAAAAATCCCCTTCCTAAACGTACCTTGTATATTCTGGGAAGCACAAGTATGAAACATAATTACTGTAAAGGATTACTATGTAACAGAAATTTAAGGGGGCTGCTCATAATCAGTAATTAAAACACAGGACAAAATCCAATCCTCATTTGTAGAATGAACTGAAATGACTCCTCAAGGTCTCAGTCCTGCCATTAGCTTGATAATGTTGCCAGACACTTGTTTGAAACTATAAAGCAGTCAAAGTCTTTAAACAGTTGCCAAATTTATTGTAGAATAAAATAATGAATTCTGTCCAAAATGACAAAGGACATTGCTTTTTCTGCTTTGTTATTAACTATGTAGGAAGTTGTTCAACATTATATTAAACCATTTTTATTTTTTAAGTGAGACTACTAAAAAAAAGCTCACTCTTTTGACATTCTTTCTTGACTGTGTAGTTTTACATTTTGTGCTACATAAATTTACAGAACAACAGAAGAAGAAAGCAAAAATATTGCTCAGTGTTTTCTATGAAACAATGATTCTATGTAGCTATTTGGTTTTCATATATTTTACATATTTATGTTTTAATTATTAATAAAAGATGAAGCAAAATCTGGAAATACACAAACTTTTTTTCTAAACTTTCAGTTAGTGGGGTTCTAAAGTAGGATTACATCTGCTGGTTTTTAAGCAGAAAAGAGGTTCTTTCTAGCCACAATATGTTCAGTTTGGTGTGCTGGGTTTTCTTGGATGAAATTATTCATCATGTGGACCAGGATTGAATGGTTACTATTTTGTGAGACTTTTAGAAATAATATATATATATATAATAAATTAAAAGACTCCTACAATTAGACTATGTTTAAAGATTGATAACAGTTAATGACAATGAAAAAATAAATCACTGCACAATAGTTTGAGTGGAAGGTCTGACCAAAAATCAGACAGACATAAATCTTATTCCTTTGCATGTTGCTTTCTTGGTATCTAAGACCATGAAAACTTCACATTTGTTAGTGCTCTGCCATTATAGAAGAAAAAATCAGATTCTTACCTGGTCTTTACACATCTATAAAACAGAACATATAGTTTGAAGTCTTGAATGAAACATGCATTATTTGCACTATAAGCAAATTTTGCACTAATGCCATGAGGAGCAGGCTGGAATCATAACATACACTAAATCCAAAATGTCTCTTTATGGAAAAAGAGGAAGAAGACAGAGAAAGTCACTTAAGATCCAACAAAAAAGAGGGAGTTATTGTCACTAGTGCAAAATCAGGCTTGCACACTCAAGCTATGGGCTAGAGGAACACCTGCGGAAAAGCCAGAGCAGGTACTGCTCTGCAAAGCTGTGCTGCTGACAGCAGTCACACTGGCAGGAGCGACAAGCCAAGACTGGAGATTGTGTACAGTAGGTGTATACATGTGGGTATCTTGGAACAAATCCACAGAACACCACTCTTTACAGTGGTGTTGTCCTAAAATGACTTTTCCTGGGGGTTTTTTCCTATTCCCAGGAATGAAGTCCTGTCATGTTTGTTCTACAAATAATAGTAGTCAAGTGAAGAACTGACAGCTCTACCCACTGGCATGCACTGTGCAAATTTTTCCTGTCCTCACACACTTCCCTGTCAATTAACCTCATTTCTGACCTGCTCCAACTCCCCTGAGTACATGGACAACACTGTACCGTCTCTCTGGGGTCCATTTACATCATCTCGGCTGGAGTGTGAGAAACTAATTTCCATATAGATTTCAAAGGGGCATATAAATTTTATCTGTTTCCAAATTACAGCCTTTACCCTCCAAGTTTGTTTTATAATCACATATAAACAGAAAGATGTTTGTTTATAACACGCAATCTGATTTTAATGACCTCATTTAGAGTACAAAGTGAAGAAACAAGATCATGTGTCAGAAGTTAAGCAAACGTTCAATAATGAGTCTTAATCTTATCTCATTTTCAATATCTTTAAAATAAAAGTATCCACATAAACCTTGATAGAATTTTTCCTGAAGTACCTGGTACAGCTTACATCTCTGACAGGCATTATGGATTTAAATCTGCCAAAGAAGCTGTAAACTGTATTTTTCCCCTAGAAACACACACTCTGCTCCTCTGAGTTTTGAAATCGCATACTTGTTATGTTTGTAGCATCTCTACATCAATATAACATGGAACAAAAACTATGAACAGATTTATCTTCAGAATAAGAAAATTCCTCCACATAAATTCAGCACTCGTAAAGGGCGTCTGGCCCATGGTCATGACAATGAAAGACCTCCACCAGCAAGGCACTCAGCATCAGCAGTGGAAGGTCACGCCTCAGTAACTTGCAGAGCCTGCTCTCTGAGGTGAAAGAAGGGTGTAGCTGCCACTGATGGCTATAGGACCCTACACCTGAAGGTCCAGGATGTGGCTGATGCACCACAGACAGGTGAAAAGCAGGAAGTGAACACCAAAGCCATCTTCTGACACACTGTATATCCATTGGCTGCAGGCAGAGCTTTCTTGCCACTTCCACTTTGAGCTAAACTAGCAACCAGCTGCATTGTGACCCTACGTCTGTGCCTTCACCATCATCATTTCAGTTCCTGCAATTTTAAATTCAGATATGATCTGAATATTTATGTTCAGCAATCAGTAAATTAATCAAGATGGCTAGGACAATTTATTTCAGGGAGTAACTCATAGAGTTATTTACTAATGTTCCATACTAAGTGTCATGGGCTGGCAGCAGCACAAATCACGGTGGGGAAATATTTCATTGCATCATAATTAAATTTTACATTTATTTAAGTAAATAGATTCTTAGAGTTGTTTTCAACACATTCTCTTGAGCTGGATTCAAAGTATCTATCAGACACTGCACAACCAGTCTGTTCACCAATATCACCAATGCACATAAATCTAAGATAAAACCTGGAATGAAATGCTGGTCTGATCAATAGGAGCTTTACCAGCAGGTCCCAGATTTCACCCAGAATGAAAGCACTTACATTGTGCTTTTGTGATTTACTGAGTTTATTCCTCAAGACATATAATGCTCAGGGATATTGAAAAGGAGGAAAGCTTCTGCTTCTTTCCCCCTTTCTGCTCTGAGCTTCACGTTTTCAAGCCCTTTGCTTAATCCTCTGTTTCTTTTGCTTGTTGATTCAAATCACCAACCCAGCAACTTTTCTCTTGGCCATGGCTGGGAGTTAAGCTGGATCACCAAAGTGTCAAATAAGACCAACACAAGTTAAGTGGCAGGAGCACACAGCTGGGAGAAGGCAATATGGGGAAGGTGTGTATCCCCCATGGGAGGAGGTTGGGTGGCTTCTCTCAATCCGAGGACTCCCTCATGGAATTTAACTCAAAACATTTGCACTGGCAAAAAAATTTTTAACGATACATTTTCAGTCATATTCTAGAAAAGTGAGGTTAATGCCATAGCCAGACCCCAGCCATTTAATGCAGATGTGCTGCAACAGAGTTGGGTGAGTGAGTTCAGATAACACAAGAATTAGGCTGAACTTTCACCCCTAGTTCCAGTGTTCTTTGAAGTTCTTCAGTGCCTTGACAACTCCTTCCCCTATCTACCACTATTGCAGCTTCTGTTAGAGGCTCTGCATAGCAAGGATTTTCTCCATTCTGGGATCTTCAAAAAGAATTTTGCACTAAGCTCCCCGGGAACCAGATCTTCACAATGTTTCTGTGCTTGCAAGCACAACTTGCTACACTCATTTCTGAGAAAAGCAAAACTGCCAGCTGTGTTTGCTGAATGAGACAAAAATTATTTCAGCAAATGGCTACAGAAGCTTTCTATGACTACTTACTAGGAGGAAATAATGATCTTTTTCTAGCAGAAAGCAAATTTGGATAATTTTCACAATAGTATTTTAACATCAATCTATGTGAACATGTGCTCATGCATGCACCTCAGGTTTTTGCTACTTATCCATCAAAACTACAAGTAAACAACTGCCCATTTCAGGACCTGGTCCAGTTGTCCCCCAATGTAATCCAGAAGTACATAATGAAGACAACTGGGTACTATCATAATATTGATTTTGACCCTAAGACACAATATACCTTTCACTATTTGAAAGATATTGGAAAAGTTTTCATGCGAAAATTTGTTTGCGTAATTATAGATGCAGCTTTGTTGTGTTTTTCAAATTTACCTGTCAGATACAGCATTTTACCAAACTAACTGAACTCTAGTCCAAAATACCATCCAGCTGTATTTGGTGAAGTACACAAAATCATTTTTGGACAAACAGAATGCTTTTGGAGACCCATGGATACCACTGCTGCAGAACACAGGCTTAGCTACTCCAGAAGCGAGGAAAGGGTAATGGCTTGGAAAGGCAAACATGCTTGCTTCTTATACCATCATTGTAATCAGTTACTTTACAGCAGACAGTCTCATTACTATAAATTGCAACTAGAGGCACTTTTGCCTTGCAAAGGAATTCATAAAAACATGTCAGATCATGTCAGCTGAGATGTTATATAAATCACATTCTGCGCTAAGTGAAAAAATACATTTTGCATCCAAGAAATTTCAGATTGTTTTCTGAGTAGAGCCCACTGTTTCACAAATCAAGAATTTTTATCAGAATTACAGACATAATTTAAAAGACTAGAAAGCCGAAAATCTAAATATGCCTAAATGCTTCCATTTTAATCCCCTTGTTCATTATATTTCCATTAAAGTTGCTACTTCATTCCACAGAAGAATTGTTCCCAAAAGTGCCTCAGACTAAGCATACCATTAACTTCTGCACTTGCATCTATGCAGTCAAGTGACATTGCTGGGAGAAAAAGGAGTGTTCTTAAATCAACTACAAACGTACTGACAAGAGATATAAGTAAAGAAAAGTCCTTATGTTTTAATAGTAATTTCAACTGCTCCTGACACCAGTAACTAAACTACTAACTTTTTTTACACTACTAGATCTTTCGTTTCCTTAAATCTAATTCATTTTTCAGTAACTTGAGAAAGAATAACCTTTTTTTCCGAGCAACGACATACAATATGATGGTTCATGGAAGTAAATCATGTGGGCATATGATTTTGCAGGAACTAGGCCAGAGAGAGAAAAAGACAGAGCTGCATTACTCCCTTGGTGACTATATTCAGTGGACTATGCATTGGCGTCACCAGCAGATTTGACCAAACTGTTCTTTCTTCATTCTCACAGGAGGGAAGAGAAAAGTAGAAGTTAAGTCTTCTAGATGAGAAGTTAAGTCTTTGAGATATAAACAACTTAAACTACAAAATAAAGTCTAGTTTGCATCTTCATTAAAAAAAATTAAACAATAAATTTTGTATTTTGTATCAAAATATGTAATATCTGGCCACAAGTCAACTTAAGCAGAGTCATATAAAACAAGTAACTCATGTTGAGCTTCCTTGCTTCAGTTTTTACCAATGTCATTGTAGAACAGAGAAAAAAAAAAATCTGTTTATTTCCCCTAAAAAAATCAGGTTAAGTCTTTGAAATGTCACCAATGTAGACAACCTTTAATTTTTTAACAAAACAAAAGGCAGTTTTAAATTAACTAAAAGGTTAATTCTAGAATGTATTACCATAACATTTCCATTTAAAATAATACATCCTCTTATACTCTTTATTTTAGATTCCTAGGCTACAGTCGGTTTAAATGTTTTAAATTGTCTAATTACTGATTTTCTGGTCTGTTTGGCTGATAACATTCAAGAGTTGAATCAAAACTGTGCTAGAACACCTTTGTTTAAATGCTAAAACAGCCAAGCAATGTGCCTCTCATTAACCACCAACTAATCCTTGACTGACAGTGTCGATTGCCTGCAGGCAGTTCACCCTACAATGCAGATCATTTTATGATACCTACCTACAGATCTTAAGTTTGTGCTGGACTACTAGACTGCTCCTTGTTCCTTTCATGATCTGTAAACTATAAAGTAAACATGGGGGGGGGAAGCCCTTTCTTTTCAAGCTTAGAAACTCCAGGCTTCAGATGATAGATAGCACTTAATGCTATTGACTGTACTGCTGTAATTATTTGGTAGATGATCAAACTAATAAACACACCATTTGGCAGAGTGGGGACTTGGGACTACTTGAGAAGATGTGAACTCCTTTTTTTTCCCTGAGACTTTGCACTTCTTTTGTATTAGATCTGATTTAAGAGATGTCTCTCCTTGCCATATCATTCCCTCTCCACATCCATGCCAGCCATTTATTCCACCCTTCAGAGGAGACATTACCACACTCCTTAGCTGGACTGAATCAACTGTTTATGTGGGTGTGCTATGAAATGAAAAAGAAAACTGATACAGTTTATATCTATATATATATGTATATATATTTTTTCCTACTGTTCAGATGTAGAGAGCAGCTGTAACACATAACAGGCTTGGCTAGACCTGGGAATTGAGGCAGAACTTCTAAATCCCACCCAGCTGCCGAGGGAACAGCAATATCACAATGCAGTGTGACTGCAGAGCCCTGACCAGCCTCAAAACTGAAAGCATGAAGGTACTCAAGGTTTTACACAGCAGCACACAAAATATTTTAGCTTCAAGAGACATTTGCAAACACAGAATGTCCTTGGTTTTGTCTTCAGATCTCAATTAAACATGCAAAGGAAATAATCTCTGTTTAAAACCGTATTTTAGGGAAAGACACTGCAATATACTATGTGCTTGGAAAAAAACTAATAAAGCTCCACAAAGAGAAGCAAAATGGTGTGAATTATTCATTTGAATACCAGTAGTTTAAAAAAACAAAGTGGAGATATTACACATTTAACAAAAACCTTAGTTTCACAAATTTCCTCACGTGTAGGGCAAATCTTTCTTCAATATCTGAAATCACAGTTACAGTAACTTCCTATTCAGTCATTTCCTTAATTAAACCATTGAACTTTAATGTGAAATGCAGCCATTACAAAACCAGAAAGGAATCTGAACAATAACAATCCAGTCAAATGGGCAGTGCAATAAGTAACAGCAATGTCAAGAACACTGGCTGACATTTTTTGATTGGAATCAATGATGTTGTGATTCCCTGAGATACTGAATCCAGTTCAAGAAAACTGTGCTGATTCAAAGCTGCATAAGCTGCATAATGCAATGCAGTGAAAACTTGGCACAAACGTTAAAAACTTGGTAGAAGTTTTTTAAAAAACAAACTGTATGTCATCTTTTTTTCCAAATTTTTGAAAGATGACCATTTCAGTCTGGCGACAGGTATGCCTCATCATAGTCTCAAACATCTGTACTGCTCTGAAACTGAAGATTACCCAGACAGAGGCATTTTTTAGTCCCTTTCTATTTTAGTTTCCTTTCTAGTCCAACCTTGCAGTCCCTAGTGGTGCCCAAAAGGTCGGTGTTCTCATTTTAAGTAGGCTGTTTCTCTTGTACAGTCCCCGCATTCATGCCTATCTTTGCCTCCCACAAATGGTCCAAGTGCCCAAAAGGCCAACCCCTGAGAGGACGTTGGTCACCACTGCTCTACTCAGGGCAGCATCTGCTGCATCAGCGACAGTGAGTCTGTTCCTTTAGTAGTGCCAAAACCCCCACCTGGCTCCAGAGCTGTGATACACAGCCTTCTTTAGCGAAGAGGAGAGCATCAGTGCAGGAATCCAGGCAGGCTCCAGGTACTGCTCTGCTTCTACAGTCATAAGCCCTGCCCTGTGCACTCTGCCTCAGCAGCACCAACACAGTTTGTGTGTCCTCGTACCTGACCCCTGGACCACGTCAAACAGTCCCACAGGGCACAGATCTGGCCACAGTATTAGGTTTTGATAGTACTCAATACTATTAACTCTCTTCTGTTGCCCAGACAGTAGTAACTTTGTGGGTCTCCAGTTACACAGACAGCTCACACTCTGGGTAGGTGTGAAGGGTCATAGAGTCACTGCAAGGAAGGACAGAATCTGTTTTCCAGGACAGTTTAGGGTGATAGGGCATATTGCCTTCCTGAAGACGCAAGGCCACTAACCAATCTAAACAGACAGCACCTTAGTTTTTGAGGGGTCAGTGGGTCATTAAAAAATAAGAATGAAAAAAACCCCAAACAGAACAAATACTATCAAAATTCTGGTGCCTGGTATCTCTTACATAAACCTTACATTTGATCAAGATAATTTTGACTTGTATAATCAAAGATTTTGGAAAATACATATACACTGATTTTTTTTTCCCTTACATGTTTTACACCCCTTAATCTGAATGTGAAAGGCACATTAGATATGTGAAACTGACTGACAGAATGGATCCATGCCTGCCATACTTGGGTTACACTTAAAACTTTAAATTGGGCTGAATAAACAACATTTAATTGTTAAGTGTAAATCTTGTTGCAGAGATTGATACTCAATGAAATGGGCACACTAAAACTGTACTTCTCCCAGTATCACCATGCCTCCAAGAATTTTTAGTTTAAAAGACCAAACAGACAAAACCTCAGTTAAGAGATTACTTTTAAGACACTGATTCGTTCAAGCTGTGGAATAAGACACAATGGTGTTCTCTCCTCCTCAAACAAGACTCTTCTAAATGTTTCTCCCAGCTAATTTTATTCTCAATGCTAAAAAGAACCAATCCATAAAGATAAAAATCAAAAAAATCCCTTAATTATGCATTTTAAAGTGCATGTTGTCTGCAGTCTGATCCAGCTCCCAGACAGTGGGATTTTTTTTCCCTGTATTCAACAGGAATGATAGGTATCATGTTGCTAACTTCAACGCTGCAATCTGATTTACGCAGGCCAGCCCAAGTGGAGAGCTACTGATATCAGCTGGATTCTTCTACGGTACAAGATAAAACTGTATAGATAACGCTGAAGATTGAGTGCTAGGGCTAGAGCCTGCTGATTTACCTAACTGGCCGCACTAACACACCAACAGTCTCCCTGGCTTTGCCAGCAGAATGCTGCACGGGAGCACGCAGCACCCCAGCGCACACTGCAGGATCCAGCCTCCACCTTATCCTGCAGCGGAGAGTTCTGGGCAAAGAGAAATCTTATTTTATCAGGTGTAAATGCAAAGTCACTTTTTACAAAACCTAATTTTGAATGAATCCTGGATTTCTCTGTTCCTAGATGCTCATAAAGTACCACAAGTCTCGATGAGCTAGTAATTAAGTAATAATAGCTATCATAAAATTTCAAAATTCCTATATCCTAGATAAGACTATAACCCTGCTGGATGATATAATGATAACCAACTACTTTTGCCTTGAAATTGAAGATAAATGTTATGATGTTTGCTAACATACTGTTATGAATAGTACTTTTACTACACAAACTCTGTTAAGAGAAATATTTTTCAGTTATTGTTTAAGAAAAACCAGTACTTGTTTAATAACCCTGTTAAAGAGACTGACACACAGAGATGTGGAGGCTTTGTTTGTAATACTTTATTAAAGGGAATATACTTTATTAAAGGGAAAATAAATCTGCTTCTGGGCTGGATCTCCAAATTGAAAGGGTTTTTCAGGTGATGGAAATGAGTATTATGCTGGGTCTCCCGCCTGATTACTTCCTGCAGGGATGGTTTTGTCATTGTGCCACCACCACTCCCCTGTGACTTCTAAACAACCCAGGGTCACTGTGTCCTCTCTTTAATTAGTATCTCACTGCTGGAGGGAGGGGAGAATGTCAAGGAAAAAAAGAATGAGAAGACACTGTAAACAAAGGTCCTCAGGGGATCTTAACAATTTGGACAAGGAATGGAAAAAATGCTCAGTTCTTTTGTTGGCGGCAAAACGAAAAACTGGCTGGGGTGGTCTGTATTTTAATTTTAGTTACATGAATTTGGATAAAACAAAGAGGAATCATGCTAAGAAACAAAAGAATTTTGTTCCCAAGAGGGCTTTATCATCTAGTAGATGAGCATGCAACCTACATTTTACAAGAAAGCCAACTCAAATATGGTGTTCTAACCATAAAGTGACCAAAGCCCTAAGGTATACTCTGCTTCCCTAAGTGTCATAACCGAGCTCAGTTGGGGTGAAAGCAATTATATTTATTTGCATTAAAAGAAAACTTCCAATATGTATTTTTTGTACAAAAGTATTTGTACTGCAATTTATACCTACACTTTTCACAGAAAAAATCAGATAACCCAACAATAAAGTAAAATACATACAGAGCAGTATTGGAACCCCACCACCTCACACTAGATAACTAATTTGCCCTGAAAGTTCTCTAGATTGATGAATCATAAAAATAGCAAATATTACTAAAGACTGGACTTATCATAAGGGAAATACTCATATGAGCACGTGGGTTAAGAGTTAAAATACTTACCTTTTTTACTTTCCAGAATCCACAATATGACACATAGGAGAAATTTCACATATGTTTTGTTAGCTAAATACAGCTAAAACGTCAGTGCTCACATAAAATTTCATTTTTCTTAGAATTTGGAGTATTTTAAAATATTTCAGATTACTTTTTCCTGTTGTCTCCTGGGAAAGCAGGAAGTGAAATTTGATTTTAAAGCAAAACTCTGCTGAGAGGAGGGTTTCTCTTTAAAGCTGACAGCATGAGACGTTAAATGGCAACTTGTCAGTCACTTGGCTATTGTAGCACATAGTAGGTGGCCTTCCCCCTTCTGGAATTTCCTGCTCCAAGGTAGGCCCTTAGGTTACTCATGCCATGAGTAAAGGGAAAGGGAAAAGAAACCGCATATCCTTCAGAAGAAAACCATACATGCAAGGAGCTGCAAAAGAAACACACATTTGGAACATCCCGGTGGAAACAGGAGCTCCAAATTCAATCCAGAGCCAGCACTCGCACCCCATCCTAGCGCCTGCTGCCTCGAGCATTCAGGCACGGATGTCTCTCAGTTTCTGCTATTAACATGGTCACAATTTTATGTAAAATAATGAAATGCTAATAAGAAAGGAGACTCTAACCTGTGGCTATGGCACTCATCCCCAATATAAGAAAACCACATTCGAATCTTTACCCTTAGATTCTGCTTCCAAGCTACTGAATGCAGAAATACATGCAGAGTATATTTAGATCCTTAGGTACCCACAGAATTAGGTACCAGCTAAGGCAGGGCTTTACTGACTGACTCAGCCTCAATGACTGACTCAGCTGCTCAGCCCCTATATAGATTCAAACATTCTGTTTCTCTAATTAAAATTAAATACAACTGAGCAAGTTGGGTTTGATGTCTTGTTCTTTTTGGTCTTATTTTAAAGCCTTGGATCATACAGTCAGATGAACAATAGACTTATGTCAACAATTCTAACATGCCACTTCAGTTCATGGATGCTTTTAGTTCTATTTTGCCTTCTGAAGCTCCTGTATCCAGGGCAGCATAGACTCCACAGAGTGGGTTTCAGTTTCAATGGCATGTCTGGCTGCAAGCTGAGGATGGTTTCAATCTATAACCACAAGAGTGACGCTTCCCAGTACACCGGTGAGCTCAGATTCTACCTTTGGATTGCAGTGTAAATATATACAAAATGTCATATTTCATCTTAAATAGTTTAAAAAATACAGAACACCTCCCACCCCTTCTGTGTAACACTGTGGTGTTAAGAACAGTCTGATTTTCTAATTAATTTCTTTTTACAAAATCAGATGTAGCTTTTAAATACTTGTCTTTTTTAAATCAGTCACATGATATTCATGACCTGACTTATGATGCCAAACACTTAGGGCAAGTAGCAGTCCCATTCTATATGCCCTAACTCCTCTCCTCTCCCACCTCACACAACCATAGCAGAAAATTCTTATCTTTTTTTGGGAAAAAAAGAAAAAGTGCCACCAAAAAGCCCCCACAAACATAGCAAACTCTCTCTGTGAGGGGAAATAAAAAGCACATTTGAATCGCATGAATTTTAGCTTTAAAAACATTGACATTGATTAAAGATTTCCATAGTGTACAATTTACAAGAAATTACCTCAGCAGGGTGAATGGATTTGGTTTCATAATCACAAAGTTCCCTAACTCCGTGGTATTATATTCCAAGCAAGCTTGTATATTAAGTTTAATTTCACTTTTTTCAGGAAGTGATTTTACTCAAGATTGAATACAGCTGTTAGCAGAGCTCACTGTTCCAAAAATGCTTCTATGCAAACTGAAAAAAAAAAAAGAAGATATTTCTGTAGGTGAGGATTCACTGCCAAGCTCCATTTCCAGAAAATGTTACTGAAGAAATACAGTCTTCAAATATTTAAATAATAAAGAATGGGAGAGAGGTCTGTTTAACACATTTGGTGACTTAAACAAATTGCTCAATCTTCTTTGACAACACAAAACTAGCAGACTCTGCTTTTACAGAAAGAAACATGATGTTAGATATACCTCTTCTTATTTTGTGCCAAGCATTACTATCAAACCCCCACTTATTGGGGGTGGGGGGTGTAGTTTCATTTACTATTTCATTTTGATTCTGTTCTTTTAATATCCACAGAAATGTATGCTGGCATACAGACCAGGGCCTCTGCAGAGGAAACGCTGCCAGCTAAAAACACAGGATGTAATCGAGACCACAAGAGACACATACTCAGTTATAAATGTAACTATGCTGGAGGTATGGGAAAGGAAAAAAACTCTCTTATTTTTCACTGCCAGTTTTGTTTCTGTAATATTTTCCCGCTCTTGTTTTGTGCCAGTATAATGAGAAGAAAAATAATCAAATTTAATTACTTTTGCAGCTAAGATAACTGCAGGGTTCAGCATTCAGCAGCTCAGACGTCCACTTCTCCTCGCAGGAACTCCTCGGGTGTTTTACACACATCTCGGGTGACAAGCACCCGCTCTCCGTGCAGTGAGAGCTTCAGCAGGGCACTGGCTGGTCAAATAAGCCCCAAATACTTAATTAAAAATAATATTAATATAACCTCAACATTTAAAAAAAAAATCTGAACCTTAAAAAACTATCACTAAGGAAAGGAAAATTTAAGACTAGTAGGAACACCCGGTAACAATCCATTTCCATCCCTGACACTCCTGCTTTGAGACAAGAGAACCAGGAAGTAAAACAGACTAAAAAACCGGGGAGGGGAAAAAAGCGAAACCAATTACTGTCCCTCGTACAGCAAAATGTTTTCTCTGCAGCGATCCAGAGGAAGCGAGGTCCCTGAAACTCCCCATTTTAATAACGAGCTGGTTTCATCACAATACGACCTATAGACCTTTACAGCCCGGAGCTGATGGGCGGCGGGGCGGGATCGGGCTGGGGCTGCCCGGGAGAGCTGGGAAGGGGGATGCGGTGCCCTGAGAAGCGCTGGCTGAAGCCAAAGCTAGTGAGGAGCCGGTGTTAACTCTCCCCCAAACTTCAGCGCAGCCGCCCGGCGAGAAATACGGGGTGCGCTTTAACTCGGGATGCGCTTTAACTCGGGATGCGCTTTAACTCGGGATACGCTTTAACTCGGGATACGCTTTAACTCGGGATGCTCCTGGAGCCATCTTGTTTCCCGGCCGTGAAACTCCCGGGGAGCGAGCCCGTGAGAAAAGCTCCTGCCTCCAAAACTACTCGCTAGAGGGAGCCCCGAGCCCCCCGCGACAGGAAAAAAAAAAAAAAAAAAGAGTATATTCAATTAGGGAAATCGCATTTTTACTTATTCGGAAAGTTTGTGTGCGATGTATTTAGAGCGCCCCACCGCCCGCCCACAGCCTCCAGCGCTGCAGAGCCTCACTGACTCATCGCGGTATATAAAGCAACCTTGAAGTTTTGAGGCTATCACTGTTACGCAGTATTTATATAAACTCACCGGTTCATAATAAGCTTCAAAAATAGCATGGAAGTCAAAACTCTCCCGAAGATATTTCCTATATTCATATGCTCAGTCTGAAAGGCAGATCCATGTGCATGCACACAAGTGGAACGCAGATCACAAACTCTACCCTAGCGAGGTTTCCCTGGCAGATGTGCTGGAATAGGGAATAAATTCTGGTTTTGCTAAAGTCATCAGATGTTTTACCTCTGGATCCAGTGGGTGCAGAGTTAGCTCCAGATGCACCAAACTGGAGGGGTCCCTACATGCTTCTCCACACCATGGGCCTAGGATTCCACCCAATTTGCAGGAATGAGGCAGCTCTTGGGCCAGGACATCAGCTAAAAGAGCTATAGAGATGGGTACGGTCCTGGGATGTATTTGTCAGATTATTTCCATCTATCCAAAATGCTTTACAGCCCCTTCACAAAGTGAGGTTTGTGCAGAGCAGATGTGTTTCACCTCTAGCAAATGAACTAACAGCATAACTAGAAGTTTCTGCTTTGCCCATTCAACATTTCTCCTTAGGAAATACAGTTGCTACAAGAAAAGAAAGGAACAGAAAGCCGTTTTGGACAAAAGCTTGAGACATAGATCTGAGCAGCAAAGGGCCTATTTGTGACAGCAGACTGGAGTCTATTCATATCAGGTTTGACAATACATGCTTTTATTACAGCATCCACTGAAATCCATATTATTACCGATTTGCTTAAAACTTCAGTAACAGACTGCTAATATGTTTGGAATATCCTTTATTGTTTTAATTGTGTGTTGGTTACCCCATCATTACAGCTTGCTATTCCTCCGATTCTCAACTATACACTAATTTTGAACTTATTTTCTTCCAACAAAAGGACTACAGTACAAATATCCAGGTTTCCAAAGCCCATATAAAGGGAGATGAAAACATAAATAGTTTAAAGATTGCTCTTTTGAGCCCCCTAGCAAAAAAGGGCACTCACGGTAAAGGGGTCTTGTGTTTAACATACCACAATAGGATGCAAGAGAGCTATATATGTTCTATTCTGATTCTGCCACTGCATGATTCCCCCAGTGTGAATTCTTTCCTCTCTGCAGAGAAATACACTGATAATCCTGGGATCATACTTTAAAGCTATTTTGAACCTATCAATGAAAAAGGAGGCATTAATACTATGATATTAGAGCTACAGTTGCTCTTTATCTACTGTTAGTTTTCCATTCATATTTGAACATTTATAAAAAACCTGTTATTGCATACACTTCTAGCAACATTTTTTTAGCCTTGGAATTTAAATAAGATTTGCTGTAGTTTGACCTTTTATTTGATCCAATATTGGTTATTAATATTGACTTTAAACGAGTGCTGCTTGTACACTTGTAGCATGACCCAAATAGTACACTAGTTGATAGTTTTGTCTGTGTTTCATGTTACCTGTTTGGAATTTTGATGTTTGTGCCAATCTTTTTTGAAGGAGTTGACTCATACAATATTAGGGAGATCCAATTCAGTCTTCTCAACCCAGTACTGCTTTTGATCTCCTCATAACATAGAAGAGAGAGTAGAATACTGACAGTACTTCAGGAAAAACATTTACTATGAAAAAATAACATCTAAATAAAATATTACTGGAACATGCAATCAATAGTTGTTTGACAAGCACTGGTTTAGGCAGGGTCAAGAAAGGTGGAATGATGTTTCAATTCCTTTTTTGACCTCAGGTCTGAATATCTTATCATTTAAGAACATCAAAACAATGGATAAAACAGGTATAAACACTATAAAGCAGGTTAATACTATTCTTCTGATGATTATGGCAGAATGCACAGCATTCCAACTCATTACTTTCACCTAATCCTTACTGTAGCATCTTAAAACCTCTGTAGTCAACATGGGAGACACATGATACACTCGAGTGGGACCGTGAAAAGTCCCTTGCACTGCAGAGCTGAGTTGAGACCTGGAGCCACTAATATTTCCTTCATACTGATTACTGTTCTACTTTGATATGCTGATAAATTTGGATAATTAAATACAACCTAGGAGTAAACCTAAGAATCTAAAACAGTAGAGAGCTAAAACACAAGCAAATATAAACAGCAGTGATCTGTTATCTTATTCATGTTTAATTGCTGCTGGGTTTAAACGGGAAAAATAAGGAGAGAGAACAGAAACTGTGTGAGGCACATAGGGGAAAGTGACATTTTTCCATCTACTTTGCTGAAGTGATCTGGCAGGCTACTGTAAATATTATGAAACAGATAATGGCTAAATATTATGAAATAGATAATGGCTAGATGAAATATGGAAAATGGAAATACAGAGGCAGTCGCCAGACAGAAAGCTCTGCATTTGCAGCCTGCAAACATTCATAATGGGGACTAGATCTTATCCAAGCATCTGATTGATAAAAAAAATTATATATATTGCTGGACCAATCCAGATTTTTAGTTTAGACAAGAGAACCAGACATTGTGTTGACAGACCAGCCTTGCAACAGGAAAGCAAATTAGAACTTTCTTTACCTGTAATAGAGAAGTACACAGTTGCAGTATCATTCTTCCAAATGCAGTCAGGATTTATTTCTTTGAAGGTACAGAACTGTTTTAACTAAAATGAAATTTAGAAATTGTTCTAGCAGTGTTCTATGAGGTGGCCCTGCTGCTAGACTGCCTACTGTCTTGGTTATTATTGGAACAACCTTTTGTCTTGATTATTTGCAGACTGTCCAAGCTATCCATTACTGGAAAGTGGATGACAAGCAGGTAGTCTGGGATGGGGGAGATGTGGGACCCGACTCATGAATTCACCATGCTCTTGGAAGTCATTTATTCTGATATTAGAAGACTCCTGAAGAGATTAAATTTAGATTGATTTGAAGTTCTGGGTAACAGACACCTTATGCCCGTTTGTTTTGCTATACATAGTTTCCTGAGGGGCAAGGCAATAAAGAGTCACAGCCCCTGTCTCTCCTGATTAGGAACACACAGGAAAATCATGATGATCACAAAGCAATAATAAGGACATTCTTTGTTTTCTTTTATACTTGCTTCAACCCTCATAGGGAGGAGGAAGAGGTGTCCACCACCAAAAATCATTGGGGTTTTTTTAACACATATTCATATATTCTTTTCTTTTTTTCTTTCCGAGGTGTATCAATAGATAAAACCAATTCTAGAGATAAAACAAACGACGCCACAGTATCACTTTCTTCCAAATTCATAGATAAGTTCACAACATAAAATAATGCTGACTTTCTAGATCTGTGTATAGATTCTTTGCTCACTTAGTCGTAAAGCACAGAACTCAGGTCAGAGGGAAGGAGAATTATGGAAATAATGCATAATACTGATTTGAAAATGGTAGGTGAACAGCAGAGGCAGATTGGATTTAAAATGTTATCCTGCCATGGCTGTTATCCTAGGCAGCTTTAGGATGTATTTGCCTGTTCTTTGAGAAGAAAATGGAGCTTTGAGTTGCAGAATGCAGAACTTTCTGGAGAGAAGTACAGAACTTTGCCTCATGTAAGCAAAAACATGATGTGGTGATGTATCCATACAAAAAGGAGACATTTGCATTAGCTATAGGTTCTTTTTCCATGCCCCCTCTGCTCTAGCCTGAGTGTTTGCCATTAGTGTGGAGCACAGATCACTTTTAGGGAGGAAGAGATTGTTGCTGGGGTCAGGCACAAGGTATTTCTTGAATTCATTATTTTCAAGTACAAAGTTCTGCAAGCCTGTTGTCTGCTCTGTCAGACAGCCCGTTGTTTTCTGAGTATTGAAATGTCAGATCTCACCATGCAACTAGAAGTTGTGCTGTACAGAAGCTGTGTTTGTGTGCAGCATTCAACTATACAAGTAGATGAATGTTTTTAAAAAATTAAAATACATTACAGTCACATATGGGAATATCCATAACTACATACTAATGAATATGATATGCTGTCATTGAATTATAAAATACACATTAATTCTTACTCAGTTTTCACAGTGTACAGAGTAACAATCCTGGGTTTCATCTTTCCACAAAAGATGGACTAAAGAGGCTAAATTTTGATTGTTTTCCAATCTGTTTGGCATATTTTTCTATTACACGCACAAGTTTTCATTGCTAATTAGATTTATTTAACATTTTTCATTCTTGAAGAACTACACAAATAATGAAGCCTCTCAACACTACTATTACTATTCATATATATTATTATTGTTTACTACTACTACTAAATACTTCATATACAGATGGTGAAACATCTGTAACCTTTTTAGGGAGCTATCCTCAAGAATGAACAGAAGACATTAAGCTTTGAAGACTTTTCCCTATTGTGAATTGGTTTTTAAAAGCCTGTTCACTAAGGCAGCATCAAGCTGAGTACTCAGTGTCTTAACACCTTCACAATCAAATCTTTTGCTCACCTATGCCATGTTCAACCTCACTGACAAGGGCCAGAAGATAAATGTTATCTAGTCTTAAACTTCCTTGACTAAACAGGGAATAACTAACAGCTCCCAAGTTAGCTGTGGTGGATCATTCCAGGGCACCAGTAGTATTGAAGCAGTTGGTTACTGTTATTCCCAACCTCTTTATGGCCTTAAAACCTGATTAATGACACAATTTTTAAGTTGGTTGGTTTGGTTTGGTTTTTTGTTGTTGTTGTTTTTGGTTTGTTTGTTTTGTTCACTGAATGTGATTCTACTTATTGCCTTTGAAATCTTAGGGACTGGTGGCAGGACAATTAAAGAAAGGTGTTCTGCATCTGGCCTGGAGCCTCGGTTATTGCACCACAACCAGCATTGCATGATTTTCACATTAAATCTCAAAAGATTTGCGTTTTAGCAAATCTCAAAGTTAAAACTTAAAATAATATTGAAGTTAAAACATCAAATCCCTTTCTTTTCTACCTCAAAGCTGGTTTAGTAGCTCTGGAATGACAAGATCAGATTTACCACTAAAGGAGGTACAAAGTGGGAGAGCAAGCTTTCCCATTTCTCTTGTGGATTTACTTCAAACCTGCTTTTGGAGGTCTGCCTTCTAAAAGATGCAATTCTCTTCTTTAACTCTCTGCTGAGCATTAAAAGAAGGGTGACAACTGAGACAGTGGCCTCTCTAAGTACAACAAACACTGGCTGAGACCAGCATCTCATTTCACATCACCAACAAACAGCCACTGAACACTGACAACTGTGTTCCCTTCCTACTAGTTACTATAACTTTAGACAGTAACATCAGCTTGGAAATTAGGTATGTTTGGGAGAAATAAGGATTTTTTTAATCAGTTGGAATAAAGTCATGTCAACATCATTCATGCCTTTATAAACTAACTACATTCTCACTGTAAAATCTTGAGCATTATAAATGATGAGACCATTTGCCAGATGTAAAATAAGTGAAAACTGAACTCTCAGAAACCATACGCTTTTGCTAACGTTACTTGCACCATCTGTGAAAAGCAAAAGTATAGAGAGCAGGCCACAGAGACAGCACTTGATTAAAAATTTATCCGACAGCAATGTAGTTCCATCAATCCTTTCATTAGTCAGGAAGATAAAGGATATACCCCTATCTTCCATAAATCGGGGCATGCAAATAAGGACAGAGTTTTGAATATGAAAGGAGGCGTTTGATCTGGAAGATGGAAATGCAAGGAATGTCCAGAGACAAAACACAACAAATCTGAGCTAATCTCTCCATCAGTGTCAGGGATGTAGCAACAACAACAAACTTCACAACAGTTATTGTCAATACACCCCTTTATTTCATTCTGACCTTTTTCTTATTAAATAGTTAAATATAACATTTCAAAATTATCTTTACTTCCTTTTAAGTGAGCTTCAAAAATCTTGAAAATTAATTGGGGCAAAGAAACACTTAAAACTCAGTCTGAAGCAGAATGCTCTCAGCTTCCTGTTTCACTGATATCTCTAAAAATGATCCTTTTCAGGTGGAGTAAAAATTTTCCATTGCAGATGGACTCTAAATGCATTGCCTTCCACTCCCCATTTTCAAATTTCAGGAACTCAAAAAATAATTTCTTCAGATAGTTCTTGTCTTACCAGAAAAATTATAGACCCCTAAACTTTATAGGGCATAAAGCCCAGATAGACAAGATATGGCTGTGTTTGAAACTAATTAACAGATCCATGCTTTAAGGCAAAATAGGTTTCTTTAAGGTGTTAGGATGTTGGAAGAGGTTGGCAAAGCTCTGTGGAAAGACCTCTGCCTGTGGCACCCAGCTTCACTGTGCACCTGGGGAATGCTGGTATCTCAACATCCTACACCCACTCATTCACTGCTGTGTTTTTCTTGTTTGTTTTTAACTAACTGCAGATATGAACTACAGTGTCCTGTGCCCTATTTACATGAATCAAAAGACCCATTTACAAATACGTCAGATAGACTGCCTTAGCCTTTGTAAATCTGATTTCTCCCCAAATATAACATGCTTTTTTCATTTCATTTTCACTTTATAAACTTATTTCCTGTCCTGTGGTATGATGATTTCACCAGTAAGAACAAACTGACCGATTGGATTATTTTCCTATGCTGTACACAATAGTGGTCATTAACGTTTACCCAGAAAAGGTAGCTCCTTTCCCCCCTATTTCCATACTTTGAGATTAAATTAATTTCCTCATTTAATTTGTAATGATGAAAATAACTATCCATTTTTATACATTTCAGTTAGCCTCTTATCATGACTGTTGGTCTGTTTTGTACTGAAGACTACAAATTCTAATATTGAAATACTCTAATACTATAGCACAGGATTTTACTCTAGAAACTCTCTAATTCTAGTTTGAATTTCACAATTACTTTTTCCTCCACTGTAGCACGGCAGTAGTTTTTAACATTTAACTTCTGAAACCTATTATTCACTTAGAGATTACAGAAGGGCATGATTAGGCCATGTTCTACATGGCAATAACATTTATGTAATAAATTAATAGTAGCTCACATTAATATAATCCCTTTCGTAAGATCTAAAGGTAAGTAATAATTGTGATTGCTTTTCTCAGACAGCCAGGACATGGATCTCATGTTTTACTTTGCATATCAACAGTTGCTTTCTCCAATAGTGAATGAGAATTCACTAGTGCAAAGTTTCTTACATTTCTTTCAGTTACAGTGCATAAACATTTCCCCCCCTTATTCTGCTTGTTCCTGGTATTCATTTTTGCTGTTTATTTTTAACCTGGACCAGTTCCCAGATCTATTTCATTGTATGGCCCTACTAACAGCTATGCTGGCATTGTTGATGGGGTAATGTGGGGAAAAAGAATAGCTGGAGACAAAGAGGGATGCTTAAAGTTGGTACTGTTACAAAAGAATATGTCTGAAAACACAGCTTTAGCTTTACAATGCATCTTCTGTATTATGGGATACTGATCTGGACTGAGCTGAGACCTCAGAGCACAAATTACAAGCACTTAATGTTCGTCTCCCATCCATCTCCTTTAGACCCACAACTTGCACCAGCTGCTTCTATTGATACCGTACAGCAACGACTTTGTTTGTTGACTACTGGAGAGCAGTGAGTGTTCTTACTACAAGTTAGGCTTTGGCAGACGAGCATTTGCAAGCCTGCCTCTAGTAATTTGAGGTATTGCTGCCTCCAGGTGTCCTTTTTGCTCTTCTGCCAAAAATGCCTGCCTGGCAGAGTGAGCACAAGGGAATGCTTGAGCCTCAGCTGCTCCAAGTACAGCGCGTGGTATCTCAGCTCAGCAACCATTTTCCCCCACATCTCCCCACACTCCTGAACCACTACAGTTACTTTCCAGGCAACTCCACCTTGTGACTGTGAGAAGAATTTTATTCCCATAGGATAGACTGAAGAGCTGAAAGGTGAGCTTTCACGTGCTTGCAAAGTACTCTTTTTGTTGCCGCTCTTCTGTATTCCCTTGGCTGACATGTTCTCCCCCCCTTCCCAACTAGATACTCTTCAGTGAAGCTCTATGTCTGTTCCAGATGTAGTCCTTTCTCACCTACTGCCTACAGCAAACTTTCTTCTCTGTTCCTGTAGTTACCAAGGTGGGGATACTTTCCTCCGAGAAGCAGTGCTGATGATGCTGTATGACCAAGCAGAGCAAACTTGAGTGGTAGTGCAAACTCTGCAAAGAACAGCAGAGGCATGGGCAGGTGTCTCCTTGCTGCCTTTGCTGGGAAGGTGTGCAAGTAGGGAGAGACTAGGCAAGGAGCGAGTGTGGTTAGCTGGAGAAAGTGCAAGATTCATGAGAGTTAATTTCTAAACCCCCTTAAATTATTGCTTGCATAGGAAAAGTTTAAGAATGCATTTTTCTCATGTTTCTCCATTCTGTTACTGATCCAGAGTCAAGAGGTTTGCGGTCAGGATTAAAAATATGGAGGTTCAGCCCATGTCTGTTTCAATGTTAATGGCATTTGTGACACATCCTGAGTTATGACTCTAACAGAAGAAAATGTCTTATGACCAGAGTTACTTGGGTGGAGCCTTTAGCTAAGCAAAAGCTGAAAAACAGCCCATCAGTGCTTTCTCTTGATGACTTGAAACTGTAATCTTATTATGAAAATTAACGTTAGGAAGGCAACAAGGAGTTTTCAGATGAGGACTGTTGCTAGGGACTTACACGGCTTGGCAGTAAAATGCAGCCATTTGAAATAAGCCATTTGCTACTGCTGATTTAATCATATTTAATAGATGGTGCTCTATAAACTTCCATGTTATTCGTAATACAGTTGCCACCTCTGAGCTTTACTGTCATACTGTCACTCTGTATACCTGTAGACAACATAGGGCATATCTACAGATAGGGTGTATCTTCTTCCTATAGACCTGGAATTACACAGCCTGTGCCCTTGGACCACCAGTCACCTCGCTGACACCTCAGCAGGATTTGCCCCAGCATGGTTTCTCTTTGACTCTGGGCTGAGACAAAGTGATATTACATAATAAAACATCATGTGAAAATGCTTGCAGGTATCCCTTAGGGCCATTCACAGCAGCTGTTCAGCTAATCAAGGAACGCTGGGGGACATGAGGAAATTCTAATTGCCCACCCAGAGGAAGGGCTACATCACTTCTCCCACTGACTCCCTCTCTGTCCTTTGCCATGCCAGGTAGGTGGCAGTCCCTGCCTCCAATGCTTTTACCATAGAACTAGAATGTGTTGGCTAAGCACAGGAAAACACCCCCTTATTTAGAGGGTTGCTAAAGAAGGATGAATTGCATTTTCTCTAAGAGGGCCATAACCCAAGGATATAAGACAAAAATATGAGAATCCTTTCTCTTTGCAGCATTAACTTTTCTGGACCACACTTCTCACTGGCTGAGCTACCCTAACACTTAGCTCATAATAAGAAAGTTTAAGCCTCCACTGCCTTGCTTCATTTGCCATTAAAACTCCCCTAAAAGGCGACAAGCATTTAATTTTCTTCTCAATCCATTTGCAGTTTGTATCAGCGCCATGCTGAGGGCACCAGGAGCTGAGAGTGCTGGGAACACTCGGCAATATCCAGGACCTGGAGCTTGTGTTTAAGCCACAGCTCCCTGCCAGCTGGAGACACATTTAACATTCCCTGCATGACTTCAGCAGTTCAGCCGCTTTCCCACATTCCACAGCTGGCCTCCCACCACCGCTCAGCCTGCAAGCACACAGCACACCGGGGTCATATTCTTGCCATCAGTTCTCAAGTACAACTTGCTTGTGAAAGCACTGGAGAGTTCTGCTTAAAATATGATGGCACCATAAGGCCTGAATGTCCTGGTGTCTACAAAGTGGCAAGGCTACATATAAAGAAGTACTTTCCCTTTGCTCTTTGGCTCCTCTGTGGTTTTTAAAAGGTCTGCATATCTTGGGAGCCACAAAATGGTTGGGTGGCAACCCTGTAAAGTCCCAGAACAAATCCTTACTACTATGAGTAATCCCAGTGCTTTACAAGAGGATACATTTGGAAAGAAAGTCCTTCAGGATTGCAATCATGGAGGTTTATTGTTAATAGTTCTTTTTTCTGACTGCAAATTCAAGTTGCTTCACATGCACGACACATCCATTTTTGTCCTTGTGCAGAAATTAAAAACGGAAGCATGGAGTCTGGAGATGTCAGTTTTTAATACCAAAATTAGCTTAATGGGTTACAGTGGATTGTATTTTTTTAAATGTCTACAAGCTGTACTGGCTCGTGCCTTTTTTGTCATGCTTTTTGTGTAACGAAAAAATAAACAACATTCTGAAAGAATTGATGAAGAAATATAAATTCAGTAAATTTCAGTGAGACTTTATTACAGCGACATTCTGGTAATTTGTATTTAAAATTTATCTTAAAAGAAAACCCCAAACTATTCAAAAAATTTATAGATTAAGCTTCAAGATTTTGTGGGGATTACTAGAAGGGAACCCTATTGTATGATTTGTACCTGGATTCCTCCTTTATCTAATACCAATCACATCAGTGGTTAGGGACTATGCAAATAAAGAATACTTGCACAAAATTAAACCTGCATGGCTGGGTGCGTTGGACAGAAGGCTCTACAAATGCATTTTAGTTTTCCCTAGAAACAGTGAGTAAGACTGAGTGAACACATATCGTTGAATTTCTGGGGTACAACACAGGACCATTAATTCCACTGAAATACTGATTTGCGTAGCTGAAGTGACATAGCTTGACATTGTGTAGCAACTGGATGTTTCAGGTCTACTGAGATAATCCCAACAGTCAGAAAACTTGTTCATGGGTCTGAACAGGAAACCAACACAATACTTGGGCATTGCTCATGTATCATTTTAGGCCTATTTGATACATAAATAGGACCTCATCCTTCTGTAGCACCTTAGAACAACATGAGTTAGATACACACATATACCAGGAAATATCTACCAGAAGATGTATTTTGTGTTTTATCTTTTGATAATTGTTTTAACACTTACTTCACTAATGTTTGAGTAAATGCCGTAGAAAATTAATCCAGCCTTATTATCATTATAGCATAAAGACACTGGCCCACATTTTGAAATATCAGGTAACATTCATTCTCTCACTTATTTTAAAAAGCCAAGTCACCACTGAAAGACAAGAAACACAAGAAACACTCAAATAAGATAGCAGCTTTTTTTACAATAACAAAAAATCAGAGAAATGTATTTTGTACTAATTATTTCCTATAAACTTCTTTAGAGCAAAGTCCCAGTTTATGAGTTAACATAAATGAAATATGCTCTACCTCTAAACCTAGTTAATACAAATTTATCACGTAAGCAGTGACAACGTCTTATCTGCACCAGGATGGCTGGCACCAGTACACAGAGGGAATAGCTATAAATGCATGTCATTAGGAATTAATAGAAGAAAACTGTACTGCCAGTGATGAGAAGGTAGATTTATATTAGCAAACATGAAAATTTTATTAAGACAGAACTCTTTACTGCCACAAAGACATGCAGTGTAGCACAATATTCTTAAAGGAAATGTGGTAGTTGTAATTGAAAGTCAACTAACTCTAATGGCATTCAGAGTTTCTCTCTCCCTTCACTGGCCTGAAGACCATTCAAATTGGTGGAAATATGGGTGAAGTTACCCAGAGATGGCAACAAAAAAATTTCCCACTGAAGTTAACAGGGAGACCTCTCCGGTCCAGAATGAGCACAGCTTTGACTTTACTGATTTACAGCAGCCATGTGCCTTTACATTTAGCATTTCCTTCTACTCTCCTGAGACTATAATTCTTGCATGCCTAAATACCAGTCACTACCTAAACCCAGGGTATCCTCACAGGGTGCTCGTTTCCAGCCTACATGCACAAAGCTGTGTACCAGGTGAATTTAGCAAATGGTGAAATCCTCTCTCAGTCTACCCAGTGACTATCCATCAATTTATGTACCTAGAGCATCAAAATATTCATTTGACTTTGCAATCCAGGACCTTTCTTTGGACTCCTAGGATATAAAAACCCCCATTTAATTTAAAAAGCAAGAACTCATTAGATATTGAAAGAATTTTTCCTGTATTAAAAATATGAGGGAAAGGTACTTACAGCAGTTGGCAATATAATATCAATTGCATCTGACAGAAAGGTCTAATTCAAAGGACAGCAATTTGAGAAAATATATTTCAAAAGTAATAAATTTCCTGTACATTTACAGACAAAAAACTTCTTGATGGGGCTTCTTGGAAGAGCGCATTCTAATGCTGTTAGCAAACATGCTGCAGGATTGCTGATGAAATTGTTTATGTACTACTTACAGAAGAGTCCATGCACTGCTCCTAAATTCTGAATTTTTAAAGCAATAATACTGGCATGTCACTGATCTCCAGCTGAGTATCTGTTCAGACAAATGAGATGCCATTTTTTTTAAAACTGAAAAAAATATTCACCACTGAGGGATTGAGGGTCTTGACAACATAAAATGATTATTTTTCCTCTTATTATCAGCTCTAGTATAGAGTAGAATATAATTATTCTACCATAAGTGTAATAAACCTGCAATTTCAGACAATACTTTGAATAATTTTTTGACTATAAGCACTAAAAACATCTCAGTGAAAGTGAAAAGACTGTATAGATTAAACATTTTCATTTCAAGTCTACAAATACTACAAAAACTTGCTTTCATTTCTGATGAGTAAGTGTTGTGATTATCTGAAATTGCACTGGATTAGTACTATTCCTTCAAAGCAAAGGTCAAGAGGTCTTGATTAAGAAAAAGAATATTTGAAAGAAAACATTGTCTATTTGAAGCAAATGCAGGCTCCTTCACCTGGGGAAGAATAACCCCATGCACCAGAATACAGGCTGGGGGCCAAGCTGCTGGAAAGCAGCTCTGTGCAGAAGGATCTGGGGATTCTGGTGGACAACAGGCTGTCCATGAGCCAGCAGAGTGCCCTTGTAGTCAAGGCGCCCAATGGTATCCTGGGGTGCGTTGGGAAAGGCACTGCCAGCAGGTCAAGGGAGATGATCCTGTTCCTCTACTCAGCCCTAGTAAGGCCTCACCTGGAGAGCTGTATCCAGTTCTGGACTCCTCAGTACGAGAGAGATGTGAAGCTCCTGCAGCAGGTCCACCAGAGGGCTATAAAGATGATTAAAGGACTAGAACATCTCTCTAGCGAGGAAAGGCTGAGAGAAGAGACAACTGAGAGGGGACCTTGTCTATGTGTATAAATATCTGAAGGGAGGGTGTCAAGAGGATGGAGTCAGGCTCTAATCAGTGACGCTGAGCAATAGGACAGGAGGCAATAAGCAGAAACTGATGAAACTGATGCACAGGAAGTTCCACCTGAATATGAGGAAGAACTTCTTTACTGTACAGGTGACCATGCACTGGAACAGGTTTCCCAGAGAGGTTGTGAGTATCCCTCACTGGAGACATTCAAGAACCATCTGGACACAATCCTGTGCCGTGTGCTCTGGGATGACCCTGCTTGAGCAAGGAGGTCAGGCCAAATGACCCACTGTGGTCCCTTTGAACCCGACCCATTCCATGATTTATGTTTATAATTTGTTCATAAGCTTTGAACTGTTACTCTCTTCTGGATGCTGATGAAAGTTCAGAACATTTTTCATATGCCATTAAATTAGTGTCCATCTTTCTGCTCTGTCATCAACTGCACACAATCTCGTTAATTGTCGTAATATTAAACAAGCCATATACTACACATTTAAATTCATCCTATATTAACTTCCATTTTTACATGCAGCCATTAATATTAACAGCTTTTCATTTAAAATGTTCATTCAGATATAATCTCTCCATAAAAATAAACAGCTTAATAGGAACTGAAGGTGGCCAGTTAATGAAATAACATCAGTTACAAGCATTACAAGAACTATTGTGATGTATACACATGCAAAAGTGGTATCCAAAATAATTTCTTTTAAAATAAAATTTAAAAATAACTAGAACAAATATAAAATCATATTGGTGATTCTGGAAACTCCTAGTGTTATAATCTGAAACACAAGTATTTCTGGGACTAATGACATGACAAACTGCAGTAACAATTCAGATTATCCACTTTCAAAGTCTACCAACTGGCTTGTTCCTTTAAGTTTCCTTTATTCCTTCAGTAATTTATGTTTGCCTTTTGTGAGCTACTACACCAAAGTAAGGATGAGTATATAGATGTTTATTAGTCACAGAAATAAGGGTGCACAAAACCAATCAAAATTCATTTTGCAATATGTTAAATAATTATTAGCCCGTACTTGCAACTCCCAAATTCAGGTACACATTCACTTGTCTGAACTGAGTTCAGGTTTTGCTGTGTCCTTGCCATTATTTTGTATATCTAATTTACTTCTTAAGCTGTACAGGTGAAAATGCAGTCATGCCCCTCGATGCACTCAGCTACCATGGGACAGAATTACAAGTCAATGTTCTCTCCTCCTGTTTATGTTGTAAGTTCCAAGAATGACTATCATATGAGTACAATGAAGGTCTTTTTAGCAGTGTGCTGACATGAAAGAAAAGTTCAGCTATGTTGTTTAATTGTGTATACTCCAGTGCTAGGCAACTCTCCAAACCTTACTGTAAACATTGTTTAAGGTTCATCCAGATCAGCACGATAATGAAGCTTGTGCTTTTTACGCTTAGCTTTAAATGACAATTGCTTTTCTTTATAGTTTTATATTTACCTGTTCTGAAGCACATCATACTGGGTTCACCTTTTTCTTTTACAGATTGATGGGTTGTGCTCTAAAGCCCTTATCTAATATTCTGTTTTCCTGGACAGAGAATTGATAAAACTGTGTTTTGTTAGTTTGTCGGAAGAACATATTCATCACAGCCTAACAAATGGCAATACTAGATTAGTAAGGAAAAAAGTGCATATGCAACAAATATGTTATTGAATATTTTAATGGAGCCAAAAACATTTAAAAGTTCCATAAAATGTATAGTTACTCTGAAAATATAATTCATGTTCTAACAAGTATGTATGCACCTAATAATGTAAAACTGGCACCACTAACTCTAATGTATAATCATTAAGAAGTTATTTCTGTTAATGTAAAGACATCTTCCACTACAAAAATATACATCTGAGAACAAAAATATAGCACATGTGTGCTTCTTCAGAGGCAAGTTGTTCTTAGAAGCGCAGACTGGGTGTGTGTAGGCAGACAATTATGAGACAAAGAACACTACATTCCTAAACTTTGTTCAATTTAGGAATAAAGTTCATTTATTGCTCAAAGGACATAATTTACAGTGTTCCAAGTTTCTGTAAGTGCTGCTGTATTTTATTTTCAGCAGGACAGTGAAATTTCTCTGAAGAAATAGCCATTAGATATGATACAAATGCACAGCCTTCCTGTGATATCCCTTTTTGGGGATGAGTACTGCAAGATGTGCTTTTTCATAAATGCTTTTTACTTTGCAACATAACAGAAAAACCAGTATTTCTCCAACCCCCAACTTTATATGTCTAAAAACTTAGGTGAAGTACAGCACACCTAGATTTTTACCGATGTTCTTGTCAGAATCTAGAAAATTCACAGCTATGTTAAAGACAGGCAAAACACTTCAGACTAGATCAGCAGAGATCAAGTAGAACTGAAAATTTTTAATCATGTGAATATTCATAACTATATTAATGGGTCCCATTATTAAGAATTTTAAGAATTGTGACACGGAGCTCAAGGTTGTTAAAGCTGACAGAAATAAAGTATTAGTAAAAAATAACATCTCTGTTGCAGCTGAGGTGTATATATAGGTCTTTCAACAATGAGATTAATGTGTTGCTTTGTTCTTTATCAGGTCTCAGATGAGCCTGACATTATCTCCCTAGCATTTGAGATTTCCCTCATAGTACCCATTAGTCAAAGGATATTGAACTCACAGAATGCAACAAAGTTTTTAAAAAACTAGTAGTCTATCTCAAACCCAGGGATTATGTCAATGGATGCCTGACCTGTATAGAGGGCTTCCAGGGGGCTTCAAGGATATAAAGAGTAATAACCAATAAGTTGCACCAACTGCCAACTACTTTCCAGTCTGCCCAAACCCAGCTTCCAGAGACAATCCTCCTGACCACCTGGCCTTATACGAACAGAACATCAAGTAAAAGAACAAATACAAGAAAATCTTCTTTTCCTTTACTATTTATTTTGTTTCAAACAAACATCCTTTTCTATTTCTCACAAGAATTTGCTCTCTGCAGGTTCTGCTGGATCCTCAGCAATTCCCTACATCAGTCAAAGTCAACAGAGAAGGGTCTCCCCAACTATGAGAGCTGTTTAGTTGAAATCATGATCATCACCTCCCCTGGCACAAAGAACACTTTAGGTGAGCAGGAGTATCATGGGAAGAAACAAGATAGATGGGATCCAATACCCTTCACTAAACCTGACCAGTATGGGGCTTTTGCTTGTACTGGGAATGGATTCAGGAAAAGTGAGTAGAGTTGGCAATACAGAAGGTACATCCACTGGAGGAAAAAACAGCTCATTTGCACCTGCAGAGGTCTGAGCCACTGTGAGAATGAACAGCCAGGAAATTATTGTCCATCTCAGATGCGCTAATACGGATGACAAAGTTAATAAATTTATTTTTTGTTCTTGGTAACCTTTTTTTAATAAAAGACCACTGAGAGCATCATAGCGAACGTTTCTGTGCAGACACCAGTAAGAATTTAGGGATATTTGCTCCTCTCCTTCCTGAAACAAATCTGCATGTTCAGAAATTGTTTAAAATCAGAAATTAGAAACTGGAGTGAAAAAAAAGACTGTAAAAAGAAATTAAAAATAGATACTTCAAGAATCAAACATAAAACACTAATAAATGAACTCAAGAAGAAAAATGCCCTTCTTAAAGAAATTTTACTAAAATCCAGTAAAGATCAGGAAATACAAACATAGATATTTATGCTCCAATGCACCTCTAGAAAAAGAAAACATATTTTTTTTTACCCAGCATAATGCTCTTTTTAACTAGAAAAATATTTAATTTCAAGTATTTCTAAAGTGTAATTTGATTCTCAGTTCTTAGCTACATATCAGTCCTGGGATACATTCCATACTTATGAAGCATTATCTTGAGAGATTTCATGCTTCCAAGCACATGGCCAATTTCTGTCCTGGGATGCAAATGTACAATTCTCTTTGAAGTCTGTAAGAGTCACAAAAGCAGAATATGCTCCACACTGCAACTGACTTGTTTAGCGTCAAATTCTACTCAGCAATTTGACTCCAATTCCCTCCAATTTTAATTGGAGGCCTACAACTGAGCTGAGTTGGTCTCTCATGCCAATACTTAATATATTCAAATTAAATATATGTCTATGTATACATCATTGGAAATGTGGGTTTTAGAAAGCTAAGCAACTTCATATTCATTCTTCTGTGTAACAACTTTTTACTTATAAAACTACTATTTAAGTCAATGTGCTAATATAATTATGACACATTGATGTAATTATTTGTGTTTTGCACCACTGCACATCCTAGAAACCTTTCAATTTACAATTAAATCCAAGATACCAGTGTAATTTCAGCCCTTACAATTCTCAAGAAAGGAGACATCAGAAAGAAGGCAGAGAAATCTCATCTGTGTTCTGCCAAGTGCTCTGCAGTCCAGTTCTCAATACTGCAGGCAGGCAGGATGCTCACTTAGTGAAGTGAATAAATATTCATTGTGCATTTATTTACTTCTGCTATGACTGGATTTAGTCACATAATTAAAACTATTAAAATTACTAATTAGAGGACCATACAGTTAATAGAGTTTTAGGTGACATGAGTTTAGCACATTGAGTCAGCTTAACTAAGTCTTGTCTACGTTTGGAAAATTACCAGAACTACGATGAAATAACCCCAGATAGGGGTGTGTAGATATGTGAACACCTATATCAGAATTTAACATGCTCAGTAATTCCCGAAGAATATTTCCTTATAAATTCCATTATATTTTTAAGTGTAGACAAGCTCTAAATCTTGTTAGCATCAATATTCTGCACTGCTGACAGCTTTTACTCTCTAACACTCCAGCATGTTTACGTCAGTACCATCAAACCTTTAAGGCTCCAGCCTGGAGAGGAGCAGGAACAGAAGCCTCGTGCATGCATTAACAGACTGAAATGTAACAACATCTGCAAGTAACCCTGACAAGGCAATCACCTTCCAGAATAAGAAAGCCTTTTCTTGCTCAGCTGGCTTGAATGTGGATTAAGTTTTGGACAATGGTACTCTTTTTCAAGAAGAAAGCTCTGCTCACTTGAAACTGTTTGGGGATAATTATTCCAGAATACCTAATAAATTCTTACACCTGGCCTTCCACCAGTGCTCACTGTGCTAGTATTGTGCCCAGTGCTTGCACAGCAGTTACCTCTCACGGATCCCTGCTGTCAGAATGAAGGAACTAGATGTCAAATACCATTCCCAAAAGACCACTGCACATGAGGGAGATGGAGGATGAAACTATATGTGCAAAACTTTGGGATTTTATAATTTTTGAGGACTTAAATCACCAATATAATCCATGATTAAAAAAAAACAACACAACAACAAAAAGAAAGAAAACCAGAAGCTACACAACTGAGACATTAAACATGAACAAAATAAAAAAGATCTTGTTTGGATGTAGTTATGGCTTCAGGACAGCACATTCAAAGTGCAACATCACTATGCATTATTTGTGAATCCTTCTCCATAAAACTGAAGCTCTTTTTTGGGCTGTGTTACTCCACAGGGGTAGACTGTCATAGAAAAATACAAACTCTGTGAAATATCATGATCTCCACCACCTCCAAAGGCCATAGCACAGTTGAGAGTGATTCTGGACATTTCACAAAAAAAATTAATTAAAATATATAAATCATCCTATTTGCAGTTATAGGAACTGCAAATGCTATTCTGTGGTGATGACTTGAGCACTTCTATCCTGCTCTTGGTCCTGCTTTTCCCTCCAAGTGATGTTAATTTAAACCAAAAGCCCACCTCTCTGCTCACCAAAGTAGGCTGGAACATTACTTCTAGTCCAAACACAGAATCCACTCGGGCTAGTAGGATGGACCTTGTCCTCTGAGCTGACTGACACATGACCAGAGCAGCATGTTTGGACACACAAGGATTCTGGCATAGTACAAACAGCACAAATGAACAATGAAAACTTTAATGTAAGAAAACATGTATTTCTATGTGTGAAGTTTAAAGACATGGAAAAGATGTTACTATAAATTCTAAGTTTCATTCTAGCTGTATAATTTCAACTTAGCTCTATTTCCCATGCATACGCTTCTGATTTTTTTAAATTGAGATAGGTGCCTTCTGGGTTTCTTTTCTCTTTAGCCACTCTTGCAAGGAGCAGTGTGTCATACAGTATAGTGTTATTCTGGCTGCTAAGTGAATACTAATTCCATTTAGTCTTTGCTATACTGTATATTTTCTTGAATCCAAATTCGTGCCAGACCTATTAAGATAAGAGAATTTATGCACATATAAAATATTAAAAAATATTACAACATCACCATGTCATTTGAGAGTCTGTTCAGAAAGTTCTTGCATTTACTCTAGTTTCAGTGTAATAATAATAATAATAAGTAATAATAATAAAAATGTATAATCTACAAGAAGTAAAAAGAAATGGCAAACTCCTCAGTTCTGAGAAGTTTACCTCTGTAACTTTATCTACAGTATCACAACAGAGCTGCAGCAGTTAAGAGGCAAAGATGACTGCCACAACTGCCTCACAAGCACCTTTTGTCCTCTCACAGTCAGCATAAAACAAGGCCTTTCCCAAAGGTCTTGTCTGTCTTTCCCACCAAACCATCCATTGTTTTTGTAAAAATAACCTTTCATTCTTGCTGAACTTTAGCAGTCCCCAAACTGAGTTCTTGCAGAACACTGCCTTCAATCTCCTTTTGTTGGAGATTCAACTCCCCATGGATGGGCTGGCAGCTGGAGGTGTCTTCTTGTGCCATGCTCTGGCACACATGCCACAGCCTCCTCACTAAATTGGGCTTTTGCTCTTCTCTGCTCTTTTCACTTATTCTTTTCCCTTATCTGTCCTCTACAGCAATTTGCCTCTTTCAAAATTAGTTTTCCCTCCATCTGGCTTTGTACTTTTCAGTTACCTTTTCCTCTTGTCCTATCTCAAATGACAACACAAGGCTCAAGAGACAGATCTATAGCCAGCTTTTAAGAGCGTATTTAACCCACTTTCAGAGATAAGCTCAATGCTTGAGGGCAGAGAAAGCAAACCAGATCAGCCCCATGGAACGACCTCCCTTCTGTTCAAACTCGCCACTCTCAGGACCAGGTGCTCTGGGTCTCAATGTGGGAGTAAGGACTAACAGCAGGTAGTTCTTCTAAAGATGCCTGTTGCTTCAGTGAAGTCAATATTATATAAAATTACAGAACTCAGATTACTTCTCTCTAAGACATGCTTTCCTTTCCTCTTTTCCAGATGCTACTGCTGTAAGTATCAATTATCAAAAGATTCTCACTAAAACTGTGAAATGTTTGTCATTTCCAGGACATGGCTCTCAGCTTTCCACTCCCAGAAATCCCAGCTCAGTATCCTGACATCCTCCAGTAATTAGGCAAACCAGAGTTGCTCCAACTTGTACTCAACTTTTGATACCAGCAAGCCTTCTTTCTGCTGTCTCCCAGGCATCCAGAGTCTCCTGAATTCTGCTTTGAAGCTATTGGCTGTCTGTGAGGGTTTGGAGATTTCACAATCATATAAACTGAAAAATGGGGAGCTGTGCTGAAATAAGTATTAAAATTAATATTATGTTTATTATGCCTTGATAAGTAAGATTCTGGTGCATGATTTTTCTGCAAAGACTAGATTCTGTGGACATTTAAATTACAGAACACAAGGAGCTCAGTGTCAGTGTCAAGAGAAGGACTAAGGTCTTAATTTATGAAAAAAATCACTAGTGCCCATTTTACAAATGAATGCCTTCATTATATGCACAGCAACCCAGAGTATTTATAAATTATATACGCACATCCATACTTCACCAGATTGCCCAATATGGGAATTACTTGAAGAACAGGCTGTCCTGCAGATCAAAGAATAAAAACTAGTCAGTCAGGGAAATTGAATCAACTGTGGGTATTTTCTAACAACTGGTAGGTAAATCTAAACTAGACTATATATCCAACACATTTTTAAAATGCATGTATACAACCACCACCAGAGCACTGGGATGTACAGCATCGTCTCTGGACGGCAAAAGCAGCACGATTTCCATCCATCAGAAAGACAGAATGCATTTTGGAAGACACAGATAAATTCCTACTCCTAAAAAGTATTCCATGAAAATGCCAGGAGTTCTGTTGTTCAACATATATACATTTCTAGATTTCATACAAATATCAGCAAAGAGGATCCATTTCCACTAGCCTTGACAGAGCTGAACAGGACGTAAGTAAGCATGGAAAATGACCCATTACACTTCATATGAGTAAAAAAAGGTATCTATTATTCATTTGTTCATTATTCAATTATTCATCTGACATAGAATCCCACTTTCAATTTTAAAAGAAGTGGTAGCAAGTATAAAATATGCGTAGTTGTTTTTCTGCCTCTTCTGAAGCAAACTTCTGTCATTCTCCTTTCATTTTTACCATGGTATTTTGCTATTTCTCCCAGAAAGTAGCATGGCTACTTAGCATGTAGGTGTTAGATGCTTGATAACACTCCTTCTTAGTTCCAGGCCCTCAGCTAAATAAAAGTCCAAGAATAGTATTTAAAATCCCTAAGAGCAAAAACATCCCCAGTGCACAAATTTTATATTTTTGTAAAAATCTGCCTTTTTCTTTTTTTTTTATGTTCAGATATCTCAGTCATCATCAAGGTAAATACTCCAGGATAAAGAAGAAAAAGTGTTCAACTGGGCAATTTCTTTTCTGTAATAATGACTTGGAGTGATAATGCTGCTGTCTCTGCAACTTTCTGGCCATGAAAGTCATCTTAAAGCGAACTGAATCCAGTGTTGAGTCCCTAAATATATATTCTGGCACTTAACAAGAATCCCGATTTTCAGAATTAATGGACAACCACGATCAGATTATTTAGTTAGCAGTGTAAAAATCAACTGACATTTGGTGGGTTTTACGTGTTTTTCTCATCTTCAATCTGGCTGACAACCATAGCTGTGATTTTTTTTTCCAGATCTAGTAGAAGCAGCATCTTTAACTTCAGGATTCGGGAACATGTGAGTTCCTATTATTATACCTGCCACTGAAAATCCTTAGAAAATCTGGAGGAGTAAGTATATAAAAGACAGGGGAAAGAAGTGCTAATAAAAGCAGAGCAGGCTAAAGAAGCTGGGTGGGTGGGTTTGGAAGCCTTTAATGTATCCATAGCTTCTGCAGCTGATGAACTTACTGTAATTTGGAAGAAAAGTCATATGCGATACAGCAGAACTGTCAGTGAAAAGCGATAGGAATATGCTGATTCTTCCCATTTTTTCTCCTAGGAAGTCAGAACACTGCCTTCCTCAGTACTTTGCTGTTCTCTGAATAATATCTGCTTGGAAAGAAACAAGATTTATTTTGGGGTTAATTACTGTTTTATTTAAATTTTAATCCACATTCAAGATAAAAACTTATCAAAACATTCAGATTCGATGCAGGAACAAGAAATGTCAGCCTAAAGAATTGGTTCGGTATGAGAATGTATTGTCTCATAAATTGTAAATTGTCTGTCACAATTTACAGCATAATTTTGTAGCACTATAACTGCCAGGAGAAAAACAAACAAATAGACAAACCTAAAACCTTAAATTTTAAGCAGCTTAAACAAGGTATTAGCTAAAATGGGATAAGGGAATTTGCATGATTTACAATTATTGAAATATCATTTGCATATTTGCATAATGCATGTTCTGTTAAACAGAAAAGGGGATTTCCTTCTATACCTTTCCTTTCCAAATTCCACAGCACAGCTTACAATGATGGAACACGGAAGGAACAGTAACAGTTTCTTTAGAGCCTCTTATGTGGACGGATAGCCACCAGCGCCTACCTTAGAGAATCACACACCAGTTTGGAAAGAATCCAGTCCAACTGTCCTCCTGCAGGTTCAAAGCAGAGCAGGTTGCTTAGGACCTTGACCAGTTGAGTTTTTTACCATCTCCAAGAGATTCCACAACATCTCTCAGCACCTGTTCAGGTTCTTGGCCACCCTTATATAAAAAAAAATTTTCTTCATATCGAATTACAAATTTCTCATGTCTCAACTTGTGTCCTTTGTGCTGCATCCTATTGCCTATTCCCTTCTGTGATAAAACTACAACCTGTGTAGACAAGGAGAGAGCAGTGTTATGTGTCATGCCTGTACAAAGTGGAGCACTACAAGTATCTGTCCTGGGACTGGTGTGTTGAACATTTTTAGAGAGAAGTGCTAAAATTCTGCACCTGTGAAGGAAGAGTCCCTTAAAATGATGCCAGCTGGGAGCTTCCTGGCTGAGGAGCAGCTCTGCTGGAGTAGCCCCGGGGGCTGTGGCAGACAGCAAGCCAAGCACAAGCCAGCAGCATGCTCTGGCAGTGAGGCGTTCCTCTGGGGCTGCATTCACGTGAGGCAAGTGACTATCCCCCCATTTGAAAGGCTCCATCTAGAATACCACATGCAGCTTTGGGCCCCCAGGAAATGATAAGCTAGAGCAAGTTCAGTGGAGGGTGTCAAGATGGTTGAGGGCTGGATCACCTGCTCTGTGAAAAGCTGAAGGAACTGGGTTTATTCAGGCTGGAGAAGCGAAGGCTTTGGTGGGAGTTAACAGCAGCTTTCCATTTATAGAATGGAAAATTCTGAGGAGGTTATCAAGGAGAAGGGGCCAGGTTCTTACAGTGGTGCCTGGTATGAGGGTAAGTCAATGAGCCTAAGTCAAAATAACAGAGGTTCAGACTGGAAATGAGGAAAAAAATCCACTATGAGAATAGCTAGTACTGGAACAGCCTGTGCAGAGAGGCTGCGCATCTTCTTCCTTGGAGACTTTCAGGACCAGACCAAATAATGCCCTAAGCAACCTGGTCTGATCTAGATGACCCTGATTTAGGCAGAAAGTTGAATGAGAGAGTTCTTGAAGTCCCTTCCAACCTGAAATATCTTGTGATCCTATCCCTCTGCATTTTCAAGAAGTGTCTGGCTCCACCTTTTCTATACATTCTAATTTGATACTTTTAGACAGCAATTAGATCTCCCCTTAGCCTTTTTTTCTTAAAGCTAAATAAAGCTATTTGTAGAACCTGGACATAAAACAGAGAAATATACTATTTGTCAGAGAGAAGGAAAAAAAAAAATCACTGAAATACAGATGTGGAAAGACTAGAGAACAACCTAAACATAAGCACTGAGCATACAGTCCAGTATAAGGTCTGAGCAGTGAGAATAGTGAATTGGGGAAAGGAATTTGGGACTGAAAACAAAGATGATTCTATGATTCAAGATCCATGTGTTCAGGGAAACTGGAGTTTGTCAACAATTCAGAAGAAACTACTCAGTATAAAAATTTTTTTCAGCTACCCCAAACAAAAATAATCTGAATCTTTGGGTAACTGAGTCAAAAGAAGTGAGGCATTTTGAAGTCTTTGATCCTGCTGAGAGATGTTTCCCTCTCCAAGATGTCCCTGTGTATTCTCCTCACTGTAATGTGCCATTGTCAAAAGCAAACGGTCAATAATCAGAAAAGCTACCCAGAAGAAACCAGAGGGTCACTGACACCATTCATGAAATTCAAAGTTTGTATCATAAGCCCTTCTTTAATGTTTTTTTCTAGGAGACAGAATGTTTTAGCTAGTACTTTTCCAAATGAGTCACTAACACCCTTGTCTTAATTCTGCAGCTGCTGCTAATTTGAAGTGCCAGCCTTCTCCCCTCTTTCCCTAGAATGAAATAAAATATCAATGTTGCACTGTGCTGAAAATGGAAAGTTAGATGTAACACTATGCTACAAGGCCTCTGGAAGTTCCATTTACATTTGATTCTTTCCTCCCAGGCCTATACCTAACTTAAGCCCTCTCAGCAAATTATTTCACACTTATTTCCACAATCATTGGTCCTCAGAATGAACAACAGACTCAAAGGGGTTTTTAACACTTAGTGTACCAACATCTAACAAAATTTAATAGTAAAAGAGAAGATAAAGTAATAGAAAAATTATGTTTACAGTTATCTGCATATACATGTCATCCACAATGACAGCTCTGTTGGCCAAGGCCCCAGAAAACCTTTTATTCAGAAAACCTAGGCAACACCACTTTGTTGGACAAAAGTGAGACCCAAGAGGGTATACTTTTCTCAGAGACAACTTCACCCATAGCCATGTAAATCTAAAACCTCTTAAGTATCTCATTAGTTGTTCCACTGTAGAAACATATTGCAGCTGGGGGGCTTGGGGTTAGTTTTCAGCCAGACTGGTTTCTTGATTCAGCTCACTGACTGATCATACAAATACTAGTGCCAGCATAGGGGCAGGGAGAGGAATGGGTTGCTTGGAGCAATGGGGAAGGACAAAATTGCCCTTTTTGGCTGCTGTGCATAGTTATGTAAAATTAAAGTGATTATGTAGCTATGGCCTGAGGGATAGAAGAGGTCACAGATACTACCACAGCCTATAAACTGCTGCAGAAATTGTGTCAGTGTGTGTTGCCAAGAGACAAGCAAGGGAATTCAGTTCTTAACCTGTTGTAAAATCCATAAAGTGAAGCCAGTTTGCTCTACCTCTATACGAAAGATCAATACTTCCCTCTCAATGCATGAGAGTCACACCAAACATTTTGAGCTTTTAGTATCAGTAGGCCGTTTACCTACCTGGAACGATTCTGAAGTACTTTTCATGGGCCTTATGTGCATGCTGAGATTTCAGAAATTTAGCTTAAATATATTTTGAAATGTTTTCATCAAGTCAGAGCAATTCAGTCTAAATGTGCTCTTATGATCTCAGACCATGAACAAGAGCACAGTGCTTCAAAAGCTACCACGGAACAAGTGACTCATGGTACCTGGTTATACCCAAGTCCAAGCTCTTTTCTTCCTCAATTCTGAGATAATGAAATTCAGCTTAGAACTGACTGAAATTACATTGAAATGCAGATCTTGGTATTTTCAGCTGAGGAAGACGAAGAAGATGCACAAAGTCAGATAATAATTATCCCCTATTAACCACAGTAAATATGATCTGGATCTGTTGAGTGTCTGTTTTGACTGAAATGAATTCAACTCAGAACAGATTTTTATCAGCATGCTTTTCCAACGTTTTTTACCTTTTTAGCAAAGCAGGAGTTTTTTCAGTAGAAATAGTTGTGATCACTACTTTGCACAAGGCACAAAAAGTCTATACAATATAACAAAAAAGAGTATATAATTTTAGCTAAATCTAAGCATATCTCTTCAAGGGACTATTTCTCAAGCCAAAAGCATAATTTAATGAAAACCAATTTATTTTTAAAACCACTGTTACTCACTCTGGATTATGGAAGCCTGAAACTGAAATATGTATCTGTATCAAGCTACATTTTCCTGTTTATTACTACACTTTCATTCAAACTTCTTTACTACTACCACAATCAAGTGCCCTTCATTAGGAGCACTGTATTAATAGCATCAATTACCTTCCTGAGTCTGAGTAAGAGTGATGCATCTACTATCAATATTCATAGCTCAAACTGTTGCTTGGACTTCAAAGCAGCTGAAAAATTGTGTCCAAGTTATTTTTTTGATGTATATCCTAAAGAGATATGTCTCTTAAAGGTATTGTTTTATAGAATAAGAGATTTAGAAAACAATGCTTTACTACACTGTATTATTCTTCATTGGAAAATGTCAATAATTTTGCTTACCTTTTCTTTGTTCCTTCAACAGCAGGTGGAAGCTTAGAAATTTGCTCTTAGGAAATTTCAGCCTTGAGACTGAGACCTAAAGGTTTACACTCTAACCAGAAGCCAAGTATTTTGAAGTATAGGGTTCCCTTTACAAATAGTTTTACAAATCTAAACAGCATGCTCAACTCTGGTTTAAAAGAATGAGAAAAAACTAGTCATTATGAAGAGTATCACCTGAGTTTTGAAAAAACACATACTTCAAAGAACTATTTTATTCCAAGAAAATTAACTTCTCCCCCTACAAGGTTATTGCACACCTTTCATGAGTGCCTTGGGATCCTGTGTTGAAGGTAAAACTAGAAAATACACTAGCACAAACCAGACAGGTTGTGTAATTCTGGTCTCCTACAGCTGTTACCTACCTACTGGATATAAACATCACAGACATGGCTGTGGAACAAACCGGGTGCCTGGAGGGGCTAACAATCAAACACAAAAGGAAAAAAACACCGAATAAACGTTTCAAGTCTATTTCAAGTCATATATTGGTTTATCATTTTTCTGTAAAAGTCAGTCCCATAACACCATCACACTGAGGAACTGCTCATATGTCTGCAGTAAAGTCACTACAAAATAAGGAGAGGGACTAAGATTTTGTAGACATTTGTTAAATGAGGCCAATCACACAGTATCAAATTAAGCCCCAAGCACTGTGCACTCTAGGGATGAGTTTAGTCTCAAACTTCTAGAAACTACAAAGCTAATAAAAAACCTGTAATTTCTACCATGAAGTCAGTGGAGGAAATATTTTTTTACTCTGTCATTTGCAAAATCAGCCTTCAATGCATGTATATTTATACCAGTCCTCTCTCTTCAGAGTTTGGATTAAGGGAGGAAATTTGTGGCTTTTTACAAACTCTTTTTAAAAGATTCCCTAGGGAAAAAACTACAAAATGAACACATTATGGATGCCATTGCTACTTCTCCTTGATTCCAGTCTCAATCACACAATCTCTGTGTTGCACTCTCTAACTTTTCCTCCTCTGAAGTGAAGATTATGACCATCGTGTCACTGCAGATTACCGCCAAGTTAAGCATAGTCAGCATAACCCAAGCATAAATCAAGGTTCTAGTAAATGTTGCTTATCTGAAAACAAAGGCAAAACTCATGTTGACTTCAATGAAGCCAGTCTTCAAGATGATGATGTTTCTACATTTCATGTTTCTTTATCAGAATCATTTAGATAGTGACAATGATGTACATTAAAATACATGATACATTAACATACATCCTTCTTGACACCACCAAACAGCGCAGTGTTCCCAGCATGGAATACCTAGGTTTAAGCCTTCCTGAAGTCACTATTATTAACAATGTGTCTGGTTACATCCTGCTTCTAGTGCATATTGGCCTAGGCGGTTAATCTGATGTTACTTCTCAAGAAGGTTTGAAACAGAGTAATTCAAAACTGGAGTAATTCCACGCAAGGAGGACAGAAACTTGCAGAGCTTTGTATGAATTTTGCTCAACCCATTTCTAGAAAGGCTTTTGCATACATAAGAATTATTCTAGCAAGAATTTCTAGAAATATTTTCTGAAGGGCACATTTCTAGTTCATAGCAAGCCACTTGAACCAAACTTTAAAAGTAGCTATAACTGGGACGAGGATGGAGAAGCCCCTCACAACACAAGCGAGCTGGAACAACTACATAGAACAATCATTGTGATCAGTGACAAAAAGTTACTGGTCTGTCTGACAGACAGATGTAAACAGACACTCCCAATTTTAGAGTGGGATGTTTGGAAGAAGAGAAAATGCTCTTTCTAGGTAACACTCTTCATTTCTCCCTATCCCCTGAGATGATTTTATAAAGCTGGAGGGATTACCTTACCACCAGAAATCTCAAGTTTTTCTTAAAATGGGTAGCTTTTTATAATTCTTTCCCTTCCACAATATAGTACAACTTTTTGAAGTAATTCTTCAGGTAGCTGCACAATAAAAGCCCCGCCTGGCCGGAATAGGAGAGAACGTATTCAAGAGGCTGAGGAAGCTAACAGGATCAGACTACTGTGTAAAGACAAAGAGTTTGCCTGTAGCTAACCTGTGCTTTCTTCTTTTTTTAATGAATTTCTAAGCCCAGTCAAGAAACAGAGCGATCACAATTATGGTCAATTAATATAACTTCCAAAAATACAGAGTGTGCAAATTATTTCTATTCAACCTTATAAACATGTGTACTGTTTTATTGTAAATTTGTCTTTTACTATATACAGATTTTGCAGTCACAGTGCACGCAGAACAAATCTAACTCAACTGATTAGAATTAGCAATCATTTATGCTGATTAAAATCAGCTCATATGCTAGTAAAACTTTTTAAAGGGTGACAGACCTGTGCTTGGTACAGAAGGCAGTGCCAAGCTATGCATTAGCAGCAAACAATCAGCAGGTCCTTGCTTCTCTGCTTTAGAAGCATCTAAAGTAGAAGGTTCTACATCAGTCAATTAATTTCATACATTGACACTAAACTGTGGCTTATCCAGTGTGTTTTGTTTAATACTATGGGAAGTTCTCTGTTAACTAATTTCCTTCTTACTCCGCCATCAACAGGTTTGGATAAAAATTAAGTGCTCCCAATCTAAAGTTTCTCTCAACAGCCTGAAAACCAGCTTTTGACATGGCAGAATCTGCCTGCTCACTACAGTTTGTATCAATCTACAAGTCCTGCCTACAAACCTTCACAAACTTCTAGAAATATTAGCTCTTCTCAGAGCTGCCAGGGCACCAGTTTTGCAGATACCAAATTCTAAAGTTCAAAGCCCACTCTAAGGTAATTTAGCAAGATGCCAGGATTTTATTTCTTCTGTGTTGTTGTTACCTAATACCATAGAAAATAAATAGAATTCAAATATCACATAAGTATTATCTATGATTATTAAAAGCTTGCACTTCAGATAAACCATGCTATCTATAGGAAATGTCGCCATCTTCTACTAACTCTCTCTTATATAAAGAACTTTCCTTTATGATACACAAGCCTGTTAGTGAAATTAGTCATATTGTCACATTATTCCCCAAGGAACAAGCAGTAATACAGCTAGTTCTCACCATTTATTTGTAAACTGTTGTGTGCATCACAACCCTGAATTCCATTTGGTAAAGCAAAAAAAAAAAAAAAGATTCACTTTTACTTCTTACTTGACCAAAGCAAACAAACTGTGGCCTACAGATGTCTATATACATTTGTATTTGTTTATGTGTACTTTGTCTTGTTAAACTTTACAATACTCTGCCTAGCACAATCAGGTTTTACTCCTGGGCAGACAGGCCTTTAAGCAATAATAAAACACATACAGTCTTCATGAACATAATTTTCCAAAATATTGAAATACAGAATCTCTTAATTACAAGTAAAATATTAAGTATGGACATGAAATAGAACTGAGTTGAAATCTGAAAAGCAATGTAACAGAAATATTGTTAGAAGAAAGTACCTAAACCATCAGAAACATCCACTGAACTTGGAAAATATTTTTGATGCTGTCTGACAAGCCATAAAATACTGCAATATAGGAACTGTCCTAAAACATACATTTATTGGAAGACACAAAAATTTTAGAGATATATCAAACATATCATATGCCAGAGTAAAAACTGTGGCAGCTCCAAAACTGAAGGTTTTACAAGCTTCAACTTAAAGCCATTTCAAACTATTTTCATTGCCAGAATGATTTTCACATTGAAAGCCTTACACCTTCTTCCGATGTTAATTTTGTTCACTTAAGTCCATGGTTTCACTAATCTCTTTTGATGCTGAGCTCCGTAAGACTAGGGGGAGGTGCTGAATCACAGCAAATGTTTATATTTCCTCCCAGAATATGCCACTGAACCAGCTTGAATACTTCATGAATAAGACTGTAAAGATCATAACAGTCAAATACAAAATCTGTTTTTATAATCTACAACATATTTGTAGCAATTAAAATAGTTGACCACATCAACATTTTAACCTAAAGAGCCATTAGAAATGTATGTGATTTCTAATAAGTATTTTTGAACTCTCCACAGAAAAATCCATCTTCAGTCAATTCCTGTCATCTCCTAATTATTGATTTGCAGTTTATTAGTCAGCAAATTTTCCATCACTATTTAAATAAGTATGAGAAGCAAAACTTCTAGTTTCAAAATCTCCTACCTCCCCCAGTGTAATCGTGTACCATTAACCATCACTCATTCAGCAAAGGCTATTCAATTCTATTAATCTATGTATTTAATAAAAAACAAAGATTTCTCCAGAATTACTGATATAGTTCATGTAGTGGACAACAGGCTGTTTTAGGGACCAAAGAATAAAACAGCTGAAAACTACAAATTAAATTAATATCTCTACATATTTGGAGAGGCTCCATAGTGAGAAGATTGCTTATATTACTAGATTCTGCATACTTGAATATCAAAACTTAGAGTTACTGGTCCTTTTATCTACACCAAGGAGACACCTTTTTTATTTCTTTTATAAAATCAAGATCTCTGACAACAGAAAACTTTTACTGGATCCCAGATATTTCATTTCATGTGTGTAGGTCAAATGGCTGTGTGTTCTCTCTGCTGAAGCAGAGCAATGTAATTTCAGGCTGTATAATTTTATAGCAAAGACTACAAGACACTTGGAAGATGTCATTGACTGTAACACAAATCAATATTAAATTATCTGTACAGGAAACACTTTCAAAAGATGGTCCATCATGCTTTCTCATAGGGTCATGGATTTCTACAATCATTCTCTACTAACTGCTGTAAGCTATTACAGTTTATTTCCCTCTTTAATTATTTACAGGTCAAAACAGCCAAGTGACATTGCTTTATATATATTCCATGTTATGTACTTGGTTTGTAACTTGCTATTGCCACATAAAATCACAGAGGTAAAAGTTTCTGAACAAAGACATTTGTCTCCTTTGAGAATATTTATATGGTCATACAGCTCAGTGATGCAAAAGGCTGTCCTTCAGGTATTCTACCCTTCTTCAAAATAACGCATTAAAAAAATATGTAAACAGTACTGAAGCAATTACTCTGCAGCACAATATCTAAATGGTTGTAGTCTGTACTAGTTAGCCTGATGTCAATTACACATTTAAGAGATTAGTAATTTCAAATCACCTAAAGACCTTCATCGTATTTCTTTCAATTTCTGTATATATGAAAACACATTTCAAAGCCTCCTCATTGCTGCCTTGTAAAAGGTCTCATGACTGTCAAACTGAATTTATTTTTCAGCCAAGCAGCATAAAATACATTTCACAATACAGTAAGACAAACACAATAAAAAGAAGAGCCTATACAGTGTGCAGATAAAGGGAAGGGAATTCTCATCCTGTCATTGCCAAAAAGGCGAGACGTTTCAATAGGGGAAAAAAAAAATCACAACCAAACCCCACACCACGGTTATAACCTCTAAAAAAAGTTCACACATTGAAGCCTCATATGGGTCTGTTTTGATTTGTGAGGAGTGACACTGGTGGTTGGAAAGGCTTATGCTTAATGTTCCAGACAGCTGATGCAACCACCTCTGCATCTGCCAGTTTGCAGCATGATGCTTCTAGAGCAGTGGGGCTGGCTGCCCTTACAGACTTGAAGGAGAAAGGGAAAAAAGCTGTAGAAACACCACCACAAGAACTGCTAACACCAATATTCCTGCAAACAGCAGCTACCCGTGCACAACATTAACCATCAGGAGCTGGACCCTTAATGCGTTTTTTAATCCAGTTTGAAAACTGCGAGGTGGGAGCTCACAAAGGTCCAACTCCACAGACAATGAGTATCCACCCGAGCCCGGCAGCTTCACCAGTGCCCGTGTTTAATTGGCATCACAGGCACCCCCACGGCAGCAGCCACACGCCC
>VWZF01001457.1:156222-344266 GCA_013396755.1 Sclerurus mexicanus | reverse complement strand
GGGGTGCGGTGGGGGGCCCCCAGCCGCCTCTCCGTCTCTCTCTCCCTCCTGCCTCTTCCTCTCCGGCGGCGGCTCCTGCTCCTCGGCCGAGCCCAGACCTTCCTCCTCCTCCTCCGCCCAAAAGCCACAGCGGAGCGGCGGCGGGGGCAGGCACTCTCGCTCTCTCGCCGNAAGAAGAAGAAGAAGGAGGAGGAGGGCTGCAGTGGCCGCATCGCGCCCGGCTCGGCTCTGACCTAATTAGCCGGGTTGTGCTTTGTTACCGCCTTCGCTCTTTGTGCATCTCGCTGCCGAGCAGTGGTGCCGGGCACAAGCTGCAAGGGAGAACTGGGTACGATTCTGGAGCCCCAAATTTGGCTTCGGTTCTGCCTCGCGGTATAGGGTCCATTTATCTGCTGGGAGCAGATGGGACTGCAGTGCTAAAATCAGTTTACAGAGCAGCAACCACAAAACCAAACCAAATTCTCTGTCTGGCCCATTGCACATTCTTAAATGTGTACTTTAGCCAGCGGTCCTGAGTGCACTTCATTCTCAAACAGAAAACATTCCTCTTCTAGTCAATAGTAGTTATATTTTTTCACTTGAATATTTTGTCTCTGAAAGGTCATTTCCCAAACATTAGAAGCAGGGACTGACAACACACTATAATCCAGTGCTGTTTGTAAAAAACGCACTTAGTCCGGTGGTTTACTTCTGATAAATCCATCTCTTTTAAAGCCAAAGATAAACTGATCCTCAGAGCATTAAGCAGATTCCATTTCTTTGTCGCACTCATCACAATCATCTTTGTCTTGCAGCACTGTTTGATTAATAAAACATATATGTAAGGTCCACCAAAACTCCCAAATATATTAGCATCAGCCAAACTAAATGTGATAATAGTGGAAAGAAAGATTAAAAACCTCAAGGATGTACAAGCATCCCAATGCAGTAAGAAAGGCAGCCTTTGTGCAGCCATGAATCCATGGTGCAGGCTGAGCAATGAGAGGTAACTGCAGATATTCTTCCAGTTTCCAGCTGAGCAAAGGACAATTACGCAAATGACATTGCAGCTCTCCTGGCCAGCCATTAAGATCACTTTAAAAGTTTTTTGCCAGGGAAGAGAGCTGTAAGAGCTTTATGCTCCACGCAGATAAGGAAAGTAGTTGTATCTTTAGAAGGCTTTTTCTCCAGGAAAAGCATAGGAGCTTTTTAGTTTTGGTTAGGTTTGGGGGCTTTTATTTGTGGTGTTTTTTTCCTTTGTGTGTTTTTTGGTTTGTTTTGGATTTGGTGTTTTGTTTGTTGGGGGTTTTTTGTTAACTCACGGCTAGAATTACTTTGAAAAGAAGGATGAACACAGAAAGCATGTGAGTTGGTAACGTTTTTGTGCCCACAGTAGTAATTTTCTGTGGGAGGGACAAAGATTAGAGAAAAGTTGAGAACAGAAATATCAGGTATTTGAGGGGGTTAAGAATGTGTATTTGGAGAAGCTGAAATGGCCATGGCCAAAATCAGCTGTCTTATGTTTGCTGGCATTTACGCAGTGGAAAAAGGATACAGGCTGCAATTATCTCTAAAGCATGCGAGGTAATATGGCTCCAGGGTAGTGCATGATCAGAGGATAGCAGAAATAAAGTTTCAGAGCTTCATGGGGAAATGTGTTGCTACAGCCCAAATACGTGAGGATACTGTTATAGACTGCTTCGAGAACTGCCAAATTGTGGTCTAAAGTTCTTGGTTGAACTACAAAGAATGTGGTGCTGGCCTCTCATAAACTGACAGGTTATGAGTGCTAGTACACTTAGTTTCCTTCTGAGAAAAACAACAAGCAAGAAGAAATAAAGACTGGTAACTGATGAATGCATTTTGTGGGGATTTTCCTGACAAGAAGGAAAGAATGAGATCTGGAAGAAAACATATACTGAAGCCATCTGGAAATAGGAGAGTGTTTTTCTAGAATCCATCTTCAAGTAAACAGCAACTGTCATTGTCACAAGTACATTGTGCAATCCTGATCAAGGAGAGAAGCATCGAGAAGGAAAAAAATCTTTAGGAAAGGAGGAGAGGAGAAATGCAGCCTGTATCATTCCAGCCTTTACAACTGCAACAGTCTCCGGCTTAGTTGTGTCAAGTTACTGAAATGGCTGATGGCTGCCAGCAAGAGGAGCAGCAATGCTCTCTGCCACAACGGCTCCTGAAAGTGATGAAAGAAGAAATCTGGCTAAGAGACTATTTGATTTCAACTGCAACAGCTAAAGCTGATCTCCATGTTCCTTTCCAGTCTCTCCTTGCAGAGACTTAGAACTTTCTCAAACGAGGTCTTTTGATGTAAAGCTTAATCACATCCCCAGACATATTTCACTGTTAAAGATTAAACCAATCTGGTTCCATTTTCAACCAGAATATTTTCTAATTAAAGATCTGTTTCCATTGGAATATCTGCAAAGATGACATTACAGAAGCTCAAAATAGATAGTTTAATATTTATCATTGAATTTAAAAATTAAGCCTGAAATTTAATACTGCAAACCTTTACAGTGTCGTGATCCCACTGATGATTAATGAGAATTTGCAAATAATACTCAGTTTTTATTAAAATGACATTAGAAAATGCAATTATTTTATTGGAATCATTTACATGAACCTTAGTTACAGTCCTTTTTTCACTTTTTAAAATTATATTTAAGGTGTTTACTGTATTAAGAAGGAATCAATGAAGAATTACTGGGCCAAAAAAAAAATCAAATTTAGCATCACTCAAGGCAACCTCTGCTTTTGCCTTTTTAATATGTTGATTATTCAGTCAACTTAGTAATATGAATGCAAGTTGTGCAATACAGACATGATGGCATTGCAGAATAAACTTTAAACCAAATTACTAATTTCTTTACTTTTCATCCTAATGGAAATGTTTGGGCTTAGTTGCTTATTCTGTGTTCATTGGAACGGCAAATAAACACTTTTAAAATAAAACTGTTTGTGCTGTGTGGTGGTACTAACTCCTGCCATCATAACTAAACACAAGGTTAAAAGTGCACTTTTAACCCCCACTTATGCACCATGCACAGTACAGGATTAAGAAGGAAAGTAAAGACTGAAGTGTGTTCTGAAAGCATGTAGATACTCAACAGATGACTTCCTACAAACTGCACCAGGACAAATGTGGATACTGTGGCTTTGTGAATGTTCGAGAAAACAGTAATCCATAATTTTGCCTATGGCCAGAGTTCACTGACTATTGATGACACAATATTAAATTCTTTTTCTTTCTTTTTAACATTACTTCTTTTTCATGGATATTCTGTAACTGGACAGAAGTGCTTAAAATATGATGAAAATACAGTTGTGCTGTTGCTACAAAAGCCTGAGAAGCACTGTATATACTGCCATGTCAGAGGAATTTTAGGGCAAGTCAATTGAGCCCAGTCCCTAGTTATGCACTGGCTCTAAGAGCGTTGGAAGAGGAATCTCATTTATGCTTTACAGATTAACTTCGACATTAGGAGTTCTACCCTAAGGCAGAAAAAGTCAAATGCAATGCAGAATAGGAGGGAAATATGTTTAAACCATCTCATTTCAGGAACTTAGCCTACTGCTGCACCATCTGGGGTCTTTGCACTGGTTAAGGTGAAAGAGACAGACATGTTTAGGCTAAAATCGTTATTACTTTGACACGGTCAGGAGAATTTGAACAAGATTTTTTTTTTTTTCTGGTTAACTTGAGTCTTGGGAGATCTTTCTTCAAAACCAGATGTACCACAGCATGTGGGTGAGAGGGTGACCGAGTCGCTGAATTACCCTGTGCCTTACTTCCCGTTTGCAAACTGTGTCAAACATTCACCCTGTTCTTTGCCTGTCTTGTGCTTTTTGTCTGTAGGCAATACAGGGCAGCACAATCACTTGCCAGGAATCTGCCTAGTGCCATTCACATAAGAAGACTAAAACAAATAGAAGCAGCGCCAGTGTATCACTTGTGGATGCAGAGAAGCCAGGTACTGCGTCCTAATTCACATACAAATATTAACAAGCCACGGATCTATTTTACATCCTCAAGCTGCGCATTAAAGCTACAAGAAATACAGCTAAATTTAAGCTTTCCACCAGTAACTTCTTTGCTCTTCCCCACGCCCCTAACACACACTGTTCCAATTACTTGCAAAACCTCCTTGTTGTAATGCCACCCTTAGCCCCACCATAAGGCCTTGACTGCTTTGCAACACAAATGAAAGACTCTTCAATTCAGGTCTCGCTAGGCCACACTCAAGCACAAAGGCTAAATAAACGTCCATTGTTAATGGGCCACCAAGATGAAAAGCACTTGATTGTTGTCATCAATTAAATCAACTCTCTGGCTTTAGTGGCTATTAACCCTTTCAGCAAATTCTTAAATATTTATTTCAACAGAGTGACTACAATTCTGTATTTTTACAGTGGCTCTCCTGGTGTAACAACATTTCCCTGGAACACTGCTGAATGTAGTGTGCCCTTGTTTATCCTTACAGCTGAGCCATGCACTGCACCAGTTCAGCTGCTCCTGACAGCTGCAGTCACTGTAATTCACTTTTGTAAAATCTACAGGGCAATAGACTATTCTGAGATTATCCAACTGACACTAACATGCAGGCATTTAACATGCTTCTGCATTTGGGCTTCTCTTTTCATGGTTTCATGTGCACCAGGCAATGCTCCCACTATTGGCAATGCACATCCACAAATGATGCCACGGGACTGCTCCCGAACAGTTTGTGTTTGCAGCTGAACAAATCAACATGAATTCAGGTACACTGATTGCCAACAATAACCTTTGCCTCGTGTTTACATAGGTCTGGGAGAATTCTTTCCCACAAAAGCACCTATATTCAGTGTTCTGGTTTACACTATCCTAAGATACCCAGCTAATAGAGATGATTGCATAATGAAAGCAATGGGGGTTTTTCAGCATTCTTCATAAAACCCGTGAGGGCACCTCTTGTTTGTCCAGCTCTATAGAGCTATTTGGTACATTTTTTGTAAATAGTCTTCTCACTGATGGCCAAAATGAGCTTTATTATAGGAGTATGTTCACTCTAGGGTGGAGGTAGTTAAGAATCCCACTTCCATTCATACATTATTTATCACAAACTTCCATCCCATGCAGTTCCTAACTACCCTGGAGTGTCTTTAGCAATACAGTCTTCGCTGTGCAAGCAGATGAACAAGGAACAGAATAATTGTACCTCTATAAAATATTGATCAGCTACAATTCTTTCATTAGGACATTCCCTTTTAATTTTCTCATCTCAGTTTCAGGGCAGTATTTGTCATTCCTTCCCTTTTTTCCCCAAGCACCAAGCCCAGCCTGCTTTGGCTGCAACATAATAAGAGTATTTGTGTCTTTTTGCCGTCTTAACCAACCAGCTGTGGGTGGTTCTGATCAAACTCATCAAACTCAAATCATTGATTTTAAATATTTATAGATAATTTGGAATAAACCTTTTTCTTTATTTTTTTTCCTGCCATGCAAACAAAAATTAAAAGTTCAATTAACATTGATAACAAATATCTTATTTCAGACTTTAGGGACACATTGCACTGTCCTTAGGCACATCTTAAGCAAGTGAAGGATACATCCCTCCTATTCTAAAATGGCCCTAAATTTTCTCATCTTTGGAATGAAACTATTCCAAACCATGGAACGTCAACCATCCAATCCAAACACAGTTGTATTTCAGACAAGTTCTACAACTTAGAAAATGTCTAACAAGTCTTTCCAATGTCTCAAACTCCTCCTACTGCTTCCATTACCCACAGAGACTCCTTCAGCTGCCCCACAGCCTTGTGCGGTCCCAGGTACGAGCTAGCTGATCTAATTCAAGTGCTGGCTGGCCAGATGGCCCAGGCTGAATTCCACCTGCAGGGCTCTGCAGGAGGAAACCAGCTTTCTCACTTTTTCCCAACTACTGATTTTCATGCAGCTTTCAGGGCCATCCTACCTATGACACCTCTGCTTCACCATCACCTTTCACTGAAATTGCCTGAAGGCTTCAACAACCATGAAGGCATAAGGGATGATGAAGGAGGAGGTGAGTAGTCAAAACAATTGCATGAGTCTTATTTCCTTAAGAAAGCACATTAATAAGTCCAAGAGCATAGGCAATTTACCTGTAATGAAATATACAATATTAGGTTCCACGTTTTTTGTCTTAAATTTGTAATTTAATTGAACTAGAGAGTAAGGCATTTTAATAAACTGTAAAAAATCCTTTGCCATATGAACCAAACACTCAAAGTATGAATCTCAACATATTCCTATCAGTGCTCTTCTTATTTGATTTTCTGTACACAGAGAAAACATCTTGCTCACAAAAGGACGAGAACACATTGCCATTTGGAATTAGTTCATGCATTTGAGCTTCATTCACAATTTATCATGTTTATCACAAACTATTTGTAAATGCTGGACACTCAGCCCCAGGTACATTACAGGCAAATTAACACTTACAGTGCAATACATCGTCAGAGCTAGTAGGTGATATGTCTCTGCTGCATAATTCAAAAAACCATTAAAGTGTCATCATCCTTGATTTGCTGTTAAAATGGAAGCTTCCTCCTTGGCTTTGAATCCGTCCCTTTGGTCTAGATGAAATGCCAGCTCCTTAGTTGAGCTGAGGTGATTCATTTCAGCTGATGACCCTGTTGTGGAAGCCCCAGCATTCCCTGCTGAAATAGTCCCCAGGTCATGCAACACTGACAAAGCAAAGTTGAGCAACTTCATTTATTTTTCTCTCTTTGGCAGAGACAGTAATGCTAATGGGAAATTGTGGAACTAAGAGCAAGGCCCAGCTAGATGTCCCAGTTATACTGTATTTCTTAAGTGGTTACCGTTTTTTCTTGTTTTTGAAAATTGATGGAGTAAAAGTGTCAATCTGATAGATTGAGATACTTCTGTGTCCATTTTGTGCTGCTTCAAGACATGCCAATTTACATGCTAGCATGACTGAGAAGACAAATCCTTTTTAATTTAATTATAAACATTTAAGATGCATTTACTGTCCTTTTACTGTACTGTGATAATGTCACAGTACTTTTTTGATTCATCTGCACAATACTTTTCTGAACTCATTTTTTGAGCATGTCCACAGACATGAAACTGAGATGTGGACGGTCTGTGTGACTGTTACAAGATTATAAAGGACATATATTGTGTTTCAAATAATAAAAATAAAATAACTTTTTATTAGGAAAAACCCATAATTTTGGATTTTCTGGTTCCAAGGCCAGTTTTCAAATTTGGACCAGCTTAATGATTTCGTTGTTCCTTACATAAATAAGAGAACACACCAATAAAAGCTTTGAATTCTCACATGTAGATTAAATTGTTTTGTATCTATCTTGCTTCCGAAGCAGAGTCCCATTTTAGTGTAGTTCCTCCCTTTCTTAGGATTTCATGCATGTCAGAAACATTGTTGTATCAGAAAAGTGTTTCAGATAGACAGCAAAATGTGCTTAGCATTGAAAATCCTTTCCAGATCTTGTGTTTCACAACAACTCTTTATAAACCAATCTGTATTTATGTTGCTGGAAAGTTACCCAAATAAAAATATTGCATTTGCAGTGCTGGTCTCTGGGGCTTTAATTCACTGAGAAACTTAAGAAAGTACTCACTGATCGTGGGATAATATTTCTGTCAGATATTAGCAGTATTTATTGCATCATTTTATGAATTTTGACTTTTTTTTTTGTACCATTTGATGTTTATAAAGCACTTTCACTTCCATTTTCACTGGGAGAGACACAAAGATATCAAACCTCCAAACATATGTTCCTAGGGGACCTAAAAACTATAAATAAATAAGCCAAAGTCTGAGCTGTAATCAACACATCTCTAGCAATGAAGAATGTTAATCATTTTCCCTCAGAGGACTTAGAGACTAGCAAATGTTTGCTAAACCTTGCAATCACCTTTAGGATGTATAGTTGTGGATTTTCATACTTTAATACTGGTTAATCAGCTACGTTAGGAATTCACAAGGGTTTTACGGTTTAAGTTTATTTTAATTTCCACTTTATTTACAGCCTTGGACTACGTAAGGAACACCAGCGCGTGTGACAGCAGCTGCAGCGCAGAATTTTCGGGATGTCGCTCCGAGCTCCCCGCGTGGGGCGGCCCCGCCAGGCGGGCACTGCAGCGTCCGGGACAGGGACACGAGCGGACAGCCGGGATCCTGGGAGCAGCCTCCGTCGGGACAGCCTTCCTCAGGGACAGCCGCCCTCGGGAGCAGCCTCTGCCCGGCTGTGACGGCGAGGACTCGCCGCTGCCTGGGTGGCCGCAGCGCCAGCGACACCCCCGGCCCCCGCGTGTGCTGCTGCGCCCGGGGGAAGCGCTGCGGGAGGTGCAAAGCGGGGTCGGACCCCCAGGGGGTTCGGCTCTGAAGGGTGTCGGACCCTCAGGAGGTCCGACCCCACCTGCGTGTCCGCAGCGCCGCCGGGGGCGCCCCCTGGCGCTCGGCCCGGGAGCGGAGCGGGATCCCGGGCCAAAGGCTTGCCCGGAACCCCCGTCGGAGGTGCAGGGACTTGGTCACGGCAGAAACCCTCTCCCAAGAGGTGTGGTCACCTGTGTGCCCGGAGAAACGCCATTTCAGCCTATTTTTATTCCAATTCTGACGCCCGCTCCCGGGGTGTGGGAAGGGAGGTCGCCTCCCCGCGGAGGTACCGAGCACCCTGCGGGTCTCACGGCGCCGCACATGGCCCGTGCCACTGTCGCCTGCATCAGGCACTGTGGTCTGTGAGCCTTCCAGACTTTGGCCTTCCAGACTGTGGCCTTTCCACACACCACCATGATGATGGAGTCACAGAATGGTTTGGGTCGGAAGAGCCCTTAAACATCTAGTTCCAATCCCCCTGCCATGGGCAGGGCCACTGCATCATCTCTGCACACTAAATAAAATTTGTTCTTTATTTCTTGTTTGTATTTAAAGAGAGAGCAGACCGTGTTGAAAAGCTACTGACATACTTGATTTCTGTTCATCCCTTCTACCTTTTCATATTTTTCTTTCATATTATTTGTTTTAATCACTGGTACTGCATAGCATACATTTTACAAGTTTCTTCAGTTATCAATTATGTACTTTCCGACCAGCCCTGAACATATTCCTCATCTCAGAATTCAATTAAGTATTTAAAACACCCACAAAGGAAGTAAAATTAATCTGAGAGCTGAAAAATTGAGTAATTAAAATAACTGAAACTACTAATTGTTGATATTTACATAAGTATTTAGCAGAACTAAGCAAATTTATAATACATATTTTAACATATTTATACAAGATTTTAACAAGGGCTTTAAGTTTTTAGTACAATGCACAGATTCTTGTTACCAGTCAAAATTTCTGTCAAAAAATGAAAAAAATTAGGGCAAAAAAATCTCTTATTAAAATACAGGTTCTAAAATCAGGGGATAGGTTGCTTTGCTCTTTCAATTTCTTCTGTTTTGATTTCTAAGTACCTTTTTTTCTTTATTTCCAGTTGTAATACATTCTTAGCAGGATATAGTAAAACAGAGGTTTCATTTCTCAGTAGGATACTAGATTTGAAGATAGTAGTAAAAAAGCACATGCTTTTTTGTCTCAATTTTTCCTTCCCTTTGTGCATTCAGGAAGCTGAGAACATTGCTTAGGAAGGATCATACCTTCTCGTGAGCAATGTTTATTTTATTGCTAAAAGGTACGCATTACACATCTTCTAATATTGGTCATTTGGCCTTACCTTGTGTCTGATGATCCAATTCCTATGAATAGTCCTTTTTGCGGATGTGATAGTCACCCAATTACTTTTACTTCCATAACTATTTCCATGCTGCTCTTTCTGCCCCTGCTTATCTCCCCATCTCAGAACCTTTGCCTTGACTCCATTCCTATTAAATGGCTGAGGGATCAGAAATATCTGTGCTAAGGTTCTTTAGGTTTTAAAAATATAGATGCTTGCAATATATGAAAAAAGTGAGTGAATAAGGTACCACTTCTATACAGAAAATCTGCTTAAGCGGACAACTTGTAAAGAGCTTACTCATAAAGAGGAAGCTTGATGTAATAGACTTTGGACTCCAACCCTCTGGGAATAGACTGACTACTGTGAAGATGGAGCACAGGATCCCAGAAAACTGTAGGCTTTTGCTTTATACACATAAGCTCACACAGGATGGAAAAAAATGTTTTCTTTCCTCTGCGTCACTTTGTTGTGATAGTCTCCTGTGTTGCTGTAATGACTCCCTCCTCTAGGAAGAACACCATCAAGCTCTTTTGCTCTTGGTTCTGGAGTTTGGTTTCTGATAGTTACAGATGAAAAAGGTGGGAATGGGGGCAGAGCTTATCGAGAAAGAACTGTTTTCCCTTGCCAGTTTGTCATCTATGAATCTTTTCTTTCCCTTTTCACTTAAACGTGCTCGCAAACACACAAACACAAATTGGACCTGACTCTCTCTCAAGTGGAGAGATGAGACACTAATTTGTTGGGTTAGAAAAAGAAGTTACTATATGTGCTCTCAGATAGATGGTATAATGATCTCACTATCAAGTCTTGTCTTACATGCGAAAGTAAAAAACACTACTTTAAAATACTGAATTGTCCTGCATTTTGCATAACATAAAACTCCGTCAGATCTCTCTCAAAATAAGAGTCTTGTAAGTCACAGCAAATGAACGTATTTAGTTGCACATTATTTGTACAAACGTGGGAAAAAAGAGTTGCACAAAAATATTTTTCTTTCCAAACCATTGTGTTTGACGGTTCTGTTTTAAACTTGTCAGTGACCTACCTTGGTCACACCATAAAGAGTTAACAAGCTCAGCCTAAAGTGTGACTTCTTTAGATGCTTATTTCATGGTTGTTTCATGAAATGAATTGGGATACACTGGACAAAAAGTGCAAGAAAGCTGATAAGCTGTGGTTGTCCCACTGAAAGAATAAATAAGGGTTTTCGTCTTCAAGGACAGCCAACAATTCAAGAGGACAAACTGGTATCATTTTAGACACAGTGCTAATGGTAGGCAAACATAAAACCCCCCCATGTCAGTTAGCATTTAGCATCCAGAAAGCTCAGTGGCTTTGTTGAACAGCTTTGGACCATGAAGCTTGTGAAATTTCTGCAGGGGCGTTAGCACTTCCTGGCTTTGGCAAGGCAGGAAGTATTGCACAAACAGCCCTTATCAGGGTATTTTGGTGCTGCCAGTTGCAGCGCCAGCAAAACCCAAGAAGTCTCAGGCAATTATAAATGCAAACACACAAAAGAAACAGAAGTGGAAGTCTCCAATTATAAAAAAAGCATAAACCTATGATGCTTTTTAATAATTTAAACAAACGCAAGTCTCTCCTGAATTAGTGGTTTCCCCTTAATTTTAACAGTGTCATGCATTAAATTGTTAAACAGAAGAGAAATACTTGCCTTGTAAATATTTTAGCAGAAAACTTGCTTAAATAAATGGTAGTAGTGGAAAAAAAAAATCAAAATTATGTACATTACAAGGCAACCATTAATTGAAACATGTAGAGAATGGTAACATTATGGAACTGATTGATCTCCCAGCTACATCATCGTTATTATTCGCTACATATTGATGATGCTTTGTATAAGATGCTTTATTTCTGCCTTCAAAAGGATTACAATCTAAACTAACACAGACACACAACAGATGGGATAATGAGGGAAGGTAAAAGTAGAGAACAATAGACAAATCCAATCTACATATATTCCATCTAACATCTGTTTAAAATTAATGCTTTCATCACATTTTGTTGGAGATAAAAATTAATGTCTCCACCTGATCATAAGAGAAGTCCATGGACAGAGGGGAGAAATGCTGACTCTGTGGTCTGCTTTCTTTCAACAAAAAAATAATTCCAGGCATCCTCATAGGAGTAAGAGCAGGTGAAGAGGGAATAGGAAGAAATGTCAGTCAGTATCCATAGCATTATCCTGACCAGCCCACTAGAAATTTTGAGCATAATTCAATTGTAAAGTATAGGAATTAATTATAGTGATTCATCCACCACAATGGGAATCTTTCTGAACAGGGACAATGCATAGGCACTCTCAAGGACAGAAAGAAATATCTGCTAAAACCTGAGTTATTTACTTTACTTACCTTTTAGCTTGCAACAGCTCTTCACTGATGAAAAACGTTATAGTTATGTGGTGTGGACCTGTCTTCAGAGCTGTGGAGGGCTCTTTCAACAGCATGTGAGCATTCAGTGCTGAAAAGTACTTGACTTTGGCTTTGATTGAAGGCAAAATCCAGAGCAACTCATAGCTAGTGTGTCCGCATCAGAACATGGAAGATAAATGAGAATGAGTGACACAGAGAGTGTAAATCTATTACAGCTCCTTTGCTTCTTCATTCAAGCTGCAAAATTCCAATCCTCCTGTTATAGCTGTTATAGCTGTCCTTGGTTCACTACTTTCTTACTAACAGCTTACAGCACTCAGAAACTGTACAGTGACAGTTTCCTTTGTAAAGCACTTCCCAAAGGCCCTGGAGCAGAATAAGCTATACACCACACTGTGAAAGGAGGTACACATGCTTTCATATATGGGAGAGATCCAAAAGTAAATCCATTAACGCAGGGAGAATTCAAACCATGAAGTCCAGGTCAACTTCAACGCAGAGATCTCTACATATGTAGAATAGAAAACTAACAAAATCTGTGTCTTTCTGCAAAATGGGATAATTTGATAGTGATGAGATACAAAGAAAGAGGTTAAACCAGAAATTTTTCAAAGCAATTTTATTATTGCATATATTTGAACAAAATCCAAATAAAATTCAAAGTATTCAATGAACAGTACACCTACCAATGCTTGATTATCTGTGTGTTTGTGCACTGGAAACCTCTCATCATCAGCTACCCAGCTCCATGTCCCTTATGACTGCACAAGTTCTGTGATAAAGCCAGTTCCTACTGTGTTCCCAGCCACTCACGTTTCCAAATACTATCTCCACGGCACTCCTCTGCTTCCATGTACTGCTTTGGCCAGAGGCAGCATATCCAGCCACTGACTTCTAGTCAGGAAAGTGCATGCTGACTGACTAATGACAGGCTAAACAGGACTGATCACTGCTGAGCTCATCGTGCAGCCTCTCCCTTCCTGGGGGCACTGCTTGGTGTCTCTTTCCTTCTCTTTCTCCTTACCTGATTTTCACAAAACTTGTTGGAATTTGATGCGTGAGGTTTCTGCCTTTCTGCTTAATTTTGAGTAATCTTCCACAATTTCAACATTAGAATCAAGATTTACTAGGGGATGCACACATGGTGCAATTTCAGAATTTTGTTTCCTGATGGCACCCAAGCTATTAGAAAGGCATATTAGAGGCTCTTCAGAGAAAATGTTGCTCATCAGCATCGGTACCAAACTCCAAGAATAATGGGATTAGTGCTGCCTCTCTTAATTGTCCTTTGAGTTTGTGATGGGTCCCAGATAACTCAGGTATATTATAAAACAATAGTACTGTAACTGTACTAAACCTACTTACTATATAGAACATGATAAATTCTCATATGTGAAGAGTGATACTATGAATTTTATTTTTCTTTACATTCAAAGACAGCTCTTCTACAAAGCACTCTTACATCAATGAACCTCTGTTGTTAGTTACCACACTTATTTTAATTCAGTGCAATAGTTCACCATAGCCCAGCAACAAGCTCAATTGATGAAGTCAGACTGAAAAGAATTTGTACTTTCTGAGCAAGTTAGTTCTAGCATCTCTCTGCATAGGATTTGGATCAGTGAATATTTCCTAAATCTGCCATTTGGTCTTGTGTTTGCTGGGGGTTCTGCAAGCATTTGCGGCTCCTGAGGAAAATTTTTCCATGTCTCTATTGGTTGCTCTGCAGTAACTCTCAGAGCAAATTGATGAACCCCAAATTAAAAAAAAGATCTATTTTTAGGAAGAAGAAGGTCCATCTTTCTGCCCATTCGACTCTTTGTTAAGATTCCTAGCTGCAGTTTCTTACAGTGTTTATAAAGGATGAATAATTTCTTAGAATCTTAATGAGATCTTCAGTGGCCAAAGAAGAATAGATGATAATGAAGGCAAGGTAGAGTTATGATTATTTTCTAACACCAGCATTTTCACAAGAGAAAAGTCATTTTAACTTCCACATAGGATGGTCTTTTGGTTTTGGGTTTGGTTTTGGGTTGTTTTTTTTTTTGGAGACAAAGAGCTGAAAAAAGTAGATAACAAGAATAATTAAGCTGTTCTTAAGAAAACTTTTGAGATAATGGGTAGGATACTAGTCTACAAATTCTGTGAGCAAGAGTAGAAGAGCAAGTACTGCAGCTTTTCAGAGGATGTACAGGAAAAGCCTGTGCAGTGTCAATATGTAAGGAAAGATGACAGTGAGCAACTTTTTATAGCAAGAACAGAGATGTTGATGGACAAAAAATGTTCCCACACATCTTCATTTGCAATAAGCTTTTGAGAGTTGAAGAATAATGGGTAGGATTTTATTCCATGGGAAATTTTGAAAGTTGTTCTTCCGCTTTTTTCAGGGAATCAAACTGAAGAAGAGAACCTGACAAAAATTTTACATTGATTTGTCAGCAAAAATTGAGATTTGTTTTGGATGCTTTTCACACTACTTATGATGTATATGGGGAAATGATTAAAAATATTGTTTGCCTTTAAGTAAAAATTCACAAAATCAGAAGTTTTCTTCTAAAACACATTGTATCAGAAGTATCAGTGTAAACAGAACAGATTCACCGAATCTGTGTCCATTTACTTTTGGGAAATTTGGCTTAAGCTGCTAAAGATCCAGACAGCATCAACAGCCTCATAAACCAGAGAAACAATCAAGCAAAACAACATGAATAGTATAAATATTGTATAGAAAACAAGGCATTTCCAGTGGTTTACTTCCACACTCAGAGAAATCTCTAAAGAAAATAGAGGTTTTTCAAATTCTGTAGAAAGAAAGAAAACAGATTCATTACTGAAAACAGTTTGTGACTAAATTAGGTTGGGGTGGGTGCATAGTTCTTTTTTTTCTCCCCCTCTTTTATCATATATTAACTCATGTCAATTACTGTTATGTGCCAATAACAAGTAGTCAAATTTGAAAGGAAATTTCAACCTGTGAACTTTTTATCTTGGCCATTTACTTTTTCTTACTCATACTGAGTGACTTCACCTAATTTTATTTGTGTTTCTTCCCTGTTGGTTCACTGACACTGTCAAAATCTTAGAATTTTAAAAATGGCTAAATAAAAACAGGAAGAAGAAAAGACAAAAAGCAAACAAATATGAGAAGCTTTTTCTCTTCCTAATGAAGATACCCCAGGTGAATAACAGTTATGACCTATGACTAAATCACACCACAAACTGAGTATCACCACTGATACTCCTAAGGATTTGAAAAAAACATTTATGAAAGTAAATCCTTTGGTTGCTGTTTGGCTTTTCTAATCTATCAGAATTCTCATTCATGTACAAATATTTATGCATTCTTCTGCACAACACATTAGGCATGGAGACCCCTCCAGACTTGTGTGTAAACATAATAAATTCACCTTTTCAAGTTCCCTCTTAATTTGATGTGAAAATCAACTGGATTTTCAGAAGTGACAGATTTTTTTCTAATGTGTGGGAACCCCAAGACTGAGAAACCTAAATGCTTGAACGTGTAAAACTTGAATATATAAATCAAGTGAACCAAATATAAACCATGAAAAATATGTTCTGGACAGATATTTACTGGGTCATACCAAAATAGAAGGAACTGAAGCTTATGCTGATCTATCAAACCTATCTCCAAGTATAATAAATAAGATAATTTTAAGAAATTAAATATAGCCATCAAGTTAATCAGAAAAGGTAGAGAAACAAAGCTGAAGGTATTATCCAAACACTGTAGAACACTAGTGAAGGCATAAATCTGAGAATTCTTGTAAATTTTACATCGCAGAAACGGGCAAGACAGAGCACAGCAATCATAAAATTTCTGAAAAAATTTACTCTAGAAATCTAGTAGGGCGTTAATTTTTAGACACTGCCATAAATTTGGAGTTTTGTTAGAAACTGGGTAGTAACATATGATCTCTAAATATTTATGAGAATGCATTAGTATTCAAAAGCGATTCACTGATTTCCTGCTGGAGCCATCAGAAGCCTTTGGTGTTCAGACTTCTAAAAATCAAGGTGTTTATTTTGATTTTAAGGACTATGAATTCAACAGCTTGTTCAGAGTTTGATCAGGTATGTAAATTGATGATATAATAGTAATGAAATTTCAAAATATATCCTGTACGCCTGATTATACCATAGGAAATAAATCACTAAATGCAATCTTCTAATTTATTTTTTTTACACAATCTTAGATAGGATTTTGAAAATCCAGATAGAAATTAAGTATCTCTTTCACGTAGCTGGTTCTTACTGACATTGTAGGAAAAATATGATCAAGTATTTACTGTGTTGATACTAAGACTGTGGAATAACAGTAAAATCTGTTTACTACATAATTTATTTTACTTGATGCTGACAGCTGCTTTGTGTTATCAGTGATGAAATCACATAATACAGAAAATGAGAGGCCTATTAGATCATCTCATGTATCTGCTTCCCTCCTCCAAAGCCAAATAGCTCCTCCCTGCTTGGAATTTTCCAAACGGCCCCTATGTTTATATTTATCAATCTGAATTCCCCATTTTGCAAGAGTATCATTAAACTTTTCTGTAGCTTTTGGTAACAAAAGCAACAGTGCTCCTACCTTGCAAAGCTATTAGTGAGTATCATCATGAAAACTTTTTTCCCCCCATTTTCAGTGTTTTCCCAGTGGTTATAATCAGCAGCAGCATAAAGAGATAATTGCTGAGTGACAATGGAATAAATTCAACTAAACTGCAGTATGCTAATATTATGCAATATTACATAGTAACATGCATTTATTAGTATGAGAGACCTTTCCTTACTTACCTCAGGCCACTTTCATCAGTTTCTTGGTGGATGCTGTCATTTCTGTAAGGAATTGTCTACATAGATATTACATGACTATGTGTCTCTAACAGCTGATTTTTTTTCCCTCTTTACCTGTTATGCTTGTCACAGGAGTCTCTAGCCTGAAATCAGCATAAATGAGTGTGGCTGGCACTGTGTGCATGCACAGTCACACAGCCTCATCTGTGAATCTGCAGCAATTAATTATATTTATAGTGAAATATCTGTAGAACATTTGCATGTATGAATTATGTATTGGGCAAAAAGCAGTACACTATGGTTTATGCATTTTTGTTCTCATGAGAGTCCCTTTGTATCTGTAATATATGCTATGAAGTAAACAAGGTTTTTATTAATTTGTCTATCATCTTAATGATTAAATATAATATTAAGTAAATATATTATTTTTAGAAGTGTTTTGCAAATAGCTATTCATCCTGATTTTATCCTTAAATTTTCAAATAAATTTTCCATTACTCTTTAATGTATTTTTATTTTAACATTAAATTCTTCTAGCAAACACCAAGGAAAAAAGCTACAAATCACAGGCCAGAGTTTAAGGCAACTAAGTATGCATGAAATACAAGCATGATATGATTATCCCTCTTATTATGGTTATTACAATACATAATGAGCAGTGTCAGTCTGTTATCTTATCGTTTTATTATTTTGTGGATTCACCCAAGAGTGAAATGTAAATGTAGTAGCTGAGAAGCAATGAGTCAATGGGCTGGGAAGCATGATAAAGAAATAATAAGAAGGTAGTATGCTGCGAAGACTATTCTTAGCTAGACTAATTGTATGCTCTGAAATTAATTATCTGCTACAAATATGACAGGTGGCTAAGTTAGCTGTGAAAGAAAACAGAACAGAATATTCAGAAAACCTTTTTTCTTTGCTAAACAACTTTTGGTGACAATATTGAATTAAAGATTCATGTGCTCAAATTAACATCCTTGAGGCTCCTGTTCAGAACTTATTTTTCATATACTGTCCTAAATAGGGATGCACCAAAATACAGCTTTAAAATTTTCATGACTTGGGGCCTGCACATGGAATGACTAACCTTCAGTTTCAGTGCACATCTATATTTTTCCAAAAAGCAACAAAAAATACCTAAGGAATAACAAGAAATCAGATAATTTGTTTTAAAAATGGTAAAATAGCCAGGAGCTTCACCAAAATACATGAATAAAATTTATTAAAACACCAATTTCTTTAATGGTTGAGCCAGAATTTATTGCAGCTCTCTCATGGTGAGAGATATATCACATACATCCTATATACCTCTTTGCTTGGGTTGAGCTTTTCATCCTGGAGAAAGATTCCAAACATTAAAACTGAAATTATTTAAATTAAATCTTCCATGAATATTGCTCCCTAATTATTCTACTTGCTTACAGTTATCACAGAAGTTTCACAGATTAATACAAGCCATTAAAACCTAATAATTGTTATAACACTTGAGGAGAATTCTAAAATGAGATTTTTTTTTCATAAAATCACAATCAGCATAACCACACACTCCAGTATTCCTTAATTTATTTTACTGTAGGACAGTACTCAGCCTGGAATTATTTTAGTTAGAGGGGAGGAGGGGATTATCATATTTTTCAAAGTTCTGTTGAAGGAAACATATTAACATTCGTTGACCTTGCAGTGGTAATTTGTACTGATGAGCATCATTATATGACTGGTATATTAAAGCAGCTTATTAGAGATAGAAAGCATCCTATGCTATTCAGAGACATTGTTACCATTTGAGATGTGGCTGTCATGGAGTCTTTACATACAGGAGATATTTGAAACAGTGGAAAACTATTAGAATAGCCTGGCTAAACCATCAGCTTATTGTAGTTCACAGCTCAACCTTTAGAAATCAAATCATATGAAAAATTCACATCAATACCTTCCTGGTAAAAAATATCATAGCTTTCCAATTTTAACTGCAGAACCACCTTCTACTAATGGAGGAGTAAAAATTAAAGACTATAGTGAATGAGAAATACACATTTGGGAGTACAGAGTCACTCTCCGTTCGGACCATAGAGATGCCAGCTGAAAATAGAACTGTGATTGCAGTATTCTAAATAGAGAGTCACCCTGCAAGCTCTTCTTAGGAGGTGCAACACATCTCATTACCACATTTTGGAAGAAATATGTTCTTAACAGAGGATTTTCTTCTTGTATTGAGGCCATGAATATAATTATCACTTGATAATTTACAGCGTGCCAACTGTTTTACTGCATGTAGTAAGCAATAAAGCACTAAAAGGAGCATGAAGTTTGTGGCACCTGCAACTCATTAAAAGGGCACTATCAGAAACAAAATGTTTAGTTATCATGTAGTACTTGGCTATACACAAGCAGCATTTAGGATTAAGCTAGGGATGCTTGCATAAAGAACCACTGTTCAGGAAATATATGTTCAGAACACGGGATATAGGAAGTCTTAGTAATTTATGAAGGGAAATTAATTTTCTTCAGAAGTAGAGCCTAGGTTCCCCAGCATGTCATAATATGTTATTTTTCCTAATGGTTTGCTCTGTGTTCTCTCTTGCTTCTCATGTTCTGTACACACTTCTACTAATAAAAGTGTTTACTATGTAACCACAGATGAGGGCATTTAAAATAATCATTTCACTAATTAAATAAACAGGTACATAAAAGGAAACCTCAACTATTATTTCTTAACATAATTAAAGTTTCCCTAAGATAAAGTAGTTATTTAGCTAGACCAATATAGAGTATTTCAGGAGTGCTGTGGCAACCTTTGTGTTGCCAGCTCCTGTCCGTGTCAGGGACCTGCACAGCGCAGCTGCTCCCACACAAGCAATCGAGCGCTGCTGACACTCCTTCTGTGTACACTGCGCTCGGAGTACAAATACCTGATTTATCACATGTACGTTGCGAAAGTGACACCAAAGTTTAATCCTACATGCTCCACGACTGTCTAAGAAGAGATCACCCAAGAAATTCACAGAGCCTGTTCCTCATTGTCATTTGAGGTAACTCATGTGCATTCAGGGGATGGGCTGAGAATTGTATGAATTGAGCAGCCTATACAGCAGGAGAGAGATCCTTGGGGAATAGTATCTTTGTAAGGTGAGCTACCTTCTCTGAGACTGTCCTGTTGGCACTCACAGTGTGCACAAGAAGTTGCAGGATTCAAATGCAAGCAGAATATCAGACAGCGTATGGAGGTAAAGAAGGAAGAAAATCTGTAGGAAGGAATCTGGTGATATTGAGACTGGGTGAGGAAATGAAAGTGGGAATTCATAAATAGGAAGACTGGTTGAGCTAGGGAAAAAAAAGTTAAGAAGAATAGAGGAGGCCTGGGAATCAGTTGATTGGGGCAGAATGACCACAGTGTAGGACTGACCAAAAAGGGATTGCTTCAGTAAGTAAACGGAAAAGAGAAAGAGAAGAGGAAAGCAATAGAAGAGCTCAGGCCTGTTCAGTAATGGCCCAGATTATAGGCCACTCAGTCTATATATGCTGTGGAAATATTGAAATAAGACTGACTGGACCAGTAGACTGAGATCCCTGATGAGTGAGGCTGAATGTCAGGTGAAGGCTGAAAGAGACCTAAAGGTGGGAGTTGGTGAGCCTGAGTAAGGAAAGATGTGAAGGAAGAGGCAGAGGAAACCAGAACAAAAGTATGAATGAAGAAAATGAAAAGGTGGGAGAGGGGTGAAACAAAAGAGCCTGGAATGATACAGGTAGTACCAGAAGAGCTAGGAAACTATGGGATTCGTGCCAGAAAACAACATTAGTTAAAATAGGTCTGTCTGAGACTAGGAGGAGAAATTAACTGGATTGCTTGGATGTCAAAGTACACCATGCTGGGACAAAGAGAATGGAATAGCAATAGAAATCAAGTATACGTGTATGCTGTTCTGACTGTTATCAATTACTGGATGCTCCATGCTGCAGTCAGTATGAACCTGAACATTTTAAAATCTCAACATTCCTCTCATATTAACAATATCTGTAAATCCAACTGAGCTATTCTCCCACTCTGCCACTGTCCCTTCGCCATCTAGTGGAGCACCCTGCTACCACCTATGCCAGCTGAAGTAGCTGAACAGTGCATCACAAATTTCAATCTTGAAATGACCTTGTGCACAAGGAATAACAGTATGTTGCTCAGGGATCTTTTTAACTTTAAAGACTTTTGAGGTCATGTTCGTAAGAATCTCAAAAGATTAGCTAAAGCCAATGCAATGGTAACTGGTAGACAATTAGTCTTATAAATATTTCTGTGAAAGTTTTAAACTCGTAATTCTTCAATACAATATTGTAAGCCTTTGGACTTTTAAGAAGAAAGCAATACTAATGTGAAACATTAGAAGGATCTAGTAGCATGAAAGATATTAAGTCTTATGGGTACTGCCTGTAGATAGTTTGTTCATAATTCACAGTTGCTCATATTGAGTGAGTCATCCTAAGGCAGATAATCAGCAATCTTCCAGCCATTTTCCCTTCCCACCACCAAGGACTTTGTAGGCTTGAATTAACAAGAGGCTTTAAAAAGTAGCTGAGAGAGGAGAATTCTGTTTTTATAGAGATCAATGTAAGTAGAAATTAATCTTTTTATGAGCTAAGTAACTCACTGTTGAATGCTTTTCTATGCTTTCTACTGAGAAACCAGTTAGGCTTCCCTTTTCAGAATGAGGTGCTCAGTTTACAGCAACAGCTTTGTACTTCAGCATTCAAGTTGATGCAGGCATGTTTTATATGGCAAGGAGCAATTAGAATTAAGTAAAAAAAAAGAAGAGACCCATATTTGTTACTCATGGTTGAAAACTGATCCAATTAAAGTCTGTTAAATTGACCCATTTTACACTACACTAACCATGAACAGGGCTCTGGATAGAGTTTTTGGGCATGTGCCAGAGGGAGGGACCATTGAATACACACTTTTACATATGAAGTGGCAAATATCCTATGATGGGACAGAATGATATTGGGATTATTAGTTTTCCAAGAAGGAGTTTGAAGTCTAGCCCCCAAACTTTATAGTAGCCAAAAAACAGTGTTTTTTCCTCCTTACACATTCACTGCACAGTGCCAAATGTTTTTGGACTTGTGAAAATGTATGCAAATCCTTACCTGAGACTATTTCCAACTAATAAATTATTCTGGTTGTGCTTCTTTCTACACTTGTGCTCTTTTGTTCTTCTTAACATGAAGCAATTGTAAGAGAAAAGCAAAAACATAATAGATTGTTAATTATGACAGACTGATTACTATGGAGATGTGGTAGCATCAACACAGAGCTGTTCAAAATTACAAAGTCCTTTCTGTGGATGTTTTGTGAATTTTGTAAAAATAAGAAAAAAACAAAATAGAAAGAGTACAATTTATTATTTTTTAAATTATTCTCAATATATTGGATAAAGAATCAACAATCTAAACCAATAATCCATAAAACTTGCCTTAAAAGAAAGCAGCCATTTCACACAATTTTTTCCTTGCTGCAGTAGAAAAACAAGATAACCATATAAAAGTAAGTCCTATTTCCCCCTCCAATGTACAGTCCTATCTCAATCCTTTTAACTGTTGAAAGAAAAGTCATTATTATGGTAAGACTAGGCTTCTTGTGAGTTCTTTAATTGCACCTGGTGCAATAGGTACAGCTCTGTCTCCCATAGTAGTGATGCAGCATTTTACTCAGTGAGCCAAATTTATTCTGTATGACTCATGTGTCTTCAGCAGGGTTATAATGGGAATTAGTCTGTTCCAATAGACTTGGCTGTTTCTTAGGAATGCCACCTACTTTTATCATTTTAATTAATATTCCAAGACTAAACTCCAACTCTAAGCCCTCAAGCACTTTCTATTTAATTCACCATTTATTGCTGTTACAATATCTCTTTTGACACAGTCCATCATTCAAATTACTGTTCTCAACAATGTTTTATAATTTGCCCAATTTCCTAAATAACAATCATTTTTCTTAGTTACACCTTAGAAGAGGATCCATCATATAGAAGCACTTTCCACCTTTTTTTTTTTTTTTTTGCACAAAGGAATGGGAATTTTTTTTCCCTTATGGACAAAAACTCAGCTTTGAGATTTCTCCCTAACACTGCATTAAGAAGCCGCACTGCAGCAGCTTAAGTAGGAACACGATTTTTTCTGTTATCACAGCAATGAATCAGGACTGCTTGTAATATTTGCTTCATGGCAGCAGAGAACTCGGGTTGGATTATATGAAACTTATCAACGAGGAAAGCAAAGCAACAACAAAACTCAGAGCAGCAGAAGGAGGTTACTATTTCAGTGATACAGTTTGAATAATTATTTTCTAATTCCCCTGTTAATTTCTCTAACTTTACCATCTTGGGGCAAAAGAAGCAGTTTTCCCTTCTGGAGGTGGAAAGTCATGCCCAAAGCCCTTAGCTTTACTGCGCTTTAAAAGGAAGAAGCCTGAACTTTTTTGAGATTCATGCTAAAATACCCCATCACTGGATAGATAGATGAATATCTGCTCCATGTCACAACTTGGCTTTTCCAATTTCCAGGCACAGGGAACCACAGCAAAACTGCTATAAAAGCCCATAAACCTTTGCTTAGATACAGGAACATCGTGAAACAAGAGAAAATCAGTATCTGCAAGACCCAATCTATTAAAGTTCTTGTCCGCCTCTGTGTCATGATAAACAAGTCCCCTTGAAGTATTCAGCAGTAAGATAACACCACCTGTTTCTATTCTGCCTCCAGAAGAGAGTCAGATACTGCAATAGATTCCTCTTTTATCCATTTTCTTGCTTATGAGTAGGAGTGAATGTGTTTAGAGCCTGAGGTAACCAAGATCAAAAATTCAAAACAGTAACCTAAAAGAGTAAGTACAAGGTACTATGAAGAAAGAGATTCACTCTCCCCCTTTGAGGGATATCCACACACAAAACCTCAGAACATTTCACCAAACAGAAGAGAAAGCATCAGCTAAGCTAATGCTCTGCGGCAGAACCTTGTGTTGGTTGCCTGCACAGCGCCCCCCTGGCTACAGTCTGGGTGGGCTTGGACTCAGAGGAGCACAGACTGTAGAACACTGCAAGGGCTTTTTTATCTTCTTACTCTCACTGTCCTTTATCCACTGATGTAAATGTTTTCAAAACAATATCTGAATTGTACAGTCATAAATGCATAGGCTGGCATATCTTCTCAGATGCATTAGTCACTTCAATTGCATTCTGAAAATTTGGTTTGAATGAAAACATTTACAAATCTCTAAGTCTTACACTGTGTGCCTCACTGTGCAGCCACTGAAAATTCCAGCCCCAAATATTGTTGAATACACCCTACTGCATACTTTACTCCAACTGCATACCAATAACATCCTCAGAAGGAAAACTGCAAGAACGAGAACAGCCCACTATGTTTTTCAAAACAGGAGATTCAGAGATAACCATTACTCCTTCAGTCTCAGGCTGTAAAGGTACATCCTATTGCTGACTCTGCTAATAGTTGTTGGGATGCATTATTGTTACAGCTGCTAATTGGGAACAGGATTTGAACACTTGAATAGCTTTGCTGTTGGTTGCCATCAAGTTATTACACAAATTGATAAAATACACCTGTGTGGTATACCTGCAGTAACATAAAACTCAATTTTTATAGCAGACTCCCTCCAGCATATCTCTTGCTGTTTAACAGTTCAGAAGGAGCAAAATGGGACAGAGAACAGGAGGGAAATGCCCATTGTGTCTGGAAAGCCTCTCATTTCAATCTTTGCATGCACCCAAGAAATGAACATTAACAAGGGTTCGGGAATGTGTTCTCCTTGCAGTGAATGCTAATTTAAACATTCACTGTGATCTGATATGATTTAAAAATGCCACAAATTCTTTATTTATGAGTATAAAGGCCATGAAAGGGCTTTAGAATCTAACCCTAGGGGGCTCTTCAAGTGCAGGAACCCAGTAACGTTTAACACTTACAATTACTCTTGAACAGTTGCTTGGAAAGGATAGAGAAAAATACCTGCTAGATGACTTCTTTTCTGAACAGTTGAGGAAACTTCTTGCATGAAATGAACAAAACATTTTCTTAAGAAAATTCTTTCTGGTACCCTAGCTATTGCACTTTGTTATTTAGAATTCACATTCCTAGAACAGAGCTGTTGCATACATTTTTTATGACATAATCTCTCACATAAATGCAGTTTTTGGAATGCTGACAGGCCAATAAAGAAACCTGGTTGTATTGGGGGAACAAAAAATATTTCTCTTCAGGTCTAATATCAAAGGAGTTATTAAATGTCCCCTCTGATTTCTGTGATGTGGGTTTTCCCAAGGAACTCCATAGCACTGACAATGAGACATACAAGTATAAAAAGAAGATGTATTCTTAAAGCTACAAGCAATTAAAAGGCAGCGTATTCTATAAATAAGATTTGAAATATGTTCCATGAAAAACAAGCGTAGCAAATTAATTCTGTTAAGCTGATGCAGAGTCAGATAAGGCACCCTGGGATCAACAGTTATATAAGTCTTGGTTAGAAATTGCTCCACTGACTTATGTTTTGCTTCTGAAAGTGTTTGTGTTGCTGCTAATAGAACTACAAAAGAGTCCTTTCATAAAACTCTGGTGATCCTTTGGGATGCTATTAGACACCAGTATGGGGTCTTCCCAGCAGTTTGCCTTCTTTCCTCCCCTCCTCCACTGCCCAGGGTTAGTGTCCAGAGTAGCCTCAGTAAAAATTTTATTCTGAGCCTTCATCTGCAAGGTTCACAGCCAGAAGCATTAGCATCAGCTGCCGTTGGTTTTGGGTTAAAATAACAGGCTGAACAGCGAAGGCAGAGAAGACTTGAGTCTGACATGCAGCAGGTATTTGCTTTTGCCTTTTTTGTTCCAATGGACAGTATTCCCTCCAGCACAGTGGCAGACTAGGACTGGGAAATGCCCAAAATATCCCTCCCTGCAGGAAACCCTTGCAGGGCTGGTCTGCAGGCATCCCAATAACTGTGGTTCTTGACAAACTTCAGTATTAATTATTGCAACATTGCTCTGACTCTTCCTGAAATTATGAAGCACAAAAGGACTACCATAGCTGCTTATTTTCATTAGTGCTTCCTTCTTGAAAAATGAAAGAAAGCATTCTAATAATGCACAACTGTGGAGCACATTCAGACACATCCAATCAGAAGCTGGCTTATACTTATTTCTAAACTTTTTGTATAGAAAGAAAAAATTAATTTCTCATATAAACCCAAGCTACATGTTACAGGTTGTTTGAAAAGGGAATACCTTCCTTCTTTATGCAAACTATCTAGCTGCTACCATTTCCATCTGAAAGCCTTAGCAATGGTAGGAGCTATCATTACATATTCTTCAGCTTTTGCAACATCTCTACTAAAGTAAATATTCAATCCCATTTAAGCCCAGCCTTTTTGTGGAACCAGTTCCTCCTGAGCAAATTTACCAAACCAGTAAGCTATACCTTTCTCAAACAGAATGCTCTCACCTGCAGTTGTTGCTCTCTTTTTCCCCTGACAGCCTACAAGTGAGGTCACTGATGTCACTGAGGACAATAGACAGCTCCAAGTCTATTTGGGAGCTTTCTAACTCTGTCCTGTTCTAGAAAACTAGAAACATGTACTCCAGTCTCATCCAAGAACTGGAACAAAGATCCAAAATGTGATATGACAATTTCATTAGCTGAACTAATTAACAAAAACATCTTTTGTATCATACTAATTAGTGAAAATCAGCTTTTCACCCAATAATTATATGCATGATTATATAGAAGGAACATTGTACCAGACAATTCATTTCCACATTGAAAAGCATACAGATGTGGAACATGAGGTTTGCCACACCACATAAGATTGACAGTCCAGGTCTTCAGCTATCTCATCTTACACACTGGCTAGGACTCCATCATCTGATGAAGAACCCCTGAAATGAACAATTGTGGACTTCACCATGAAAAAAAAAATCCCAATAACTCTCCCTTAATCAGTAGAAAGAGTCTGTCTAAGGGACCAGGAGAAAGTTAAAAAGTTCAGGGTTTAAAACAACTCATACATTTTTACAGAAATTGAAAAGGATAAGGTGATTAGAAAAAAAGCCCAATGTTTATACTGTGTGGAATGACAGAGAAGACTCATCCTCATCATGCAATGAAGTGGCAAGCAAAAAAAATACTTTTAATTCTTATTATATACTGGTTTATACACAGGACAGCAAAATTACCATGAAGTGATATTAGCTACAATCCCATAATTGATACAATTTTAAAGCAGGAGAGCTCACCAGAGGGGGAACAGAACCACCTGCCATCCTGATTCCTGGACTGCATTGGCTCAATTAGCTTGAGTTTGGCAAAGAAGAAATACACAAGAGAGGTGTAGAACATCTAATTCATCTCATCTCAGTCACAGAATTTCCAAATTAAGATTAAAATTCAAGGCCTGGATGATTCATAAATCCTGAGGGCACTTCAAACTCTTGTGTCAAAGAATGACAAAAAGTAGCTTTAGCTTTACAACCAGATGTAATAGAAGCTACAGTAACATTAGTCTTACAATGTGCTACACGGTCTTTTGAAATACCATTATAAACCAACATAAATGTTATTATATGAAAATAATACACCTTGGAAAGGGTTACAGATTCTCTAAGATTTACATGCATTTTTACTCTATCAAAGTTTGGCCAAGGACTTCAGTGTTCTGTATGTCTTGAGATGATTTTCTCTGTAAGGACTGGTTATGTGGGGAAACAAGCTATTTAAAGGAAAGGACATGAGCAGAAAATGAGTGAACACTGTCATAAATAATATTAGCTTTCATAGTAAAAGAATATTTTCAGCCTTCAGTGGAATTACAGTCTGGAGCAGTGCTCCACTAGGAATTAATACTCTACTGCTCTGCAGGTAGAGATAGATGCATTTCTGAAGGGCAGCACGTGATGAGACTGATGGCAAAACAAGGCTGGGCTCAAAATCTTGGCAAACCCTTTTCCACCTTATGCTCCTACATTACTTCATTTCATATTGAAAAGGAACATTTATCTGTTTCCTGAGGTGAAGCGTAGTTTGAATCAATTTCTTAGTTCTTTGGTATCTTGCAGTTTCTAGAGAGAAAGATAGAGTAGATAGTCCCTACCCAAAATCAATTTAGCATCAGTGGAAAGACTCCAGCAACATTCAATAGATTGCATATTAAGACCTTAGCACGAGGTGGGGGGATCCAAACTGTACTATGCAGATCATTTCCAGGTGTTATGTGAATTAAGGTACTCACAGTTTATCCTGTTTATGACTTCTCAGAAAAGAAGTTTCTTCTAAAAGTATCCTGAGAGAATTCAGACTTACAGGGACTGGGAGGTCTTGCTGGAGATGCTTGAGCTTAAGGGAAGCTTTCACAGCAGCTGTGAGTCCTTACCACAAATTTCACCCTACGTGAGGAAAGTTTCCCAAAGCTAGGAGGTAGCTGAGCCTGACATCCTCATAATTAGCTCTGTACCAGAGTGAGCTTTCCCTTCTTCCTTCACTTTTAAGAGTCTGTTTAGGAATCTTAGGACATGAGGTACCCTCTGCTGCACCCAGCAAAGCTGAGGAAGAGAGGAGTGGTATATACCTAGCAGTACTAGGGATTTCAGACCTGCATTCAAATTTAGTTTTTGACAAACTGAATAGTGTCAAAGCCAGAGGCTGCAAAGTTTTTCCAGATACCCAAATGGTAATGCTGTGGTAAATGCAGTTCACCATTGCTGATGAAAAAGAAAGCATCCCTACTGTGTAGTTTGTATGTGTATGCAGTGACAAACAAAGCATTTTCTTTGTTAAAATGATGTTTTCTCTCTCGGGAGTGAGTCAGAATACTCTCACACAATGGAGGCATGTAAGACTACTTGATAAATACATATAAATATATCCTAATTTCTTTTGTAAATTCAGAAAATAATTTAAAATTAGTTGAACAAAGTTCTGACATGACAGCATTGGTATCTCTGTGCCAGATTTATATATTACCTTTGAATGGTACTTTTCTTTCCTTTCTCTCTGTTTAATGGTTAGTTAGTTGACATTTGTGTAATTTCATGGAAAAAAAGTGTACTGTGCATAAACGAGGCATTAAATTCTGATGAAATGCTATTCTTTTAAAACAATTCAACATCTTGTTACTTCACTGAGTGCAACATCTGAATTCATGACTCAGGAAACATTCACAGTACTCTTTTGCCTTAGTTATCATAGAAAAGACTAACTTCTAATTACATGAAAGGTCCACTACATGAAAAAGATTGTATTTAATACAACAAATCTAAGTGTGTAAACAACAGGCTAAATCCAGGCTGGGTTTAAGAGCTGATGCAATTTATCCTGAGTGGAAATTAAAACCATGTACTTTATACTGACTTTATATTCAAATGCCAGTTGATAGCTCCTTTTACATTGCATTCCATACTACAAAGACAGAAACTGAAATCTTACTGAAAGAAGAAAAAAAGACATGCACATTGCTCATTGCTATTTGACTATCAAGCTGCAGATTTTTGCAGAAAGCAGAAGTATTGTACGTGCCAACTACAGAGTTGTAAACACTGAAGAAAATCGTTATCACAGCATAGAAGGGAGATCCTTACTAATTTAACACCTCCTTGATTTCCTTCAAGTCATCATTCATTCCCATAAAAGACTAATCATCACAAAAAACATATTCTATAAACACATACTAGCCTTTAAGATGATTAAGAGTAATTGCTTAGCTCTATGCAAAAGTGACGTGGGGATATACAGGAAGCATTACTTTTTATTCACAAAGGGCTGATTACACGGAACATACTGCAGTTCTTCATACCAGTTTTTGACAAATTATTCTGGAAGCTGCATTTACCTGTTTTTTATATCTGTCCTTGACAAATATGATTTAGAAACCAGAAAACAGTCTCCTGCTATGAAAGAGTGAAATTCTAAAGGGGCTTTTTGATTTTTCTAAAGACTACTTTGCTTAAGGTTATGGATTTTCCTGCTGTTTGACAGCTGGATCATTTTATCAGTGAAAACTCCTAGTTTTGGTGGTTCAAACAATAATTTGTACTTGGGGACTTTACTCAGGTTTTTAGTCATGGTAAGCTGCGGAGGGCAAGGCATGATGTTGCAAGATGGCATCATCTGATGCAGCTGTACTACTAACCGGAATACAAGTTAATTGTCAGTATAGAGCATGCAGAAGTTATGGCACAGTGTAAGCTCAAGTTTCTAGTAGAAACTGGCAATAGTCTCAAAAATTTGGCAAAGTTTTATCGGTTTCTTTTGCAGGGCTACTTAGACTTTCATTCTGTGGAGCATTTCAAGGCTGGCAATGTTTTTCAGGGACCAGCTTGTAAAATCAAGTTCTAGCTTGAAGTTTTATAGGCTGATAGTAGGAAAACTGTAACAACATATATCTGAAGAAGTGGTATCTCGTGAAAAATATGACTGAGAGCAGGATGGGAAAGAACTTGAGACTGCTGGAATTTTGTTTCCCAAAACTGAAGCTGATAAACTGCAATATTCTAAAGTCATGCAAATGGTATGCTCTTGTTCTGCTTGCTCTAAGCCCTGTCCTGCACCATCAGAAACACCTATAAGCGTCAGTGCTGGAGCCTCTGTAATCTCAATTGCAGTTCTTCCTTCTCCATGATTCTGCATTTCACTTACAGAATGAGCTTTATAGAGCAGATAATATTGTACTGAGACTACATTATGGGACTACAACAAAATGCAGTAAAATTACCAAGGAGAGACCTAGTCTGTGATTAAATAGCAAAGGTACTATGATAACACTCGTAAAATAATTAGATAAATAGATGTGTGCATGCAGGTAAGTGCTTGTAACATTTTTCATATTATTTTTGTGTAGTATGTTCTACTAAAATGCATTTAGATTATATGTTTCTTTGTATAGGGACCAGCACTGAGCTGAAGTTTTGCTAATTTCTTAATTTATTTTTCTAAGGACTAGAAAACCAACAGATAGATACTATTTAGAATGACCCTGCTATTTTAGTACTGCAGTTACTAAATTAAAAGAAAAAAAACCCACACAAAACCTACAAAAAATACTGAAAAAAAATCCTTATCTTCATCATCCTCAAAATGAGTACCTGTGGAAAGATAAAAACTATACAAAGATAAGCCATAATTTCTTACAGATTTTTCTTCTCAGTGCTCATGAGTCATCAGTCATGTCAGCATATAAGGAACGCTGAATAGATGTAGGTAGGACAGTTATGACCTGAGGTAAACAATCTTCACTGGATATTTTAGGGGAGATCTGTAAGATCTCTTTTGTAGGGTTTTCACTTCAAAAAACAAGAGTTCCAAACAGTATTTGATCCTAACCATAATTATCAATAATGGTAACTATTCTAATTTATTTTTGTTCAATGTTTTCAAAATCTGAAAACCCATCTGGCAAGATGCCCATGCACTGAATCCCTGCTGAATTCAAGATTTTGATCTTGATATTTGAAGACCTCTGGAACAATTATTTTGAAATGGTCAAAGGAACTATTTTACCATGTTGTAAGAAGGTATTCCATATTTCTGTGGATTGCCACAGAAGAAGTATCCCTCAGAAACAAGAAAAGATTCACAACAAATGTGAAAAGCTGTGGCTAGAAGACACAGAATAAAAAGTGTTGGCCACATATCAATAGCAGCATAACAATCCTCATTAGGTTTAGTAAACATACAATGGCATTGCACTTTCTACATCATTCCACCTGTCTGAACAGAAGACAATGGGAGAATACAGGAGTAAAACCCCTGGATAAAATGTATAGCACAGCTACCTTCTTTTTAAGGTACTCAAACACTATATAACACCTGCAGTTGTCGAAGTGCTTAGTTATGCTGATTGATCAGGTAGGTCAGAGCCATTGAATGGAAGACACAATGGAATTAATAGCTACACGTTTCATAAAGACTGCAAGCTAATACTGCTCTTAAACTTTCACATCCTTTGTCACCCTTTGTTAGAGAAGTTAACTTGTTTGTGCACTTGTACATAAAGTGTTTGTTTCCTTGTTTTATTTCTCTGACAATTTTTATATGCTAAACCACTTTTTGGTGAGGAAAAAAAGAATTAGTTTCCTGTGTAAGGGAGAGAGTTTGATGTATTCCAAATATTAGAAGTTGTTTTCTCTGCACTTTCTTTTTAACCCATCCCTAAATACTCAGCATAATACATTTCAAAATAAACAAGAGTTTTAACGCTGCAGTCATCAATTATATTTTATAATTAATAAACATTGGTTTTGAGAGTCTCAGGTGAGCCAGAATATGCCTGCAAATATTGGTTTTGGAATAGGACAGATTAAGCATCTCTTCAGTGTTTCCTAGTGTTTCCACCTAAGCATAAAGCATTGCATTTTGAGTAATCTTTACCAATGAGAACAGGAATCTGCTCTGTTGGAATTCATGATGCAATGAATGCATTATTATCTGCTACACTTATACACGTGTACAACATGGAATTAAAATTGCTCATATGTTTCAACCATCACATATACATGCACAGGTGTGCAATGTTTATGCATATAGATTTATGCCATCCAAAAAAGTTCATAATGTATACTTTAATTCTCAGCTGAATATATTTGGCCCTCATCTCTGCTACTTCCATTTAAGGCTGTAGTAGTGAAGAGAGCTATATGGAGTTTCTGCCCAAATTGCACACAGAATAAAGTAGTCTATGTTGTACCAGCCAGCTATGTTCCTTCAGAGACTCCACTGTAGCTGAGAATTGCTCAAACAGTCTGTATTACTTGTTTTGCTTGGCACAATCCCCATAGCTTGGAGCTGTAAGAAGAGAAAATAGAAAATGTTTTAGGAATGAGCTGTGCTGATCCTAAGTCTCGTGAGGACGCCTCAGCACGAAAGGGTGACACTCTGCGAGAATTCTCTGTGAGAATGCTCAGTGCTGCATTAACACTTAAAACAGAGAAGAATCTTGCTGGTTACAAGTTGCTGGTCCAAAGAAAGGAAATATTGCCTCACTGTTCACGTGTATCTAACCCAACGGCTTTAACATTAATATAGTCTGTTCATTGATGACAACTGGGGCTCCAGTCCTTCAGTTAAGTATGAGACTTGCAGCTGCAAGGAGGGAACTTGAAAATTAGTTGCCCAAAGAACGCAAGTTACAGATGTAAGTACACATACAGATATACACGTAACACATGTGAGTCTTCTTTTCACAACCATGTAAACAGTTCACAGAACTGTCCTAGAAAAGGATAAAGACTTCCTTCACACATGTGAGAATGTCCTATTTACTATCAATTTTTCTTGATTCTGTACAGTTAGCATACTACTCTTCTACTCTGCTTTAATTAACAGAGTATCTTAGTCCAAGGACTGCAATCCTAGGGTTCTTTCAAACTATATTAGGCAGCTAAAATATGAAATTAAAAGAAAACAGAGTTCCAGCCAACAGAAACAAGTGACTCATTTCCTTGTGAAAACACACAAGGTTTATGTTACTCTGGCAACGATGTTCACCATTCCAGAATAAAGTCTCTTTGCTCCCTTCAGAGCTTTTATATATTCCTGTTACAGTCTATGTTCCACTGTGACCTAACATTGAACCAAGTTATTCAGTTATTCACAAGAGACTGTAAGTTATGCTTTAATTTAGATAGATTCTAAGTGTTCTCCTTTGACAATGAATTAATAAACACATATATTCTTTTTCATGGTGAAAATTTCAGAGGAGAAAAGTTGTTTCTGAAGCATACAGGTAAGATGTGCCATACCAGAACAGTGTGCTGTCATGATAAATGCAATGGTTGTGACTGCATTCGCACAACCCTGCAAGCAACAAACACATTGGCATTCCAGCAGATGGTTTTCACAGGGAAGTTGATTCAATTGTATCACATATGCCAAAATACAATTTAGGAAACAAACCACAATTTATAATCTCATTGTGAAATTAATGACGTGTCAGGAGAACACCAGAATAATGGGAATAGAGAAATTCTGCCTTTTGAAATCCACGGTAAAAAAAAAAAAAGTCTTTTTAGTACAGGAGCTCTCTCTCATATAAAGTCATAACACTGTTGTGCAGTGTGAAAGAACTACAAAGTTCTAGTTTGAAACCAAAACTATAATTTGGTATTTGTCACTGATTTCCTTCAAGATGTGTCCTTAAAAGTTAAAGACAGCAGATTGCAACTTAACTGACAAGACAAATTTTCTGCTTAAATTTAAATAGTCCTACCATGTATTTGGAGATTTCTTTGGAGTTAAAAAGAAATTTAGGAGATTTTGTCTGCTACGGTTCTTGCTTTACTTGATAGGGGAGTAAACTTCAGTCTTAAAAAAGGCATTTTCATAGGGGACTGTGAACATTAAAACTTCTAAAATACTGCTTAGAAAAACTCCCACAGAACACATGATGAGCCGAAATATATTTCCATAAACTTCTGCGGAGTAACTGAATTTGAAAGCCATATGTCAAAAAAATGAAGTTTTATGGCATTTATTCACACTCATAGGTGTTCAGATGAATGGCTCATTTACCCATCTCTAACATTTTTGTCACCCATGTACAGCTCTGTCAAGTAAATTAAGTCTTGGGAAACTTCCATTAAAGTCCCTGAAAGCTTTGTTATCGCTCTTAGAGGGATCAGAGTTTCATCTCTGCCCCCCTGAAAGCAGCAGGAAAGAACACACAAAACACCACTTTGTGCTCAGGTCATGATAAAAACATCTTCATTTGTATTCAGAGTTTCCCCATTTCATTATATTAATATTAAGCTGGAGATTCATAAGAAGAAATTAGAACATTAAACTGAATTTGGATTAAGATAAATGAAAGCTCTGAAAAGCTTTCCTTGAAAAGCTATTGCTTCTTAAATAAAACCTTCCCAAAAATCACTGACACTTTTTAAATGCTTCCTGGCCTTGGCTCAAATCTCATTAAGTTACTGATCTTCATGATGACTGACAATGAAATTCTGTGATTAAGCTGTGGAACCCTCAGCCATGAGTTACTACTAAAGCCAAAAGCGTAGTAGGATTCAAAACATGACTACACATCTTGATCCAAGTTCTTGGCTCCAGTTCTTTCTGTTGAACATTGCTGAGGCAGCAAAAAGAAGACAGAAAGAAGTCTTAAAGGGGCAGATGTGGATTCCCTGACAGCGAAATATTTGACTGAGGCAGAGTTGGAGATTAGAATAATGCCCCCTTACCCTAATTTTTCTTTCTAAGAGATGGGTCAGAATCGAAAGATGGCAGAGGAGCTGGTACCACTGATCCTCAGCTATTTCAGATGCTGTGTCTCACATGGCACACCTTGTAGACATCTATTCTCACAGTTTGTTGACACCATTCTGAGTACTGGTGAATAAAACAGGGGTTTATATACATAAAAAAATGAGGATTAGATGGGATAAATTTGATGGGGCCATACTGTTCTAAAGACACACAAGTATTCATATTACAAAGTTAAAGCTGTCTGCTAGTTAGCTGTTGAAGGTCAAGATGAAGACTTTCTTTTTCTATGAATTCTTACTTGCTTCACTGAAACACCTAGAATTTGTCATTAACAGAGGCAGGCTATATGTTTGGAGTACTGGAGGGGTTTCAGGTCTCTTTCCCCATGGCAGTTCCTCTGCTGCAGTTTTGTTTTCACAAGTGATGCAGTGCCAACATACAGATAAGAAATGTAAGCAGGAATATTTTTCCTGTTTTTTCATCTTTATTAATTTAAACAAACAAGATGTAGCAGGGTCACCAGGCAAAAAAATGCTGGTTTATGAAAGTCATTAAACAGAAAAGGGTTCTTTCATACTGTAACATCCCACAATAGTGTATCCTGCCATACACATTCTTGGATATTACAAAGCATTGAGCAAGTACTACATAATCAGCATGTGCTCCAAATACTTGTTATAAAATATGCATAAGCTGTAATTGCCTGTGAAAGCTGAATGTTGATAAGAAGAAGTAATAATTGTGGTTTTGGCCTTGATCCTTAAAAAGACATCTCACACAAATAAAATGTAGTTGCTAATACGGAAATCAGTATTAGCTTATGAGAAGTAAAATATTTCTGCCTAGACTAAATTGACAAACTATACCCGCAGTATATAAATGTATTAAAATAGATAAAATGGCACTAGTTTACATGAGGCTGATGCATGATGTTCATTGCTATACACTCAAGAAGCTGTGAGAATAAATTTCATCTTAAACTGTCACATGCTGAATACCAACCCTGTTACTCAGTTTCTGGAACATCCTTCTTATAGAACACAAATACACAGAAAGAAAACATTGTTTTAACTGCAGTTACTGGCAAAACAGCAAACTCTTGCACTGACACCTCTGATTACAGCATGAGGGTTGGTATGATTAGCAATTGCTCACTCATTGCTGTCATTTCTACATTTCTTTGTATTTTTTTGGAATGTGTGTTGTCAGGCTAGTAAATACACTAATATGCTAAAAAATGGGAGAGACCATGTTGTACAGCAGCTGTCTTTCACAACCACAAACCTCCCTGCATCACTGTCCACAATTTACCTATTACAGAAACAGAGTTGTCCTGAGAGTCGGTGGTTATGGCTGGACAGGAGATTTCTTAGATATACCTTCCATTATGAGGGCAGAGCCATACAAATGTATCCATCCCCAAGGCGCCTGAACAGACAGAACAGTACTGAGGTGACTGGCTCCTTTTGACCTATTTTGCTAAAGAAAAACCTGCAACTTTTTTACTAGCTGGGTTATTTGGTTTGGGGATTTTTTGTTTGTTTTTAGTGTTTTTTTTTTGTTTTGTTTTGATATGGTTGGTTTGTTTGTTTTTGTAGTTTTTGTTGGGGTTTTTTTTGGGGGGGTTGTTTGGTTGGTTTTTTCCCCCAAGCACCTGGCAGCATTGCTAGGTACAATAAATTACAATAATCAACCCTGGAGCTCACAAATGCCCACATCAGAAATGTATTACACATGGGTCCTGCTGGGTCTGCAACCACCTTTTTTTTTAATTTATTTTTTAATTAAAACACTTCAAAGGACTCCTTTTACCTGCAAAAAGCAGTTTTTTAACAATAGTTTTTGCTGCTTCTAAATCAAGGACACTGGGAAATTTCTCATTCCCGGACTTAAATAACATGCAAAGTTCAGTTGTCAAAAAAATGTAAAAGCAGCATGACTTTTGCCCTACAGTAAACAGTTATTTGAGTAAAAGCTTGTGTTAGAAAGATTATGCACATACAGTTTGGTTTAGGAGTGCCATTGGAGTCACTGTTAGGAGGTTTGGGTCTTTGTGCGTATTTGTTGTTAGAAGAAACTTTCTGCCAAAGCAAGTAATAACCAAAACCACCCAACATTAGCTGTTGGAGCTAAAAAAATCTTGACAATTCTCATTTAAAACAGATGATAGCTCTTCATACCTTTAAAGGCAGGACTAGTACTTTGGAGATCCATGTCTGTGTAACAGAAAGAGGCTGTTTCCTCTGAGGACTAATGTCAGTGCTATGAGTGCTGAAGAACCTGCAGTTTTCCCTCAGTGCTCAGAGGCCATGGATGTGAGCAGCGGTGACCGTGCCCTGACAGCCTCTGGCTGAAGCCCCTGTACCTCCATCCCATGGAATCTGGGGCATGGAGCAGGTAGCAGTGGAAAAAGTCAAAGTGTGCCTCAGCTTCCCTGGTCCGTACAGCTCTGTGCTGTCAAGCAGCAAAAGCTAAACTCTTTCTAAACTGGCTAGCTGAGAACTAGCTAGTTTGCTACTCGGAAGCAGAAAAATATGGAGCTCTGCGCAGGTTTATTGCCCTTCTGAGATGCGCTTCCTTTCGGTTGGACCTCCTACACAGTCAGAACCCATCTGTGGAGCAAGTGTTGAGGGTTGTGAGGGGAGCTGTGCTCATCGTACACAGGGGAGGAAAGGAGCACTTGGCAAAGTCTCAGAAGATCAAACCTCAGGCCAGATCCAAAGCTGGAGTTAACCTGGGGTTTGTTACTGGAAGTGAAATTATGGCAGTTAACAACAGGACTGGAACCCAAGGATGCTGCCTTACTTACCTTCGGGGTTTTGGGGTGGTTTTTTTTTAAAACATGTCCTTATATTCGTTGCTGTTAACTGCATGCATATTCAGCATATTGCCAAGAACTGACAACAGTTTTCTGTGTGCACCCTGACAGCCATTCTGCAGATTCTCCTCTCCTGATTTACTGAGTTAAGGGACACCTGCTCACACTAAATAAAGGGTAAAGTGGGCAAGGATTGGAAGAAAAGGCAGCTCAACAATTGCAATAATCTCACTATGTCTTCTGAATTGCAGAAGGGGCTCATATGAAAGATATGGAGAAGGTGGGCAAAAAGACTCAAAAAGGAAAAGACTCGAAAGAATAAGCAAAAGAAGAAACAATTTTGAAATCTAAGATCAAGGAAAATAGAAAAGGAAATACAGGAGGGGTAAGAGCAAAAGAGATTTGCATGAGTAGCAGATAAGAGAAAATATAGGAAATTTATTTTTAATGGTGAAGATAACACAGAGAAAGAGGAACTGAAGAAAACAATACAAGAAAACAAACAAACAGGAAGGATCTGAGAATACATTTAGTAATACATAGTAAATAATATGAGGAAAACCTCTATAATTTAATAGAAGCCAGTATTGTCTGACCCAGGCTAACGCAAGTCTAAAAAAAATACAGGTTCATTTCCACAAACTTATCTTTTCACCTAGTAAAGACTCACCCAGGCTAAGGCAACTGATATTCTACTACAGTGCAAACAGTATCTGAACAGAGTTTTGCCTCAGTAATATCCCAACTTATGTTCAAACCACTGTGAAATCTGTTTTTCATTCATGTTTTTATAAATACCAAATACAGATAAGTGCTTGTCAGAAGTCTGAGAGGGGAGTGGGCTAGAAGAGGCAGGTTAGATACCTGACCTTTGCCTACAGCGAAAAACATACCTGTAATCAGTTTTGTTTACCTTGAACTGCAGTTCTTTGGTACCACGAGATTATTTCTAGAAAACTTTCTATCTGTTTAAGAAGGGGCCTCTGTACTGCGGAGATGATACACAGGGTCTGGCACGTAAGGGATATTGTGTTTCGAGTTTATCAGTGATTACTCCACAGGTTACAAAGACAGCTGGCTGTGGCATGTCAATACCAGTGTGAGTATCCACCCACATACCTAAGCCTGTATAAAGCTCCTGGTCTCTGACTCACAGTTTTACTTACCATAATACTGAGCTGAGGAAAACAGGCAGCAGGACTTGATGAATGCTTGCCCTTGTATTCCACAGGAATTCACATGCATAAATATTTTATTTAGTTTAAATAAAAATATCTTAAAATGTTTTATCTGCTGTTCAGTTCAAATAGTATTTGGTCCATAAAACGCTAGCTGCAAATTCACATCTGGCTAAGCTCAACATTTTTCTTTATGTTCTTCATTTTATTTTTTCCTTGAAGGATTTTGAGTGTAAGGATGATAAAGTGCTGACATTTATAGGAACATTCCATTATTATAGTTTGTATTTGATAAAAGTATATGATTGAACTTTACAAATAAAATCCCTTTGGGCTTCAGCAACTCCAGTTTATAATGGGAAGTTTAACATACTATTTTCTATAGGGTTTTTTATTATTATTAATATTTTGAGAAAAAGAAATTAAATAAAATCCCAGGTCAAGATATTATCATCTTGGTAGCAAACAAAGAAAATAGATCAACACAGATAAGATAGGATCCTGGTGTAAGAATCCAGAAGTGAACATTTTCAAAATACAAGTTGATCCCACAGTAACAATTGCTCATCACTTTGCAACAATTGCTGCATGCCAGCTTTGGATAAATAAAAGACAATTATTCCTCGTGCTTTCTACTTATGATGACTGTCATAAGGACATTAAGAGTACAAAAACTGTATCTTTGAATTTGAAAATCTACCTTTCAGAGGATGCTGTAAGAAAAATTGTTGCAAATATCAAAGTGCTGAAGCATCTCTATGCCTGTGTTCTCCTGCTGCTGGAGAAATTCCAAGAATTAGTCCAACAAGACGGTAGGATGGGATTGATGTTCTGGTTGTTGTTGATATGTTTGATGATTCTTGAAGAAGATGGAATTCTTTAATCTAAATAGTGAGCTTCCCAGTAGCTGGGAGAGTTCTGGTATTTTTTTGAGATTTCATATTTTAAAAAGGGCTCTCTCAATACATTCTACATGTTGCTTATTATAGTCTGGTTTTCCTGCCTCTTGAATGTAGTTCCAAATATTCCTTATATGTGGAATTTACTGTTTACAGGGGTTCAAGCTCTAATGGGATAGGAACACCAAATGCTACACAACTAAACCTCTCTTTCCTTAGTGAGGGATAGGCAAAACCCCCAAATGTTACTTTGAGTCTTACTTAGTTAAAATACTGGAGTCTGACTTGGTCTTTATGTTTGTCTCCTGAGGAAGACAAGAATATAACCATATAACCTCCTGAGCATCTGAACAAAATGTATTAACTTTGAGATAGAAAATACATTTAAAATTGGAATTGGATTTATGCTGCAGCTATTCTGTGTAATGTTGCATCGGCAAATTGTGTTAAATGGTGAAGAGTCATAAATCTGTGGAGTCATTCTGCTCTCTGATTCGTTTCAGAAAATGGACTTTCTGGGCCTAAAAAGAATTCCCACTATAGTAGAGTGCTTTTTGTTCCAAAAAGTATCCTTGAATCTCATTTCCACTAATGATAGCTCAATATTTGCATAATACATACAGTTTATTAAGGAATACACTCCATAATTCGTAGAATCAGGCAGAGGCAGGTATAATTCATTTTGCAAATGGCCACATAAGACTCCCAGTCATATTTTCAGGCAACTTTTCTAGTAACTGCATGAATAAGTTAGCAGTATGAGAAAGTAAGAGAGTAAGACAGTGCTTGTCATTCCTGGTGTTCTAGATTGTCATTTTCACCGTTTGTTGTGGTTCAAGTGATTTTCTGTGCTTGTTACTCTCCACTTCAATGGAAGATGTTTTCAGTGGGGAAAGTGACTTTTAAACAAATGCTTTCTTTAGTAGAGAAAGAATGATGAGTTCTGAGACAGAGCAGCTTGCAGTAAGTAATCTCCATTATATGTTATAAAAAGGAGGGGAAATGGCCCTGAGGTGGTTATGTGTGAATACTGACAGTCTGAGAACATTATCTCACTGCAAGGTGAGAATTGCAAGCACACGAATCAGATCTTGCATAACAATTGCTTGTGACTGTGAAACCTCCTTCCACAAAGATGAGCTAGACAGTGAGTCGTGGTGGCAAAACGACAAGTACTTTGCCTCAAATTAACTTTACCACAGAATTAGGTAAAATAAGATAGGATATGAAAAATACCAAGATTCCACTAACGTAAATGTCAGTAATAGAATGATTTCCTCACAGTTATGTACACAGAGATACTTCTATATGCAGATGATTCGTACTGGGATAAGTGCCCGGATAAATATAGGCAATGTGCTGACAACATCTCTTTAGTCTTGCCGGCCGTTCACTCGTTGCGAGAGTCAAGAGTCGGCTTTTTCTTCCAGATTGAAAGACTCCATTACCATCTTAATTTCTGATGGACAATGAGCCTATTAGATTGCTGTCAGAGACCAGGCCCTCTTTGGATTGCCAAAGAGATACAGAGATGTTAAAGACCTACAGGATGTTTCTAGAGAGCAGACAGCAGGGATTGCCCTGTTTTTGCTACTGAATTTTGTTCTAAGCCCGGTAGAGAAAGCGCAGCCTGAAATCCTTGTGCCCCAACTTACAGCAGTGTAATTACACTAATGCAAATAGAATTGCAAATTAGAATTTGGCCTAAAAAATCATTAAAAATATGAACCATAGGACCCACATTAATGTACCTGTTTATCAGATGACATATTTTATATTTTAAAGTTGAAGGATTATATCAAAAGTCTTCTACTGTTTGAATTCTACACAGCTTGAGAAATTAACAAAACAACAGTCCTAGGTTAATTAAAAAATGATGTCTTTTTAATATAAATTTATATATAATGCATGTTAATTACACAATGTATAATAATAAAAATTAGTGTGTTAGGCAGCTTTCTCAGACAACTGTGCTTTCCTGCTACAGAATTTTTCCCAGTGCTCTCGTATATACTATAAATATATACTATAAATATATTTCCACTGCTTAATCACTGATTTGCAAGCTTGAATTTGCATTGGTCTGGAATTCAGCATTTTCCTTCAGTTAAGATAAATGCTGAACACCGAATCCCAAGGGATAAAATTATTATTTGAAAAACTTTTAAAGACAGGGGAAGCTCTTTGCCATTTACATCAAATGATGGCAATTGAGCTATTAGATAAAAGCAAGAAGATGAAAAAAGAAAGTGACTGATAAATATTCAGTGTATCTTTCTAGCTGTGAGATGGTGAGTTCATTAGTGAGAGCGGTGAGAGGAATAACAGAACAGAATTTTCCTACCAACCATTTCTGAGTTTTTAATTTTGAGAAAGTCTTGTGACATAACATTTTTGCAACAGTCAGAATCCATTTAGCGATGACTTTGGCAAAGGTCCCTTTGAACACTCATATACATGTCTTCTTATCAGAAAGTTTTGACACTTTGTGTCATTTGTTAATATCTAACCAAAGGATGAAAGAAGAGTTGGGCTTGGATAACATGGATAGTAAATGTGAATGCTTTGGTTTCAAGGTGTTCGAATTCAGAGGCTTCAGAAGACAACTTGAAACTCTGAGTAGCTTATGCTCTTGGTCTCCATGGATCCCTCCAGAATTTATGTTTCTTCATTTTATCAACTTTGGTCAAAGAATGTGATTTGCAGTTTCCCAATAAAGTTTCTACATAGATGGATGGATGTATAGATAGACAGACAGACAGACAGACACAGATAGATAGATAGATAGATAGATAGATAGATAGATAGATAGATAGATAGATAGATAGATAGATAGATAGATAGATAGACAGACAGGCAGGTAAACTTGTGTTTATGCTTCTTGTGCTTAAAGTTTTATTTATCAGATATAAGAAGAAGCAATTCCTCTTTTGGTGGCTACAGTATGCAATTTATTTAAGAAATTCTATTCATCTTTGGAATTACTCTCTCTGCTCTTATGTTATACAGTCAAGATATGTTCAACATCCTTACTATAAATTGTTCTATCGGAACAAGGACTGTATCCTCTTCTAAATTAGTAGAGCTTCAGGTACTCATTAGGTTACAAAAACATGTCTCCAGTTTATTTTTTCAACTGTTTTGTGAATCACAGAGATTTTGTTTCTTTACCAAAGGGGAAAAAACAGCAGAGAACAAAGAATTAAATTATTGCCAGATTAATAAAATTACAATCTATAACACTAAAGGTAGGTCAAATTTACTTACTGTTTATTTAGCTAGTTTCATTTCTCAGGTCACAGTAAAATGATACCAGAATCTTTACAACTAGTCTCCAAAGCATTTTCCGCTGTCCAGCAAAAGGATAGTTATTTGACCAATCTTTCATCAAAACAGACCTACAGCACTTTGTTTACATTACCAACCACAGGGACTGTAACAACAGCCTTTGACAAAGACATGTTACTATGCAGGTTCAATGCATTTGGCTTCCTTATCAAAAAAAATAACTCTTTTTATAGATGCAAGAACTGTATGTGCTGATTAAAAAGATTCTGTGCTGTGGAATAGTTTGGACCAGGTTTTAACTTCTTTTAAAACTCTTTTAATCTGGTGGGAACTTCCTCTGACTTGTAAACAGCCTTTGAAAATAGTTAGCATTCTTTGGCAAAGAGACAGAAATAAAATAGCTGGGGCCAGGTTTTCAAAGCTTGTGTACATTTTTGTATACCCTCTCAGTGTAAGAAATTTAAATACATGATTTTGAGAACTCATGACAGAAACAAAGACAGGAATGGATGCTCGCTTCGTGTTGCTAGGACTAGCATCTATGACACATCCTATTACCTTTGTTAAGGATAAAACCATTGAGAAATATGAGACCCAGCATCTGAGGTTCTTACTTGCTGTTTGTGGGAACGTAACAGTATAGCAGACTGCCACCATAGATAACTGTCTAAGATGTATTATCTAAACTCATCCAAAACAGAAAATTTGCTACTGACTACTAAAATTTCAACTACCTTATCCCATAAACTCCATGCTGTCCTAACATGATTTTGGAAACTCCAATGATGGTGACTTCTAGATCTAATATATGAGAAACCTGGATTGTTTCTTTGATTGCACTTAATTCAACACATAAAGTAGTAATTAATTCATTCAAGCTCATTTTACTGGCTAGAAACATAAATCAAATTTAAGGAACTCTTTCAGATTAAAAAATTTAAAATAGCCTGAATGGAGTGAAACATTTGTGTTTATGCTCAAAGTTTATTTAATAACAGTAGAAACCTCTTGAATTATGGACTGGAGTTTGTATGAGAGATTCTTCTATAATTGTTTTTAAATTGTTACAGAACTCTCGGAAAAACATATATTCATAGACCTACTTTGATGCGAGACTCTTGTCTAGTCTGACTCAAATGACAAGAAAACTTTCCACAACTGTTGAATTCATTTCTGCTAATGAGTCTCCCAGGTCTGCACTAAAGATGCAAGTCATGAAATAAATGCAACACCTTTCATCTCAGTGAAGGATTTTCATGATCTTTTATGATCTAGGAAAGAAGTACCTAGATTAAGGCAGGAATACTGGAGGCAAGGCAACACGCTTCTCTATAAAATGCAGCTAGCAACTAGGGATGTGACTTGAAATTTTTATCCAACTCTGCTACTGTTTTGTGAATTTCAACACTAACCAAAGTGTGAAGCAGGAATGAAAGGTGTGCATAAGCTTATAACAAAACTCTTGAAGGATCTAAGTGATGTATATTAGCTAATTATCTAAACTTTCTCAGATTTGAGGTTGAATGGAAATAAGCCAATGTAGCTCTGATGAAACCAACAGAGCAATGTTGATTTCTGCTGGTGGAACTGAAACTCCACTGGGGGGTTTGAACGTGGAGAGAATTAATTTATAAAATATATAGTTAAATTAGATTTGCAAAGCCCACAGTTTCCGTAGTGCTGTTTCCATAATTTCCAGTTTTGAGATGTGTTTCAACTATGAAAATTAATTTTAGAGTCAATGTTGGCATAAACAGCTGACAAGTCTGTTTTAAAAGTTTCATTTGATAAAATGGCTCTTGTAAACTCAGTATTAAAGGAGCACATAAAAAGTTGTGGTTTGAGAGGCGTTGTGTTCCTTTTCCTGATAAAATCAACTTTGTTTTAATAAATAAGAGTTTAGAGAGTGTTAATGGGACCTAAGCATGTTTTGGAAGTAACAGTAAGCAGTTATTCACACAGGCAGTTCCCTGCCCTGTGTGCCATTTGAGGGTGGATCAGCTCGCACTGCAAGCTATGAAGTCACAACCAGTCCATGCACTCAGCCCTCATTATCTACACTATGTGATGACTCTGCCACTTAAGTTCCTCTGGGCAGAGTCCCAAAGCCTGTAGTTCCCTCTCTGTGATCATGTGTTCCTATTACCAAGATGGAAAAAGGTGCATGTAAATTCTAAGCATGTTGCAGATGGTGGTTGAATTGAAATAAACTGAGATCACTGTACAGAAGGACATGACCCGAAATACAGAATCACCAAAGAGAAGGAAAAGGCAGAATTTAGAAGAAAAATAACTTACTATACAACAGAAATATGTAAAAAGGGGTCCATATGCTTTTGGATTTGTGGGAAAGCTTGAGTAGGGGCCATTTCACTATTGGCAGAACAGATCCTGCTTGAAGAAATTATCAGAGAGCAAAGAAGAATTTTCGTGATCTCCCACTCAGCTTGAGGCCCCATAGCCACAGAAATCTATAGTTTGCATTGCAACAGAACATTGCACAATGCGCTGGATGGTGCAAAAAAATCATCCTTGTGGAGAGAGGAAAACATATTGCAATGGCCTGTCTGCAGCATTTGGTTAACCCTTCTGCTCTGAAGAATGAAATGTGGAAACCTGATACCCTAAATTTAGAAAACACTCTATATTTTTAAGGGCTTTTTTTTTTTAAGAGAAATTTTATTTCTAGATTTATGTGTTTATAAGTCCATTTATTCCCTCACTCACTGCTGTTGAGAATCCAGCTAACAAATAATAAGTATATCAAAAATAGAAAAGAATTTAACTTACATATCATATTGCTTTGGGCTTTAACCTTCAAGAAAAATTATATCGACCACAAGAAGACATTTACTTAGTTATTGACTCTTCTGTGTTTTCAAATCATGGTTCAAATCTTTTTTAAGCCTTTGGAAAGATAAACCCAAGAATAAATCAAATTTAAAGGAAAAAAATGTGAGGGAGACTGTGAATCTGACTGAAGATACTTTGCTTCTACATTTTTTTTCTGTATCTATATTCTGCCTGTTAAGGATAGACAAATGTTTGTGGCTCTGACTAGATCATGATGTTTTTTTTGTTATTAAATTCTAACATTATTACTTACTTTGACTTTTTTTTTTTTTACTTCCATGGAGATATAAGTTCCAAAATATCGAGAAATGTCTGTGTCAATGCATATACTATTTCCACTGAAAAGTCTTTATGTGGTTTGCTTCAGCCTCTTTAAATCAGTGGGTAGTCTATTAGGCTGTGTCTAATTCCTTCTTCTCTCTTCTGGCAAAAGGGTTTGAGGATTCATTGTAAGATTCTGCACCTAAATTTGGACAATAAACACTGCACCAATATGTTGATTACAGTTTGTACACAGTAGACTACACAATTTTTGTCAGATTAGCAGATGGAGTTAAGAACAACTGTATACAGTTGTCACGTACTTTTCACATATTTGTAGTTCTCTTCTGCACATATCTGAAGTATTTGCAAATAAAACTGAAAGTGTACACAACCTATATGGAAGTGCATAACTGTATAAAAATATTTACTGTATAAACAGAGACACCGAGGCAGGTGGGGTGAGATTTTTTGACGTGATGCTTCATTTCCAACTTGAGGCCCTGGGGCCTTGCTGTTCACCAGTTCACATGAGGAAAGCTTTCAGTAACTTACGGAGTCATCGTGTGCAGTACATTTGAGCAGCTGTCCTCTTAGGTGCTCCTGGAAGCCAAGGCGTTGAAAATCAAGTACAGCACAGTCAGCATTCATTCGTCAAACATGAGCTGTAGGTCTCTGCACGGTCAGTTATAAGTAAGGTATGTCATTGTCAACTAGAGCAGTCTCTTGTACCATTAACATCATCCTCACATCTGATCTGTTCTTTTGCAAATCCTCCTGTTGATCCTTTGTCCCTTCAAATTTCATCATAAACCTGATGCAAAATTGTGTTCAGTTTACTGCAAGACCTTCTTCCTAATGGTAGGATTAATCTACTCTCTGTAAACAAGAGGATTCTCCGGGGCCTTTTTCTTTCTGGAAAGAGATAACTTCTAGGCAGAAGGCCAGGATCTGAGCCCAGGTCTCCCTCTCATGCCACTTTCTCACGTGGAAAAGCAAGTGGCTCTCGCCTTTTTGCCTGCATCAGTTGCTGTCTGCCAGAACAGCTCCTGGAGGTCGGGGGCATCCGAGCACACTGAACTGGGACCAGCCTGACTTCAGCCAGCTTAGAGAGGAGGGAACCACAAATGCTTCAAAGCTTTCACTTCCTCTTCTATTTTCAAGTCCTTTGCCAAGGGCAGCTCGTTTAAGCTGAGGAATCTAGCCACAGGAATCTGAAATCTATTTAAAGATGTACATTCATGAAAGGATAGTGATCCAAATTTCAACTCAAGCACAATTTTAAGTTTGACTTTACCAGGATCTAAATCACAGAGTTCTAGATTTTGTAAACAAACTGAGCATTAGTACCTGCTATGTTGGGGCAAACAAAGTGCTTTGTTTGAGAGTATAAATGTACTAATTCTGCAGCTTTTGATTCATAAAGAGTTTGCAGTTATTTGCTGTTCCTGTAATTAAACTTGCTTTGGGTTTGTTTAGACGCCAGACTGAAAACTTTAGGAAAAAATCCTCACAGTTACAGCCATCCTTTTAAGTCTTCAGGGTATTTCCTTTCCATCTTTTTTCATGTGAGAAAAGATTGGGAAAATTAACTTCTTAGTGAACAATCTCAACTCATAGGCTTGGGTTGGTAACCCTGAAACATTAGACTTACACTAAAAGTGCTCAAGTGCCCTCAGTTTTAATTCTAGCCAAACAGTTGTAAAGTTTTCTGAGCTACCTTGATAACTAATTTTTATTATATGATTATGATTATATAAATAGTATTTTAAACCCCATAAAATTTACTTTTACAGCCTTTCTGCAGTTAAATCATTTCAATGATACGATAGGCCAAATCTCTTAGACTCTAGAATTAGAAATATAATGAGTCTCATTTTGAATAATCCTGCCAAATAAAAGGTTATGTTTTGCTATGTTTATTAGCTCTGTTTATATTACATAACAATTTGAAGTATGCAAAACCCTGATTGTTCTTCATATATGTATTTCCAGATTTAAAGAAGGTAATTAGCCTGTTTAAGTAACTTATATTTTTTAATCATTCCTAAAATCCTTTTTTTCCCTCCCTCAAATAGTTTTCATTTCAATGAAAGTAAATAGTAAATCAGATAATTTACTTTAGTTTATAAATAAATGTCACTTCTCTGTCATAACCAATACCAGAAAAACGGGCAGTGTGGATTGCTTCATTTTAGTGCTTCACTCAAAAAACAAACCAAAAAAATCTGCAATAAATCTATTCCTAAAGATTAAGTAACATTGTCTTTCCAGACTGTATTTCATCAGTTCTCAGAATGTTACAGAGATATAGACTCTGATTAAATGCTGAGGCTGGTGGTGTTCAAATACACAGGATAACGTAACAAAACAAAGAGCAGTAAAACAGCAATGACTGGCAGTAGCATTAGCACAGATCTTTAAGGACAGAGAGAACATAAAGCTATTCCTTTTCAACTGACAAACAAATGCCAATTGTTTGTGAGATTTTAGGTAATTATGGAGATTTTTGTAGGTCCAAATATATTTCCAGTGCAAAATATCTGCAAAAAGCTCCTTGAAATTTACATCATTGGGGGTTTTCGATAAGCCAGCTGACTACTGATTTCTTTCTGTTATGAATGTAATCCCATAAAGCAACCACACTTAGATGAAAAACTGCCTGTAAGGTTATTTAAGGGAAAAGGTTACAAAATTGCAAATGGCATTGGCTTGCTTGTCTTTCTTTTTCATCTCCTTAGTCTCTCTAATCAGTCTTGCTTTTAATATTAAAACGACCTCACTAGGTAACTGCATAAATTTGGCTGCACTGGTTTAGAAAAATCTTTCAAAGTGATTTGCTTCGCTGGTCATTATCTTCCAAGTCTGAACTCCTCTCTCAGCAGGCCCACCTACCAAATGTGAACATGCATTAGGATAACGGGAGAGTGCTGCAGAGCCCGAGTCTTCCCCATGTTGCCCTATGTGCTATTTTTCCCCTGTCTTGAAAGCCCATGCTTGTTTTACACCAGTCTCAAAGAAATTCTGGGCACTAATGGCCCAGACTTAATATGCAAAGTTATTTCTTTAATGACTGTAGTAGATCAAGCAGAGAAGAAACGTTGCTTTGGCATACAACAGTTTTATGAAACAAATTAAGAAGTGCAGACTGAGATAAAAACCCTCCAAGATTTAAAGGTAGTTTGAAACCACTGCACATAATGAAAGGCCAGCCAGTTCTAGAATGCAGTAGGGATTCCTTCAGTGCCCATAGCACTGCAAATTTCTTGAGCTATTTTATACAAATTCAGGAAATTTGTCTGAATCCCTGTGTGAGCAGTGCACTTGCTGTAAATAGTAAAATGGAATAAGCTGTTTCTGGATTGCAGTGATTGTTCAAAGTTCACCGACACAGAAATACCAGCCGAAAAATACTGTAATGGAAACTGGGGAGACTCTCCTACGTTTTTCCCAAAGTGAATTGAAGAACACAAAGCCAAACAGGATTACCACCAGTCTTCTCTACCACAATCAATCAATCAATCAATCAATCAATCAATCAAACCACTTTCAGTGGATGTTTCAAAGGAGTAAATGAGTATTAAAGAGAAACATGACTTGCAACATTGCCAAGTTAGTGCACTGTTCCAGGACACAGCCGTACGCTGTGGGGTCTCACGTAAAGCAGGAACTATTTGGCTACAGTTTCAGCCTTAGGCCACGATCCAGAAATCTGATCCATGTGTGTACACTACTCAGGCTGGAACTTCTGCACCAGTTGGCTTCAATTGCATCAGACTTCTGCACCCTTTAAGAGAAAGCATGGAAGCAGGTGGTGGAATCTGGGTGGGGGAATGAGGGAGGAAAGGTACTTTTGGAGAGTGTGAGTGTTAAAGAGGTTGCAGAGCAAATGGGTTGAAATGTTTCTGTAAAGGTTAAGGGCTCTGTAAGGGTTTCTTTCACTCTCTCACTATACACTGAACTAGGATCCCCTCTAGTTTCCCAAGTTCTCTGAGGTATGAGGTCCCACCTCAGACTTATTAAGCCATGTAGTCCCACTCACCATCACTGAAGCAATCTCTACTTTCCTTAATTTTTAAAAATTTTATATCTTCCTGGAAGGGGGCTGTATTAGACCTCGACCTATTGCTATCCTCACTGAAAAGAAAGAAGAACAAAAGGGAAAAGAGCTCTGCAAAGGTGAACTTTCTGCTCCTGCAGTTACCTGGATGGCAGCAATAACTGCAGAAGGAAGGACCATCTCCAGTTACCTTTTTCTTACCCTCATACCAGCAGCAGTGAAAGAAGGGCTATGCAAATAGAAAATGGAGACCATTTCTCTAGGTATTGGTAAAGCAAGGAATCTCAGGTGCCACAGTCTGTTCATAATTACTCCAATAAAAGTATCAGCTACTTTCTAGCCCTTTTAGCAATACATTTTGTCCTTACACTCAAAAAAAAATAAAATTATAAAGATTCAGTTCTAACCAGCACCAAGAGGAGAAAACCGATACTTACAGATTTCCCCTTCATATTTGAATGACTCTGCAGCTGCCTTGCAGTCTAGGTAACAGTGACTTGTAGTGCATATTGTTTAGATGACTGCAAAATTCTGAGCCTCATCCTCAATGTACGCTGCAGAAGACAACTACATGAACTTGTGTAAGACAACTGCTACACAAGTGTAAAGATTCTTTATGTCCACCTTATCAGTATCTTTGGGAAGGCTGCAATAATGCAGTAGAAATTGATGAATCAAAAAATATTAGATGGTTACCCCAAATGCTTCTCCTCTCCAATAAATTACAAACATGAAAACACAGATAAAAGCTGACAATCCCAAGTGACCAGTTTATATAGACCTGGCATAACTGTAAGAATGCAGGGCAAGAGAACACTGTGTTTTCCATCAATGTTTTAAAAATTCTGCCATTACGTGTTACAAACACTTGGCCATAAGGTGGCTAAAGTGAATGTTTTTCAGTACCCATCACTTGTCTGCTCTGTTTGGGACTCATAAAGCATTGCTGTGCTTTAAGTTCTCAGTCCAAGTTCCTCAATGACCCAGCCTAACAGTACTTCAGACACATAATATACAGGATGTATTTCACTTTACACAAAATACCACCCACTTATTCAAAAAGCAGAAAGGAGACATTTTTTACAACATAGCGTAGAGAACATCTAGATAATTTGGCCAGAAAGGAAAAATCTCAGTGCTTTTTTGGCCTTAGGAGGCTTAAATTATAGTTTCTATCCTCTGAGAGTGCCTAAACTCTTAGGTTACACATGTTAAGCAGATATAGAGTGTTCTGTGGCCCTCCTCTTGAAGCTGAGTTGATATATAAAAAGGAACAGCAAATTTTGTGGTCAAAGGCAGAAAAAGTTAAGTAGCCAAACTAGCCAAGTAAGTTGATTGCTCCCACCTACAGCTTCTCCAGGTTTAGACTAGAAAGTACACACAGGTAAAACTCCAAATGAGGAGTTATGTTTGAGGGGAATGTCTGTAGAATGTCCTTATTCACAGTCCAGGGAGTGCACCTGACCTACGGCAGTTCTCTCTGTTTCTTCCAGTTCTGGGAAAGTTGAGTGTAGTCACATGAAGTTAACCCTCAGTTTGTTACTGAACAGATGATACTGTCCCTGAATTCTTTCCCAAAATAACTTTTTGGAAGTGTTTGTGATTTGTTTTGTTAATACGCTTTCAGTGCTCTGGATTTTCACTTTCTCATGGTACCATGCAAGTGCCATTGTGAGGAACTGCCAAGAAAACAGTAATAAGATAATCTGTCTAACAAAGCCAGACATTTCTTCGTTCAGCTTCAGTGAAGAAACAACTTGCCACACCAGCAGCTGAAGTATGCTGTGTCAACAAGATGGAATGTAACTTATTTCATGCTGCAATGTGCATTAGAACAGAAATCGGGGCATGATTACTGCTTGATGTGTGGGGTTTGTTCAGGCATAAGAACAGCAGTTCGAGAGTGTGCTATGATGGAAAACATCTGGCCCATTTGGGCCTTCACTTGCACAGCAAACCTGGATAAGCCCACCAACAATAACCCAGCTGGTCATTCCTTTCATAATCACCAGCTAAATATCTGCTGATATTCATTTAGGAAACATGTTAAATACGAGACACCCTGGCTCTGTGCAAAGAGAAGCTGTCTTCAAGACATTTCACCATCTTCTCCTGAATTCAACAAATCACAAAACTAACACTTTTTGCTGTCAGACATGAGGGAAGCCATGGTGATGCCTTGGGCACAATTTTTTTTCTAAGTCGGAGGGAACAGGATATTCTGCAACAAAAGAAAGAGCAGAGTTTGTACAGGTTTTGATTAATTTTCCCTCCAATATTGCCACATAATTTATAGGATAACCACAGGCATGAAATTTTGATAGGTTTTTTGACTGATGCAAGAAGGAGCCAGTTCTGTGCAGGAAATAAAAACAGAAGAACAGTCTGTAGCAAAGAACAAAACTAATTTTGAACCAAAGAAAAAGTCTCCAAGTCCTAGACTCAGAAAAGGAGAACTTAATAGCTGGGCACTTGGCTAATTTTTTTCTCCTTTATTTTCTTTTAAATAGCAGTTTAACATCCTTCCAAGACATACTCTTTCTCTTCTTCAGTAACATATCAAAATATCTAACAAAAAAAAAAAAGAAGAAAAAGAAAAAAAGGTACATGAGAAGATATATTCTTCTGCAATGTTTAACAACTTTATAAGACTAAAAACAGATTGCTGACACTCTGTAGCTGTGTTTCTCATCACAGTGCAGATTTCTACTGCATTTAATACTTATTACTTAAAATTATTGCTTGAAAAAGAGATCTAATAAAGCTTTGGTCATTTTCCCATGTTGCTATTTACAATGAAAAGGTTTTTCTAACATTAAACTTTAGTGCACATATTTTGCACGTGTTTTGAGTGCCGTGTTTGGTCTGACATGACTCAGAAAACGCGGAGAGATGCCATCGCATCCGGAGATCCACGTTCTGAGGTTCTTCCATCAGAGGGAGCTAGAGAGGAGACAGAAGCATTTAGCCAAGTGCACTGAAATAAAGCAGATGTGTTTTCAGTCAGTAATGTTGTAACTTAATGTAAGTTTTGGCATGACATCTGACGTGCCCGTGTGCTGTGTTCTGCTTCACAGCCACCCTCGCACCACGAGATACCAAAGTGGGTTCTGAGAGAATTTTCATCCTTTACTTCACTGTCTGCTTTCCCTCCCTCCATCATACCTTCCCTCTCTCTTCTACAAAAGGAGGTCTTAGAATCAAAAGATAAACAAACTCTTCCTTGCACTAATTGCTACACTATAAAAATAAAAAAGCACTAGGAAGGATTTTGTAGCAAAGAATTGTAATTATATGAAGAGGAGGCAGGATCATTCTGCTTCACTTGCTCCATGGGAAAAGTGGGAATTAATAACAGCTAGGAAACCATTTTCACCAGATGCATTCCAGTTCCATAAAAATCCTTTCTAGAATTCCTACTACCTGCTAACACCAATAGTCACCTTACTAATGACATTGATAACAACATGAGATGACTTCAAAGGAAGGTTCATAAAAGAGGTAAATCTTTCTGTTAAATAAGCTCCTTTGTTCTGAAATAGTTCTCAGAATCCTTTGATAAAGCTGCAGTCCTGTTTAGAAAACAACCAGCCCCGATGAAAAATTTGCAAAGATACTTTCAGTGGTTGTAGGATTGAAGTTCCACTTCCAGGGATCTGAGCCCTTAGGAAAGAGAAGAGCGTGTTTTTAACCAAACTTGATGCAGCTAGCTTAGCTAGCTTAGTTTCTTTAGAGTCAGTGAAGAGGAACAGGTTCTTCCACTGGGCAATTCAAGCCCTTAAATTATGTTCTTGCCATGGATCAGCACTGAAAGAAAGCTATTTCTCTCCATTAATTATATAGGAAGCATGAGGACATTAGCCAGATAATCAAGCCGGATGAAATTAGGAGCCTTAGTTCAGTAGGCTGATCATTCTCTCATGTCTTCTGCAAGCTGCTTATGTTTTCAATATGTGTCTTAACTACTTTTTTGGAAGGTATTTAAACTTTTATGTAATTCAGACATTACTGAAACCTTACTGTTAACATTTTCTATGCATGAAACATCTTTATATGACAAAGGTTTTGCTGGAAATATTTTAGAAGAATTAACTCCTCATCAATTTTATATGTGAATTTTGTAAGAAAGCTCTCCTTTACAGCCACGAATAGTTATATGTAATTTGTACAGATCATTAAGACATTGAAATACAGTAATATTCCTCAAAGCAAAGTACTTTTTGCCTTCCTATCTTCAGAGTCTGCTGTGTACTTTAGTATTTTGTTACTATTTCTTAGAAATAGTAAAAGAGTCATTTTAAAGAGGTGTGGTAGATTATTTGGATGAAAATAAACTACTAGATTCTATTTCTTTACTTCCAAGGTGTGCCAACAGCAACGGAAGAAAGAGCAATATATTGCCCTACTGCAAAGAACAAATATGCACACAAAATTCAGAAGAAACCACAAATTCAAGCCCTTATGACATATGAGTCCTGAATACCATCTCAATGAAAGCACTTGAACTTCCACCACTGGTTTAAATGAAACCAGGTTTCAATCCTAAATGATAAAGTATCTTAAGTCTAATTATTTTCTACTTCATAATAATACAAAAAGCTGTAAAATACACTAGAAATCTGAGGGGAAAATAGCCAAATTCTAATATTTGGTCTTTTCCCAAGTAATGTAATGTATCTATTGACTGCAGAGGCACAAGTGGTGAAAACCAGAGTTGTGGAATCCAGCAGTGTATGGGGAAAAGAAAAAGAAGATGCAGGGACAGTTTCTAATTCATCGTAAACAATGCTCTGCTGCATGGTGCTTCCACCAGTTATTGGAGAGTGAAAGAAGTCTGTTAAAAAGAGTAGGCCCATGTAATCTGAAAATAGAGAAACAACACTATAGAAATACTATAGCATGGCACTGAACCAGAAAGGTTATGCTTTTACTAAATGACTGACTAAATATGACCTCACTGTCACCAAGAGAACTGTCTGGTACACGGAAGTTTCATATATAAACTTTGGCAACACCTACCTGCCTTGTACTGACAGCGACACCACAGAAACCAGCCCAGTATCATGTATTCCATCAGAGCATTTGAACAAATGTAAACAGCTGACACTTCCACCTTGATCAAAACAAGGTGAACTCGAGGGCTCAGAGAAACATCTTTTGGTAAAGAATGCAAATAAAAGGAAGGGCTATACTTGGTAAATAAAAAGTACATATTTAACATAACATGCTGGGTGTGACTGTTTTCTGATACTACCTGGTTCTTACGACAACATAGCTGGAACTTTGAGCTTAGAGAGCTCCTTCAAAACCTGACTGGAAAGCTAGGAGTGCTGAGAAGATCAAGACAAAGGATAAAATCAGTTTTTGCCCCTGAGAAGAAGTACTCAGAGGAAACTGTGGTTAAATTAAGGCACTTGAGGTATTTAGCTCATACTTGCTAAATTAACTCGTTACATTGACCTCATTTTTTTAAAAGTTCCTAGACAAAGTTTATCATGACAATATTTAACCCATAGGTTAAGGTTAATCAATGTAACAATCCTTACAGGAGTTGACAAAAAGCTTGAAATGTAGAACTGGCAAGAAGGGATAACTGAGTTACCCTAATTAATCATGGAAGAGTGCTCTGCAGGGATTTCACCAATGCTCTCCCAAGAAGACTTCCAAGTGCAGCAGTAGATGAAAACAATGTGGTCACCCATCATAGATTTCATCTGCATAGATTTCAGCTGTTGGAAATGCCACTTCAGAAGCTTTGGAGAGAAGTGGAGTAGAGAGAGGAAGCACTAAAACTGTTACCACAACAATTACCATAAGTGACAGTGGTTCCCAGGAAAGGGAGGTTTATCCCTATAAGCAGAAGAGTCTCAAGATGGAACCACAGAAGGCAAAAATTGCTCCAAAATGAGTGGAATTTTCATTCTGCTCTTGAGTTGGAACTGGGAGACTAGGCAGGGAAGTAAGCCAAACCCAAGCTAAATCCCTGTTTAAATGAATGCTCTTTAGTTAAGGAGCAAGAGATCAAAATATACTACAAGAGGGAAATGAGGGAGCTAAAGGTGGAGAAAAACTGAAGCAGACTCATTTGTCTTGAGAGTGCCAGTTTCCGAAGACAGACAAAGAGTCTCTGTTGAGACTTTATGGGAGCAGACAGCAGGATGAGTTCTTTAGTTATGTCTGCTGTTCACTTGCCTTTTTATTTCAAGGGAGACTGGAATTTTATTGTTTGCTTGAAGACTCAAGTAGAGAAAGATGTATGCCTCCCCAGCAAGGAGAATGAAAAGTTAGGTTTTAGGCTGTCTGCATTAACTTGCTAAAAGTCTGGAAAGTCCTGTGCTTCCTAACAAGAGGAAACAAGGCACATGGCTACAGGTAGGGTTTTTCACTCTTTTTTTTTTCATCTTCTCAGAAACTTGTCTAAAACATGGCAACAAGGACCTACTAGACAATATGCTATGAAGATACTTCAGTATCAAAGCATTCAATTTATTTTCAAATACACTATAAACAATTGGATATTCTAATTCTGTCTCACAGTTTGAGCTACATAGATACAAATACACAAATTTTAATCTATTTCTTATACAGAAGTGACTGAAAAACCAAATATTTTGTTCAAAGTGTCTTACCTTTCACAAAGAATATTCACATTTTTTGTTGTTTTTCTTTTCTTTATGAATTATTATTCTAGGATGCTGATAATTTGTGAAAAAGGAAGAATCCTACTAAGTAAATATTTGGTATAACTGATATATGTATCCCAAAATAATTGGTTTAATCTTAGAAGTAATTTGTTTAAATCAAAGTCAGTCATGTCTAATGGGTCTTCTGGGAATTCTTAAGAATTATTTTATTTTTTCAGATGTTTCCAAACTACATGTTCCTCTATATGAGGGAAAATACATTTAATCTTCACTCCTATCTTGTTAAATGAGGCAATCTGTGTGAGTAAGAGTTATGACTGTGTTCTCTGCTCACATCGATGATTCATACAGAGAATTGGCTCTACTGGGTTCTTCGCATTTTTCTAAGATTGTTGAATGTGATCAGCCAACAGCAAGGCAGCAAGACCCGGAGCTTCTAGATCCAGTGCAAAACTCCACAAAATTGATTGAATCATCCAGTAGCTTTAATGAGATTTGCACCAATGCTTTAAAATTCTATTTGCCTTCAACAGTGATTTCCTTCTACTGGCTGCAGTTTTAAATTATACCTCAGACCCCAACTGGGGGGATCACCATTTATTTAGGGAGTAGATTTCTCTCTGACTGTGTTTAGAGCAGTAAATACTGTGGTCAAACAGTGAATAGTCAAATACCTTGGGCTGAGAAGGTCTGAAGTTTCCATTATGTATTTTATTTTATTTTTTTTTAGCTTTGGACTATCTGCAGTTTAGACCCCTTAACTGAATGTTCTTTCAACTGAATGTCCTTTTGCAGTTGGAGTGTGTTAAATGCATACCTATTGTGCATCTTCCAATTTAGTTTTCCTCCAGAGGAATTTATTTGCACCTCCTTGTGTTAACTAGAATGTTACAGGGAGAAAAATCAACTTCCTCTTGCCACACATACTCACTCCAATTATCAAAGCAGGAGCGACACCCATTTTTGTTCCAGTAAGCACCTTGACAAATAACATATTGAGATAACGGGATTTCTCACTATTATGCTTTGGCAACATCCAAGCTCAGGGCTCTAAAAGATAGGAGTTACAGAGTTAAGGTAAAAGCTACAGTCAACTGAACTGTTCATTAGAGCTGTGTTTATATATTAGAAAGACTAATACATGGTAAAGTCACAAATACAGTATCCTCTTTGTAAAGGCAAAGGAATTGTAAAATTTTAGACATAGAATGCACATTGTATATGCGGTGTACATGTAGTGCTGTTTCTGGGAGACCAGCTGTGTGTTTGGATGGGCTGTAACAACCAATAACAAATTGATGATAGCTTGTCCTAGACTGATTTAAGTAACTGATCCTAAGAAGTAAGAATCAAGACTGAGATATTCAAAACACATTGTTAAAAAATGGGAGCTTTGCTAAACTCTGTGGTTTTGAGAGGTGCAGAAATCTTTCAGGCAACCTGAATTCCTGTGAAGCTGTTATTTCATTTCCAGTGTTAAAACCAGAAATGTTCTTGGTGGCATCAGCACCCAGTTCCACATTTTTGTTGACATTCAGATGTGTAGCTCATCTCTACGGCAGCTACAGTGGTACAGGATGAAGTGGTACAGTATCAAGTGGTACAGGATGCTTTAAACTCCCTATGTGTTCTTCATCCAAAACACACATCTGGAGTAGTGTTTAAATGGATTTTTAAATGTTTTGGGGACAGAGTCATTGAACAGGAGGGGAAGGCAGAGAAAAGTTAGGCTCATGAACTGGAATTTTCATTCCATGGTATTTACAATAGATGAAAGTACTTAGGAGTTTTTCTTTTTTTCTCAACTTTATCCTACTCTCTTCATCTCTCTGTCTCTGCAAAGGGGCCCTAACCTCTTTATCGTCCAGCCCAAAACTGCTACCACACTTTCTGAGCTCACGAGACAAGGGTTAGCCAAATCTTCCATCTTCCAAATATATGGTTAGGCTGCTAAAGCACTCAGTCTAACCTGAATCTTTAAAAATAGATTTGTAGGTGGCCACTGAATATAAAATTCTGTTACCCTTTAACTGCTGGTGAAACATACATGCCATCAGATACAATATGGTATAAATATGTCAGCTGGTGGAATCCTAGTGATTTTCTAAGCAATGTGTAAAGTACATATTTAAAACTACTTTCACATTTACTCATAAATGTACATGTGCTTGTTGAACTCACATTCTATTTTTTTTTCAATTTATATTGGATCCTTAGGAATTGTAAGTTTAGAGATAAAGTGGTGTTTTTTCCATAGTTCATGTAAATTGTGTAATTTATTTTATTTTAGAATAATTTTTTTTAAAAAATACAAGTATCCTAAATTTCTTATCACAAGAAAGTGTAGGAAAATACTTTGTATTAATCTAAATTCTCCATTTTTATATGACTGTCTTAAAATTGTATTCGTTAGGCAAACCAATCCAAGAGATTTTCGGAATGTTCTGTTTTGAAAGAGCTAGAATTAAATTAATTTAAAGTATTAAAAGTACTTTCTCTTTAAAGAAACTTAAAAGTATTTGAAAGATTTCACAAAGAATGTTACTTGTGATAAATCACCTAACTCCAAATATTAACATAACAATATGCTTTTGTTTATACAACCTTCTATCCCAAAGTATTTTATGTTTTCACTTATTGAACTTGTGCATATTTCCATAATTTAATTGTATCTTTGAGCCTCTGTTGAAGCCTTATTTGCATTTAATATCCCTAAATGTCCATTCTGATTTCAATCTCTACTAATATTCTCTTTGAAGATCAGAGTTCCAAGCAATAAAATTTCCCTTAATATTATCTGTTTCCAATATCTCTCTGAGAGAAGACATGTTTACTGAAATCTTATACCACTTGTCAAACTTGAGCATTTCTGTGTTGATTATACTTCCAAATACTAAAGCTAGCAAAATCAATGATGCAATCTTTATGCTTGAGAGTGGCAAAGACAGATCAGAAGGCTTTTCTAAGCATACAAAGTACATCAGTGTTATTTGATCAAGGATATCAACCTTTGTATAAAACACAACTGCTGAAGTTTATCAGAGATTATGTATTGACTGTATTTGTTTCAGAATGGCTATGTATATAAATTAACAAAATTACTATTCAAGGTAATATCATTACGACATCTTTTGCCTTTCAGGTAGTTCCACTGCAGAACTAATGTTGAAATGTTGTATTCTCAGAAAAAAATGCAAAGAAACTATTATATACATGGCATCCACATTGCAAGGTTTGGTAAAGAAGGGCATTTTATATTTGCAACTCAGCCTGCATCCTTAATATACTTCAGGCATGCTATTAAAATCCATTCAAACTATCAGATTAATTTTTAATCGCAAACAATAATTAAGACTAGAATTTTTACTCTGAAAAATTCCAGTGCAGTAAGAGATGGGCTATGCTAGTATGATTTTAGCATTACACGTGGAAATTCATTCCTCCCATCATCATTTCTGTGACTGCTTCCTAGAGCCAGAAGACTAGACAAATCACACACTAGCCTCATTGGATGTTTTTGCTTGCCTGACAGTTTGCATCAGCCACACTTCAGTGCTTGTTAATATTCACCAAATACTTATCAGGTAGCCAGAACCTCAGAACCTCAAAGAATTGAAGGGCTGAGCAAGACGTTGAGATCATCAAAGCTACTGCACTGCCCAGAGACAGAAAAACTATCCCTACATCATTTCGGACAGATGCTTGTCTAACTGCTAGTAAGGGGGAGTTCACTACATTGCCAAGCTGTCTATTCCTGTCCCTAATTATCGTTATTATTAAAAAAAATAATTGAATTCTAACATATAATCTGAAGATCATTACTTCTTGTACTGCCTTTCACAAATATTGGAATAGATTCTACTTCACCTTTACAGCAGCTCTTTGTATATGTTACAGTGCTACCAGCTGTCTTGTCTTTCTTTTCTCTAGATGAATAACTTCATATTTTTCTCGTTTGCCTTTTAGGTCATGTTTCTTGGACCTGAGCACCTCATTGTCCTCCTCCAGGTTCTGACTGGTCAGCATATTTCTACAGCTGGATGCATTATTTCAGCTGCTGCTTTTCTGCTAATGCTTGTTACATTTAACTTCTTCAGCTTCTGCTGAGCAGGGCAGAAGAACTGGTTTGCATCTTGCAGGACAGGATTCTGTTTTCACCTCCCTGCATGATATCTGCCTTTTTCAAACTCAAATGATGGTGCTGAATAACTTTAGTAACAATCTAAAATAACTCCTTAGTCCTTTTCTATACAAATTCTGACTGAATACCCCTTTCTCAATCTGTGTTTCTGCAGTTCAACAGTCTTTTGCTTTACCTTATATTTGTCCCCACCCATTCACATGAAATTTGTTCTAGCACAGCTCAAAATCTGTGAAGAACACTTTGCTCTTCAGATGGTTGTGATAAATACTTGGAACTGCAGGGCTTTCCGTGGCCTATTTTCTGCATCAGAACCCTAATGGCAATACTGAAGAGTAACTTTACAGGTTTTGCAGCTACTTTTTGTTGATATCCTACATAGCAAGAAATGCTCTGTCATTGCTGTACAGAAAACCTTTGGGTTTCTACTTATTTAGGGTATAAGATGCAGAGCACTTCACATGAGATTTTGTGTCCTGAAGTGGAAAATGCTCAACTGGTACGTTTGAATTCTGTTTCCGTCCTTCTTTCATTTGAAATACTTGAATTACTGCTGAAAAACAGTTGTACCTTCTCTGTAAGACCAATTCATTAACATAAAGTAGTTGGACAGATAATGTTGAAGGAATGGAAAATGCTAAACCTTCTGCTTCAGAAAGGAATTTAATAAACAGCTGTAAAAATTCCAATTACTTTTTGGCATGTTTTGGGGGGAAAAAAGAAGTGTTTCTTTTTATTGCTTAGTCCTCTACAGACAATGTTGCTCACTACTGACTGTTCCTGCTGCTGAATGCATTCTGGTGAAAGGTGCCTTTTTTCCTGTTGAAGGCAAGTGTTAATACAAAACGCTATTCAATGAGCTACATTTGCGTGCACTGCTGGTCAAGTGGCAGGTTAGTCTATAGCCAGATGTTTCCTACTGACACCTCAGAAACGCCTAAGAGAAAGTTGTCTGTAAGTGAGAACCAAACTGAACCAAACAAGACAGAAATAAGGTTTTCCAAAACAGATGAAAAAGGAAAGTTCAGTGTTGAAAACTGCACAGTACCCAGGGTCATGGCCCTCTGTGTCTATGAAGTTCTACTCCAGTTTTATGTTAATTTGCCAGCATCCCATTTAAATATAAGATATTTATAACATCTTCAGTTCACCTCAAATTCTGCCAGTAAGCAGACAAAATTTTATACATCTATCACAAGCTGTCAGTGATTAAGTCATCACATGAGGTAAGAAAAAAAATCCCACAATCCTGCATACAGGATGCAGAAACAAAAAGTAACCAAATATTGGGAGGGCTGATTAAATGCTGTAATGAGCTTGTTTACAAAGCAAAAAATGACCCCGAAGGTCAGAGATTCCACTTTTTCTTGAGTTTCTCTGGTGACCAGTTACATCCCTTGAGTGTGCTCTCAACCAGTTCTCATTCTGCACCAGGTTCTGACCAGCTTAATTTTTCAGCAACATGACAAGGTGTGGAAACGTATCATCATCAAGGTGTAAATGGCAAAATTATGTGTGTATAAAATTTACAGTGTCAGCTCTGCACACGGTGGTGTTCTGAAGGGTACTTTACTGGAAGCAGATCAAACTTGGATCCCACATCAAGCCTGGGACCATTTCTACCCGCTTCACAATAACACCCAATTATCACTGTCCACAAACACCAGCCATGGAAACAGTTTAAAAGACGGCATCATTATTATATATTTAGATCTTCTAGAAGCACTAAACTTGCCTACAGCTAAACAGTAGAACTGCAAAATCCTAACACTGTTAAATGTTTCTCCTTTCTGTTTGTTTCACTGGCAAAGTGTGTTATCCCAGCTCCCTGACAGGCAGCTTCCTATTCCTGATTGGACAAGAGGAATCCCACAGTCCTTGCTCGAAACATTAGCTTCCCTTCTCTCTCACCCTCATAATAATTGAATAGAAACAGGAGACCAAGCCTAAGGCACAGCGTATGGAATCAAAATTTAAAATCTAAATAGTTTACACTCTGAAGACAAACTGAAAAGTATCCACAGAACAATACGACTCATGTCCTCATACATGTGCCAAACCACTAATCTGCCTCTAGATTAAATTCACAGTTATCCAGGGAAAATACTTGTCTCCTGCAGTGTTTCAATATGGTTGTTTTTCCCCTACCCCATGTTACAGAAGTTGATGGATGTAAAGCCACATACAGAAGTTAATGATAAAAATTGATTTCAGTCTTGTCAATATTTACTATTTGAACTTTAAAAAGCACCTTGTAGCAGGCGTTTAAATGCATGTGGGTATCAACTCTCTGTGTCTCTTAAGATTGTCATGTGTAGCACTGCATGCCTGAAGCATATAAAAGACTTCAAGCAGTTACATAAGAATACTGTGATTATGCGATATTGCTGTTTTCAATTCTTACCCCGTGGGTTAACAATAAAGGGAATTTTCTCTCTAATTAAGAAGTTGTTAAAAAAACCCAAACAAATAGATGTTACTTAATTGTAATCTTATCTTTTGACTCATTCTTTTGTAACATCCAGATGTGTACAGCCACACAGCAACAAATCGGTCAAACCAGGCAGAAAAAAACCTGAGAGACTCAGAATTCTCCAAAAACAAGTGAGTCTGCAGACTCAGTATGTAAACTCTATGCTTTGTAAGTAATTTAAAGACTTAGTACAAGTGGCTTGTGGTTTAATCTTTTAATTCCATTGCTCCATAAGTTTCCTTGTAGGTTCATTGAGCAAGGAATTCAGACTAGATATTTGGGGCCCTTTTTTCTAAGAGGGCCTGTGTACAGAAAAATCTGCAGTACTGAAGCTTCTAGAAGAGTTTGTAGAGTAACCTCCAATTTTTCTTGAGATAAAAGCCATTATCTTTCAGGGATTCTTGTGTTTCAGATTGTGCACATTCACAACAGCAGATGCTTGCCATAGGAGACGCTCCCTATCAGCAAACATCTGTGGAATGTATTCAAGCAATTACAGCTAAACGTACAAATTCGTGCCACCAGGTCAAAAAAAAAAAAATATGGCAAGGAGGAAATCATTTTCACATTTTTGAATATGGTTTACGGATGCTCAGCATGGTTGTAAAAAGCACAGATTTGCATGCTGAAAAATCTTCAAAATATGCATACACACATTCCTGATTAGTCTACTAGTAATTCTAACTTAGATTATAAATAATTCCAGAATTAAACTAAATCTGGTTTAACATAGATATCCAGGCTTGGCTAATACCCTGAAGTTACTGGTTATATGTCAAATAACATGATTGAGGTGGAAAGGGTACATGAAGAAGAGAGAAGCTTCTGCGATGTGGATTTCTTGTATTTGCTTTAGCTTTAGAGAAGGAACACATAGGCAATAGCCAAAGGCAGACCTGCCTGGCAAGAAGGAACTGATAATTTCTGCTTTTGATGTGATGTTTGAAATACATATAGGGAAGTTAACATATTCTTTGTGTGAACCTAGAATATTTTACTGATTTACTTACATTTTATTTCCATATAATTTAAGTTTGTGAAATTGAACAAAATGAATACTAGTATGAGAAAACATGTGACATCTATCCCAAATTCTTTATAAGTCTTTAATATTGAAAATATAAGCATTGATATATTTTAAATTAAAAGATATCTTAGGTTTATCCTAAAGCTGTCTCAGTGACAAAAGAGAGGCTGAAAATTTAAGATATGACATTATACATCTCAGATCATATTTAGTAAAATTTTATATTACTATGCCATATTTCAGTAAGAGACTAAATTCTTTATTAATATAGACATTTAAATTTTGAAACCTTTTTAACCAGTAGAGAACCAACAAGCCCTACAGACTAAGAGAATAAATGATTCTTTTTTAGTCTCTCGAGTTTCTGATTTTTTGATTAACATTCCATAAAGGTACATAATGTGATATTACAGGCCTAATTTTACCCTAAAAATTGAGTTTGTCTGTTGCCACTATCAACAATGCTGTAGTGAACAGTCATGAACACACATCTTCATGCTGCAGATATGCTGTACGCTACTGAATCATTTGGAATTAGCATGGCTAATTTTTCTCAAGACAAAATCCAATTTATGAAAGAATTTAGAATATGTTTTCATTTCAAAGTAAATCCATATCCTTTTTTTGGTGTGGCTTCCACCTAGCCATAAACTATGATTTGCATTACAGTTAGTTAACCTCGAGTTAGACAATTCCACGGAGAAGGTTTCGTTTGATCTAGCCTGGTGCAGTCGAAACGTGGGCTGATCCGTCTGAATAGCAATGCAGTGCCTTCCCTTAGTTAAACCCTGCGTGCCCAGAGGAACACGGAACCTGTGCAAGAATTTTACTGGCAAAAGAAATGTAGAAAACTTTTTTTAAATGTAGGTCACTATCGTTCTCAGAGCACATGGCATATGCTTGCAAAAATCCCAGTGACATGCACAGGTGAACACAGTACGTGTAAAGTAACTTCAGTATAAATTTAGGGTTCACACCTTAGGAAAACTAGTTGATGTGCTCATATGTGTCAGCCATGACCTGAGCTAACTCTGCAGTGCTGACATGCTCATTATTATGAAGTACATCTCCATCCTCCCATCCCAGCTTTCAGAAGATAATCTCGCCCACCTTCTCTTTTAATGTCATGTTCATTTCAACCACCTAAGGTAATTACGCAACACTCTACTCAAGTGTAGAAAAGTATCTTCCAGAAAAGTGGAACTCCTTTACATGGCAGGTTAGCTTGTAAGATTGTTTTAAGGTTTTACTTAGACACAATGCCAGTATTAAGTGCATCTTGGACTCAGCAGAGACTGCTGATTTTGTAAAATCTAATTATGGAACTTTACCTCTGGTAAGTGATAGTGAAATACTTTAAATATCTATGCTCTAGTTGCACAGTACAGTTGAACACGCTGGGACAATCTGCCTCAGTGTTCAGGGACTCTTGCAACTGAACCACAAAATGCATGTCAAAGTCTATAAACTCTTATTTATCTATCTCAATTAGAGACTTTATTTTAGCTCCTTTCTGTCAGTCTGAAAGGGGGATTTTCCCCCGTCAAAATGATATCTTGCAAGGCACAAGGCTGTATTGTTTGGTAAGTGTACATCGTAACAAATAAAAACAATCATCAGTTAGATGATCAAAATGTTTTCCATTAGGTCTTAAGGGGTACTGTTAATGACTGTGTGATTCTAAGATAGTTTCATTACTTATCAAATATCTGTGAAGTTTTTCAAATCACATTTATCAAATATGTTATTTATATGTGAACTTATAAGATCAGCTTCCTTATATTCACAGAATGGTAGAATATGCTGAGTTGGAAAGGATCTACAGGGGTCATCGAGTCCAACCCTTAGCCCTGCACAGGACCATCCCCAAGAGTCACACCCTGTGCCTGAGAGCATCATCCGAATGATCCTTGAGCTCTGTCAGCCGCAGCCTGTGACCACTTTCCTGGAAAGCCTGTTCCAGTGCCCAACCACACACTGGGTAAAGAACCTTCTCCTAATACTCAAACTAAACCTCCCCTGTCACAATTTCAGGCCATTCCCTTGGGTCCTGTCACTGGTCACCACAGAGAAGAGATCAGTGCCTGCCCCTCCTCTGCCCCTCAAGAGAAAAGTTGTAGACTGCCATGAGGTCTCCCCTCAGTCTCCTCTTCTCCAGGCTGAACAGACCAAGTGACCTCAACCACTCCTCATACAGCTTCCCCTCAAGGCCCTTTACTATGTTTGTTGCCCTCCTTTGGAAACTCTCTAAGAGCTTAGTGTCTTTCTTATATTGTGGTGCCCAAAACTGCACACAATACTCAAGGTGAGGTTGCCCCAGCGCAGAGCAGAGCAGGACAATCACCTCCCTCGACCAGCTGCCGATGCTTTGCCTGATGCCCCCCAGGACAGGGTTGGTCATCCTGGCTGCCAGGGCACTGCTAACTCATATTAAACTTGCCATCGACCAGGACCCCCAAGTCCCTTTCCAAGGCACTGCTCTCCAGCGTCTCATTCTCCACTCTGTACGTACATCCAGGGTTGCCCCATTCTCACTTTCCCTTGTTGAACTGCACTCAGAATTGCAAAGCACTAAGCAATATTATCCCTACTTTATGAGTGCTAAAGTGGGAGCATTCTGAAGGAAAAGTGACTTGAATCGTCAGAAGGCAAGTCCTCTAAATCCAAATATTTTAAATCTCAGTTCCCAGGACCGAAATATCTTCCTTGGTTCCTGTGGTTAAATTGTAAACATATCAAATGTTTTGGCTATATCATGCTTCACAGGGATCATAAATTCATGCAAAGTTTTGAATGTATCAAAGTTTATGAAAGTATTTTGTGTTAATCTCAAGATTATCACTGAGTTAGAATCCCTTTGGCTAAGTCCTATGAACATCTTGTTAGAAACTCAATTGCTCTCCCTATCTAGCCACAGAGTTGACTGCTGTTTGCTAATGCACATCGGGGATCTTTTCCTGAACACTAAGGAATTCCTTCAGTATCTGTCTGAAATAGGGGGTTTAGCAATCAGCTAAGACCCTGCCTTCTAGATTTTAACCATTTCTGGCTTTCCTAATCTGCTTTGCTTTGTACATGGGATACTCAAGTTCTCCTCAACTGGAAGAAAGCATTAGATATATCTCATCCAGCCAAGCACTATTTTAAAATGGCAGTTAAATGAAAAAAACAGAAACATTGTGAGGTGATGCTACTTAAGAGGTTTGTAATAAACGCTGTCGAGAGCCACAGAGCATCATTAGGGCCAAATGGTGTGAGCCATAAATTCTACAGCCCTGTGCGGCACCACACAAATATTTGTCACACTTGTGTCCCCTTCACTGTTTTTACAGACACTTTCGTAAGTGTGGCAATACATGCACATGTTTCTGGTAAAAATGGGCTTATGTATGGATAGTAAATTAAGTATTTTTATTTTTGATAATGTATCTCATTTGGGAGCGTGTTCTTTTACATTCTCAGGCAAAATTCCTATTCATCAAGTTAGTCAAACATATATAAAAAATTAATTTCAAGCCAAGATAATAAGATTTATTTTGAAGTGAATGCTAAAAACATTTGTTTCTGGCATGGTCACACGTTTGTTTTCATGCTGTCAGTTTGGGTTTGACATTAAAATCTCACACAAATACAGACTTAGGCTTCAAATATATTTTGTATTTTTCTTGGGTAACTTTTTTTAAAAAGGAGATATTCCTGTGAAACAGTTTGATTTCAACAGAACTGTATTTTTCCAACAATTAAGATATTGCCAGAACATTCTTAGCACTGCTGAGAAGAGAGGTGAGATGGATAACACTTCTATGTGAAACTTCTGGTTCTCAAAAACCACATACCAAAATACTTTTTTCCTGTTCTTCTTGCTTCTCCAACTGCATTACCACATGAAAACTGAATTATACTGTCTTTTCCCTCAGAACTTGGCTATGTGGGCTAGGAAGACTGTCTGTAGAACTGAGAGACATGAAAAACAAAAAGTGAAAACTCTCCATAAAGTGAGGGATATGAAGATATTATTACACTGCAACCACAAGACAAGCAGTGCTTAGGGAAGTTGGAATAGCATAGTTTCCCCCTTGTGGAAACAAATGTATGAAGGCTGCCATCAGGGAGAGAATATTAATCCCTTACCCCGTAGGACTCTAGGGAATGAACCAGGTGTGATCGCAGCTCAGGGGCTCAGACCTGTGCAATCTTTAGCTGGAACACACCACGTAAACAGGGAAGATGCAGCAAGACGTGAGAGTAGCCCGGCAGTGCAGGTGTGTCCTCCACTGATCTGTCCCCTTTCTACTGGAACTTCTAAATCAGACTAAATTTGTTCAGATATAGCTTTGCACCCAGAGTCATGGATGATTTATGCAGCGTAGGTAATCTCTAGAAAAATTTAAAGCACCATGGAAGGAAGGAGTAAAACATCTGGAAAGTAAAGTAACAGAAGTGAGTCATTCAAATGGAAAAAATAAAATTACTATAAAAATAAAGAGCTAATATGAATAAACAGCTAATCTTGGACTGCAACCCTCATGCTGAAACTCAGGCTACATTTTATATTTTTGGAATGTATCCTAATTTTTCAAAGTTGAAGGAGGAGAGTTTCATTCTAACTGCTATATCTGTGCAAAAAAATTGAACCATAAAAAAGAGATCACACAACAAGAACTCAAGTCTCCACTTTCTGAGAATATTTAAAGAATTATTATGTTGATTTCATTGAACTCTAGCTAATACAATTGCTGCTTTGATTTTTTTCACCATAACATTCTTCAAAAATTACAATGGAGGAGTTCAACTATACATATATTCTTTTATACATTTCTCCTATTCAAATTTTGGCTATTCATATGAAAAAGAATTTATTAACCCAACAAATACAGTCTGATGTAATTTATTGCATGATCTCACCCTTAGGGGATAGAAATGTTGTTCTATTAAACTGTAATTTGATGCCACAACTGACTAGTTCTTGGGAGCCCAATTTTTGAAGATGTCTTTTTTTCTTTCTTTCTCTGTGAACACAGAGAATACAGAGAGTCTACTGTTCATTCAAATCTTTGCTATCCTAGGACAGCATAGTCACGTTTTTTGCAGATTCTATCTTTACCATTCATGTGACTGATTTGAGATGTTTATGTGCCCATGACTTTCACTAGAATGGGAAAGCTAAATTTCAGGAGGCAGGAAATAACAGAAGGTCACCAAACATAATCAGCTCTCAAAGACCAGTGGGGGATTATCTGGGCTGTGGATTAACTGTGCCACCCTGACAGGTGCTATATGATACGTTCACTAAGTCTAGAAGAGAGCTGAGCCTTCTTCCCTGTCATGTGGTGTCATGCTTCTCACCCAGCAGTAAACTCAGCCCAGAGTATTTTCCCCCAACTTAATTTTCATGTTTTCCTGTGTTGCATTGCTGAATTACTCCACCATCCACTGCCCTGGGCAGTTAAAAAACATACGGCTATAGAACAAATTGTAGAGCAATGTGAATTACATTCTGACAAGAAAATGTGCCTAAACAGAATCAGAAGTCACCATTAGACTACTGCACAATATTAGGAGGATTTTGCAAGCATTTAGAAAGAGAGGTGGTTATATCCCTCTACTAAGACATGAACACATTTAACTATGCCAAATTAATTCTATGTTCAGAAGTACAGAAGTGCTGCTAGGATCATAGTGAGCATTAATATGGTTATAACCGTCTGTATGCCCCAAAGGTAAGGAACATTTGCATGTGGTGCACTGACAGTTTTTTGAGGCATGTTCTTCCTTCTCTGTGCATAATTCTCACCACTTCAATTTTCTTTTGTAGCTTGCATCTGATTAAAAGATTTCATTTTGCCTAACAATATGTGAGCAGAACCATAGGTATCACAAATCAGCATATTGACAGTGAAGGATCTATTGCACTATACAGCCAAAACCTGAGTTCTGGGTGGGGGTTTTTTCATGAGAAAGGAAAAAGCTAAGCCATGTTACACTGAACTTGAGATTTTTCTTAATATTTATTATTATTTTTGCCTTAAGCAAAATGAAATGTATCTTCTGAATTACAAAATGTATCTTCTGAAATTCAGATATCTGTTAATATGAATTTCAGTCAGATTTGTCCTTAATCAACCAGAATATATAGCAAGTGGAAATAATGATGTCAAAATAGTGGCTGGTAGTTAGAACAAGAAGAAACAAAAATGAGAGTAACCTATCAGAATTCCATTCCACCAGTACCTAATGCTTATCACTTTCTTTTCTAAAACAAATACTTTGCATGTGAAGTTAAAAGGCAGATTTACAAAATCATGTGAATTATAGCTCTTAATTTGACACTGAGCATCATTTATGAAAGCATCATAAAATATCCCTAAAGCTGGAAATGCTGCTATTTAACAAATAGTTCTGCTTTAGTAGGTTTTTTTTCATGGTGCAAGGATTATACCAAACAGAAACATACTGATCTAGTGTCTGTTTGAAGAGTCATAAAATGGTCTTGCAAGTGTGGACAAAGAAAAGTTTATACTGCAAACAATGCTGAAAGTTCCTGAATAATCTATGGCTCAGATGTGAGTGTTTAGACATTACATAATGGCTAAAAAAGAAAATAAATCAATAAAAGCTGTGTTCTCTGGCTCGTGATGAGAATATTTATTTACAGCCAGAGGAAGGTTGATTCTTCAAGAGAGAAGAGTGGACTCTTGTTTTTCTTCTTCAGATCAGTCCAAGCAACTGAATATCACATAGCCATAAATAAGTGCATATAATCAACTTTTTCAGTTTAACAAGAAGTTTTAAGAACTACAATGATTGGCAGTTCTATTTTTTTTCTTACTAAAGGCAGGTTACTTTAGGCTAGCTGTAAGCTCCAATATTGAACTGTTCTCAACTACCATTAAGAAGAGAGATTTTTAAAAATCCGTTGCTATTTCTGGGCAGAAATATTATTGTGTATATATAGATATTTATAAATATATACATAACATTAAATATAAAATATACCTCTAAAAATGTGAGACCGTTCACATGTACACATACTTTGTGTCCAGTCTTGCAATTCTGAAGTTGAAGGAAAATTTTGATGGATAGTTCATAAGACCTGTGGCCGCATAAAGAAAAACAAACTTGCAGATGTTTTGTCTACAATAGTACTTCAGAAGGATACTTAAATAAATGCAGGCCTATCTTCTATTTTGGAACAGCTTTGTCAGGAGCTGAGAACTGGTTCCCATCTAAGCAGCAATGTTCTGAACCTTGCCATGCATATGCTCAGCAAGTGCCTCACTGAATAAGGGAACAGGACAATAACAAAAGATTGATTGGGCAAGATCCTACTGATAACCACACTGAAATGGCAGATTTGTACCAGTGTAACAGTGCAAAATATCTTTAATTGTTGAATAATTGCTCTAAATATAAGTAGGAGTTCATAGTTTATGTTTGAATTTTGTATATTTATATTTTATAGTATTCTTTTAAATTACAAGAGACTATGTTTTCTCATAATAAAAGAAAAATATTCTCCTCTTGTTCCAACACCTCAATAATTAAAACTTAAGCAAGTAAATTTAACTATAAAATGTTTTTATATACAAGTATACAAAAAGTTTTATTCTTACTTTTTATTTAGCCAAAATTGATCTTTATGAAGTGCCATAAATCTCTGTCATAGTTACAAGAAGAGAAAACAGGCTTGCTTTTTTTTTTTTTCCTATCTGGCTGGTGATCACTTTTTGTTGATATTGATTACCGGGAGGAAAACAGCAGAGAAAAAGGCTTTCATTCCATGCCAGCAGTGTTTATTTTGCAGTGAGGCTACAAGTTTTGTGAAGACTGAAAGTATAAAAGTGGAGTGCACTCAATGAACTGAAGAATGCAGTAGGAGGGGAGGTAAGACGAGCTGTAAAACTAATTGGTGTCCAACATGTTTTGGACTGCATTTAATTTTCTTGAGGGGAAGAGAGGTCAAGAATGGAATGAAGCCAATGAGAATAGGAATAAGAAAGTGAAAAGCAAAATGGCCAGCATTAAAAGGTCAGCGAATATCCCAGGGACAGGAAATGAACTTTAAACAAAAGTATAAGGTAGTATTTCTATCCACGTTTGGGAGTTGTTAAAATTAGTATTAAAAGAAGGAAACTTAAATAACCAGATGTTTCTTGTATGAAAGCTTGTTTTAGTCTGCTTTCAATTTATTGGAGGCCTTAGTAAGACCAAGATTTTGCATGCAATGCAATTAGGAAATGAGTATTTCATCAGAGTGCTAATATTATTTAAATATCCTAAAAGACTTCGGTATTTTACACTGACTTGCTTCCTGTAACACTTTTATATTCTTTCTCTTGAAAGAAATCTCCATCCTGAATTGGGAATGTAAATGTCTCAGAAGCTTTAATACAGACTGTAGCCCCAGCAGCCAGTCTGCCAGCACCTAGCTAATGCACAGACACTCTGCAGTCCTCCTTAAGGTATCTGGGCTATATTCATAAATTCACACATCACCTGCAAAGTCATCAGTTCAGTATGTTTGAAATTACATTATTTAGACCATTAACTCTGCTACACGAAGAGACAGTGTTTCATTTGAAGTCTTTTCTGCCACTAAAGCCTTGTTTAAAATTGAACCCACAGAGGGTTTATTCCTGTTCCTGAATCATTTGTGTGCACATCAGAAAGAAAGACTCTCTTCCCAGTATATGTAGGTTTTCAGCCAAAGTCCACTAATTTTAGTAAGAATCTTTTCTTTGACTTAAATCGGCTTCAAATCAGGATCTTTGTGCTCTGACCTGGCTGGACAGCAAATATTTTTTCGCTCCAGAATATGTTTAATTCAAAATATCCACTATTTTTATCATTTGCACAGCTCCACTTTTCTTTTTCCTCCCAAGTGCAGCATATAATTTATAGATGGCGGAATTATATGGAGTAGCTCTGTTGAAGGCACTGTACTGGTAGCAGCAAAAATGGCAGTGAATGGGCCACCAAGAAGCCCAGAAGAGTAAGCAGAGGTCCTAGGGCATGAGGGACACACTATGGATGGCATCTGAGGAGAATATTTGTTGAATAACTAAATCTCCCTCTGCCATGTTTATGAAATACAGGATGCTGCCAAAGCAGCCTCAGCTGGTGGAATTACAAGTTTGCTGAGAATACTTTGTAGTACAACCAGCCAATGAAGAAAAAGCTAGTCTTTCAAAATCACTGCTAGACCATGTCTGCTTTTAGTCAGGCCAAATTGGAGAACATGAATATTAGTTACACACACATTCCCATTTTCAAGTGAAATTTTGATTTCTTTTTCTTTTAGTGAGTATAAATCTCAAACCAGTGGGTCTGAAACCATACAACAGCTTTGAAAAGAAAGCGCCATGCTTCCTATAAAAATCTAAATGACATTAGTGTTAAAAACTTCCAAATTCTATTTACTCTGTAGTATGAGCTCATGGAGTGACCTCATAGAGTGAGCAGAGTAATTTATTATCTTTTTTGTTTGAGACAGGATGAAGATTACAACAAGTATCCAAGGACTGTGGGGATTTATGTTTACATTCACATGGCATCTTCTCTTGGAGATTTTCCAGGAATTTTATAGTATTTTTGTGTAAATTTGGAGAAGCTTACCATGTAATGATCAGTACCTTTTATATACCAGTAATGCCTTAGCAATTTTTTAATTTATTTTTTTTTAAGTGAAGGAAATATGAAGCATTTGAATGTGAATAGGTATGTCTTTAGCAAGAAAACATGGGAGACTTACCCTTTAGTTGGATCTGAATTAAATAGTTTTTGAAAGGGCAGAAGAATAGCATACTCAGTAAGAAACTGCCAAGGGATTTTGTTAAAAAGTGTAAAAGGCTCACCGTTAGCAAAAAAACCCAAAAAACCAAACCAGAAACAAAACAGAAAAAAACCACAACAAAAAACCCAACCAAAAAAACCCCCAAACAACAAAACCCAAAAAACAACAAGGAAAAAATCCCAAAACAAAACAGTTCAGAAAAATATTCCCCATGTAGACCTGAAGACCAAAACAGAATCCTTTTGAATTAGTGGAATGGCATTTGATTCCCTTTCTTCTTCACATTTCCCATTTCTCATTTCCCTCTTCCTTCCTTCTTTTCTTTCTTTTTTTTTTTTTTTGACCAAATTAAAGGCCAGCAAGACTCCACACAAGTTTCCAAAAAGCAAGTTGTCTTTTCTTTGGGACTGTCATGGCTCATATCTTCCCGTAAACGTCCTCTGAAGTCTCTTCTCAAATGTAACTCTCTCATGTAAGTGTTTGGACGTTTTCTAGAGACCCATATGGCACTGAAAATGAAAGCTGGGCAGATTATTCTTTCTAGAGCCATAGTACAAGGGAAAACATCTAGATACTATTTGTGTTGTGCTTAAGATCATCACAGATTCATTATTCCTCTACTATATATACATATTTAATCAAGAAGAAAAGTTGAGCAATTATTTTTAAAAACTAAATAGATCCCTCATTACCTAGCATATGTATTTCACTCAGTGAAGACTAAGATACCTCAAAGACTAATTTCTCATTAATACACTAGATGTTCACAGAATGCCTGCCAGAACTGGGAAGTCAAGTTTAGATGGAAACTTGGCATGGAGTTACTGGCTTGTCCCTTTGAGGGTTGGGAAGGAAAGAAAAAGAAAAAGCAGTGAATAAAACTGTGTTTGCATGCTTGCACGCATGTACATACGAGAAGACTTTTTAACTTCATTTTCTCATTAAAGTAGAGAACAGCGAAACTGTAAAGATTCCATGTGTGTTCTTATAAACTGTGCTTTTCACACATCTTTTGTTAGACACATGGAATGTTAACTGAAAGGGCTTATCTTAAAAATCAGCAGGGTAGTTGGAATGCAATTTTACAAAACCTGGCCATCTTTCAACAAGAGTGGGTGGATTTTCAATGCAGCAAATGTTTGTGTATTAAAAAGTATTTGCCATGGTGACAAAGCTTGGAGAAACATCCCATTAGCCACAGACGGGAAGCCGTTGCAGATTGTTCTGATTATCCATGCCCAAAACTTAGTCTGGCTCTGTTTATACGGCATTTCCGATAAAAAAAAAATAATTCAACATACCCCTAAAACCTGAGCAAACTGTTTGCACTTACTTACACATGCCTTGTGCTGTATTTTCTGGCTCAGATTCAACACATGATTAGATTCTTACTTTTCTGGAACTTAAAACATGTGCTTACAGCTAAGCATATGCTTAGATATTCTGCTGTGCTGGGACCCAGGAGGATGTTCCTATATTCGTGGTACAGCCAGGACATCTTGTGAAACAAATGGGAATTTTAGACTAAGACCTCTAATCTGTAGCTCAGTAAAGACATGAGTAGAACAAGCTGATAAGGGTTTGCGGTGAGGTATGGGATTGAATGAGGGAGCATGGGGGAGCATGTGGGCGTATTTTGTGTGTGTCTGTCCAATTATCTTGTCTGTGTGAATCCGGGACAGCTGCATGGCCCCAAGATGCTGTCAGTGAGAGTCATTGTATTATATCACTGTGATTTTGGTTTAGAAAACTGGAGCAAATAAGTCATTTAGTTGCTAGGGCACTGCCATTTTCTCATTCTTCTTACATCATAGCTCTTCTCTCCATACAGTATGACAGTTTTGACATCAGAAGTTTGGGATGTTAGAATATTGCATCTCACTGGAAAGTCAGGGGTCTCTCTCACTAGACACATGAAGTTCTGACTTCTGCTCCTCTTGAAGAGCAAGCAAGCAATATGGAGCCTGGGGAAGTTAGAACTGTCACCTACCAAGGAGAAAGGAAAGAAAAATCACCGTGTCTAATGATGTCCACTGGAAAACGCTCAGTTCTAGCTATAATCAATAGGTGCAAGCAGAGGAGTCAGAGTTGCCTTATAAAGTGCATGTGGGATCATTAGAGATGAGAGGGGAAAAAATTACAGGTCAAAACTGATCTGGAATACGTATCTGGCCCAAGCCAGATGTGAACCTGCGAGTTTGATACCTCTGGCTCATGTATAATAATAATAGAGATGGATTAAAAAATTCCAACAGAAGTATGAAAACTTAGCAGTAAAATGCCTTTAAACACAATAGGAAGTGTATGAAGCCCAGTCTGTTGAAATACAACACAATGGACATTTTTTTATATCATATATACAGAGGTTCTGTATCTGCAAATATGCCTACAGGAATTAAATTAAGTAACGGACTTAGATAGTTGAAAGAGTGCGTGCCACCTCTTTCATTCCTTTTGTGACATTCACCCAGAGGCATAACCTGGGAAGCTTGAAACAGGCCCATTTTACTCCTATTTTCATCAACAATGTTTATAGGCAAATGATCTTTTATGTGCTGGAATGAATGACTGCTATAAAACTAAGTGTCCTACAGAACACTGCTTTGAAGTTATACTTGGCTGCCCAAGGTAGACGACAGACAGTGTCAGAAAAAGGGATAAAAAAGCTTAAAGGTCATAGTAAGGTCGAAACAAATAGGTCACAGCAAATTAATCCTTATCATCTGACCAGTGTGAGCAAGAAAAGGGCAGTGTTCAAGCTCCAATCTGCTAAAATTTAGTGGAAAGGTATAAAACAATTAGCTGTGACACTGACTTCTTTCTTCTCTTCTGTTGCTGGACATGCAAGTTCCCCTGGAGGATAAAAAAAAAAAAAAAAGAAGTTAAAATACTCTACTTAATGATTTATATATCTAAAAAAAGGTTTTTTGATCACAGATAAACTCAGTAATTTTTGACTACAAGTTTTTTCTAAATTAAAAGAAAAAGAAAAATTGAAAATATTTTTTCCCATGATAATTTCATAGAAATTATTATTTCTTTTCAAAATTTGGTTCAAAACTGTGGCATGTTAAGAATCAAATTAATATGATTATTATTAGCCAATTATCACTGGCTTTTAATAAGAAAAAATTTAAGAGGTTATAAACTGTTCAGAACTCCTTTTCCTCGCAGCTTAAACCAATACCGATAAAACACTACCACTGTTCAAAGTAAGGCTATCATTTTAAATCAAAATGCACAGCAAATTTTCCATGCAGTTTGAATAAATCTATTTGCCTTTTTATCAGAATATTAGAATACCAAGACACACTTTTGCAACCTTGCATGTGCACCCCTACTTGCTGTTACCTATGTATTTAGACGTACAAAGCTAAGAACATGCATCCCCTATATTTTTAAGTTACGCTCTTTAGAAACAGCATAAAGAAAATATTGTTACTAAAAATACTTGTACCGAAGCTTGAACTACTCAAAACTGGAACAGCAAGTTGCGAGGGCTGTGAAGCTCTCTGGAGGTGAAGGGAATTATCACCAGAGTCCTCCTTTCTGACCATAGCATCCTTTAATGCTATACCTGACGCCCTTTTCTGATCACGTCTAGCAGCTGTGGAGGAAAGATAAAGGAGCTTTTTCCACACCTTCCATCTCTCCTGGGAGGCAGGCAGGTCTAAGTCTAAGCTGGAGTGGAAAAACAGCTCTGAGTAAAGCTGCTCATAGCTGAGAATTCTGCTCCGCCAGACTTAACTCTGCTCTGTTACACACGGGCCCCTCCCCTGCTCGCAGCCTCAGACTCCCAGTGCACACAACCTCCTTCACACTGCCCATGCCTCTCCTCATTTTGCCTTTGCTTCCTTTCAGACAGCCCACTCAGTTTGTGCACAACTGTTCTCAATCATTTTCTAATCTGAGGTATATCTATGGCTTAGGAATGCTTCAAGGGCACGCTACAGCTCTTTATGCATCTTGTAATGGCCATGTAACAGAATGTTTCTCAAAATCCCTCCTTTGCGGAACAAGTAAAAAATGAAGTTCTTATTGGTAATTAAATTATTAATTATTAATTATTACTAAAACCTTCATTAAGATTAACCTGAAGCGATTAAGCCAGTGATCTCTTCAGATATTGTAGGATCTGGAGGAACCAATCTGGGGGTCCTGATACGTGGAAGATTTTGCATATTTTCAAGCTGCTTTCTACCATACCTGCTGCTACCCACTGCAAAGTCAGGAGTCAGACAGAAGTCCATTTGAGCCCAGTGGAAAGGCAGTAGAGCGTCCCAGGTTGTTCAGCTGAAATGGGCCAGCGAGAAGGAAACATGTAGTTCATGTTCTGAAGAAAACTGAAATATAATCATGGGATAAGGATGCACAGCTGAGAAGAGACATTAAAAAAAAGGATATGACTATAGTAAACATGTCAATTGCCAGTGTGATCATTTACTTAGGTGCTATAACTCTCCCTTCCCACCAATGAATTCCAGAAAAATGTAACTATGCTTTTTGCTTAATGTATCTCCTAAAGCTTGTAGATATCCCATGAATGAAGAGAATTTACACTATTTGACTAAACATTCCTGTAATACAAATTATCAGCTGAAATCTACAGCAAAGCTCCCACAGGCTGAAGAGCGAGCAGTCTAGGTCAAACATTTAAGTAAATGTGAAGGCAGATTACCTTTGGAAAAAAAAAACAAACACCCAAACATACAAACAAAAAATGGCAATTCATTAAAATCAAAAATACTGCATTAAGATTCTAGCATTTCGAAAGTAAGTTAGAACTTAATTTGTTTTCTGAGAAGGACTTCACATCGTGTCTCTCTGGTATTTTATATCTGCTAAAATAAAACTGAGCATAAGAGGTTGCATACCGGAAATGATAACTTGTGGTGTCACATTTCAGTATATAGAGTCTTAAATATTTATGTGCAAAAGTCATTTAGCTATAAGCCTGTTTCCTGTTTTAAACCAGATGCTGTTGCATAAGCTAAAAATGTTTAGGAAAAGGTCTAGAATGATAAAGGATTTCATTTGTAAATGTGCTCTGTACATAGGGTCAAAGGACAATCCTGGGGACTTTTGAAAAGGGAATTGGTTAGTCCTGTGTGTGCCTGGATGCTGAGCTGTGTAACTCATTTTGGTGCATTTGCAGAGTGGCGCTTTCAATGCAAAGAATAATTTGCACTTACAATAGATGCATTTCCCTGAAAATCATTATAGTTACGCTTTCTCCTTGGAAAGTTTGGGTCTTTTATTTTTATTCTCTTGTTGGTTGTTATTTGGGGGGTTCGTTTTGAATGTGTGAGGGCGTTTAAACTGTAATCAAGAAGGAAAGAAGAATGAGAAGCAGCAACATATTTGATCACAGATTACAATATTCCTTGCAGCTCTCAACTCCTGGCAGGTACTGCAGTAAAGAATAAAAAAAATAGTTAATCATGACCATAAAATTTTAGAAGGCTAGAGTTTGCTATATGATATTAAATTTGAAGATATTAAAGCTCCTCCTAGAAAGTATAGACCTAATTTTAAATGTACGGAATCTAAGTTTAACAATCAATTAAAACGATGCAAAATCTGCCACTAAACAAAACTAAAACCAGCTTTTGCAGCCTTCTGTATTTCAGTATGCCCCTTAAATTTGAACCAAAAAAGAATCTTAAAACCAGAACAAGTATGAAGTAGGGCACAGCTCACATAAACTATCTACAATAAATAAACACCATCCCATTCCACATTGTCGTATACAGACTCTGATGATATTTCTTTTCAGCTACAATTAACTGCAATGGATATTAATAGATACAACAAGCTGCAACAAGGGAATGTGTACCATGTGGTAATGTGACATTATGATAGCAAGGCACTACCTGTATCAACACTTTCATCTAGTTTATCAGCTCTCTTTTTTTAATAAACACAAGTATTTGATCCTTACATCTTCTTATTCCCCACATTCTGCACCCAGTTCAGGACCCCATTTTTGACAGGAACAGGAGACTCCAGATACACTTCTCACTTGCCATCCATACGATCACGGGCAATAAGCGTGTGGTGCTACTGGGAGAAAACCAAGCACTGGCCTGCCCTTGTTGGCACCAGGAGATTTCCTCAGCCTCTTGCTGTCCACCTTACCACTGTCTCAAACCCCTGTTCATACCCCTGTAATCCTGGGTGACCCACAAGTGTTCCCTTCATAGGTATCACACAGACCAGTCACCTGAAGGAGAGAAGTATGAGCGCAGTTCAGTCTGATTCTAGTGTATTCCTAAATCTTTCCTGAAATTAGATGTTGTTTTTAATACATTTTTAGAGTTACAGTATGGACTGGCCAGCTGTCAGCCCACAAACATTTACCACCCTGGCAGCTGACATTCTGAAACCAAACTGGTTTGCAAGGCACCAACAGTGCCTGAAGCAGCCAAAGGTGGGTGCATCTCACCCCTTTGATCCTGGTGTTGACTCCTCTGAAAGTTTACTCTGAAATGGAAGACAGAATAAGTTTCTCATGTAGTTTCATGTAGAAACTCTGCAGCCAGTCCTGGCCATCCTGTACATGTATGGAATCCTCAAACAACATGTTTGTTGTTGACAAAACTTTTCAGGCCTCCGGAAGTCAAGTCCTCCCATCTTCTGCAACAAGTCACATCTCCATACCATCGTACTGTAAGTGTCTCTAAACAACTCACTGAATGTCTACTCTGCTATATAAACAGGTCCTTTGAAAGTAGGAGCAATTAATTCAATGGATCTGTGGTTTTCTCCTTCATTAGACTGAAACAAGAAGTTGCAGGGTAAGATCTGCTGCAAAAACAGGTGTGTTGACAAACTAAGCCGCTTCTGCACATGACTATTCAGGTTGACAAGCTCTCCTCTGAATCAATTTTTAAGGCTACTCAGCTTGGCGAAGTGCTAAGAAAATCCCAGAAATCCTAAAGCCAAATATGCCCAGGTTCAATACCTACAGGGGCGAGGAGAAGATTGCAATATTTGCCTTTGTTTTTTCCATTTTACTTGGGACATGCAATACGTGATGCTCAGCAACCTGAAATCTTGGAAGCAAATTAAATAGCATGAGCCTGCCAAGATAAAGTACAGCTGAGTGTTTATACATGTCCTATAAATGTGATTTATATAATTAAACCAATAGAAGCTTCTGTACATGGACAAGCCTTAATAAGTTTTCTCTCCAGACGTGTGGCTTTCCAAACTAAGGTGACAGTAAGGAGGGCTCCTATGGTTAGTACTTACAGAACACAGTATAGAGAGATTACTGGGGTTTAACAGAAGAACAGAAAATCTTTGGTACTTTTTATTCAACTGCTTAAATATTTCACTATCCACAAACACTGTCAGAGCAGAAGGTACAATACACTCAAACCCAAAAGAGAGCAATTCATACATAATTTAATTTTAAAGTGTTTTGAGACAGTATTCTTACTTTAAAAAATATTTGCATTAATCACAGTGTGTGGAAGATTCATGAGATAATATTATTTCCTAATATTATGCAAGGAAAATATTCTTTCAATCAAAATAAGAAACAATAGGGTTTTTTTCTAAAATTAAACATTACTATTTCCTTTCACAAATAGGAGACCAAAGCATGGAGGGATTCAGTCAGCTGCCCAAAATCACTGAGGAAATCTGAAGATTCCTACACCCTGATTTCGAGCCTGAGTAAAATGTTTTAATAACAATGACATCTTCTAGTTTTAAATATGTTGTGTCTTATCAAACTAAGCACTCCCATCACAATGAAGAAAAGGCCTGGTCAGTAGCAGATGTGGGAGAAAGGAAAAGGGGATTACTGAGAGCAGCAGCACAAACATTTGCTTTACTCAGAGCAGATGGGTAGGAATTTAGAAAGATTTTTCAATTCTAAGGCCATAATGAAGGTCATAAAACAGTCAAACAATACAGCTTTTCTTGACATTTCCAAGTTAAAATGCATTTGCCTTCCTCAGTCTATATTGTAAGACTGTAATCTTGTCAGCAGCAAGTCATGGCTAGGAAGCATGCTGCCCACTACAAAAACAGACTGCAGAGGACTTTTCTAAGCAAATAATCATATCCAGAGAGGGGGAAATAATGTGAAAAGCTCACACACCAGATTTGTTTTTGTTTATAGTCTATTCTCAAATTAAGAAATTCTTAGTGAAAATAAATCATATCTTTATCTAAGAGATGCTGCTTCAGTACATACTGCTCATATGTGCCTTCTCACATATAAGCAGAATTTAACAACGGTTCACCACGATATGACTCCGTCTTGCACTTCAGTGAGTTTCTCAGCATTGAGCCTCCTTCTACAGACTGCTACTGAATGGCACAAATATTTAATCAACCACTAGAGATTGTTAGAAAGAAATATTTAGAGACAGCGTTTTCATTTTGTTTCATAGCACTTAAGAAATGGAGTGGAACATGTTTCTGCAGCATCCTCCAGTTTGATGCAATTTAAATTCTCAGTACTTATTCTTGCAAGTGAGGAAAGATTTAAGAACTAGATTCCAAGATTTTACAAGTTGCAATAAAAAGGATTTTTCCCTGTTTTTTATTCAGGCAAAGGTCTATTAAAGGCAGTGGTGAGTATACTTTTTTCCTGAATATTGATAGCAATAGCCATTTCAACTGACTATACTTTACTTTTATGCATATATTAATTTACAATATCAAAACAAACTAATACAAAATAACATACAATGAAGTGATTAAATACTTTGCAAAAGGACTATACATTTTAGTCATTATGGCAACTAGTCTCAATATACACATTTGAAAATTGAAACATCCTCACCATAGAAGAGTAGTTGTTTTTTTTTTATTTAAATTATCCTCCTCAGATCACAGTAAACCATGAGCATTGTTTTAGTTTTTGAAGATCTGGGGCAGAAGAAAAAAATATATATACTAGCTACACTCACATGAAGTTATTTTTAAGCCTATTGCAAATCACTAAAGGGAACATAACTGTTTAGACTTGAACGAAGAACAAAAGGAAAATAGGAAGACTGTGGTGTAAAGAGATTTTGATTGTATTCAGAACATTGCTTAAACACCCTGAAAGATCCAGAAGATTTGATCTGTGAAGGGAAAAAGAAGAGGAGAAGTCAGAACTTGCTGTTGACAGTTAAGAGTCAAAAAATTAAAACAGAAGAAAAACGCTGAGAAAAAGAAACAAGTGTGATTGACTGATTAAAGTAAACGGTCAGTTTATATTAGCTTTTAAATGCTTCCAGACAAACACCTTCCAATACATCCTTTAAAGCAATCACAACTGTTGAAAAACATCTTTATACCAATTAATCTTTGTACTACATAGTGACAATTCTACCAACAAACAAGAGGGTTGCTACAGATTGAGAAAAATATCAGTAACACATTCATGTATTGTACCATTAACCCTCAAAAAACCCAAAAAATGTTTTTCCAAAGGTAAGTTATGAACACAGAGTCCAACAAGATTCTGTCAACACCGAGGTTAAACTACAGGAGCCCCACAAATTTTGCCTGGTTTGTAGCACCCAAAAGAGCAGTATAAGGGCTGATTCTCCATTCTGGGTGGAGAACTGGGAGCGCTCTGTGCCTGGCAATGCTGGATAGATTTGCAATGAGAAAAAAGTGTATCTTGTGCAAGAGGAAACCCATAAGAGAATGTTTGGAAGAAGTATTCCTAGGGGATAGTAGCTTTTTCTTGGAATTATATGCTGACATTCTTCAAGGGACTCAAGGCAAATTTATCATGTGAAGAAAAAGCTTCCTTTTGTGCTTAGCAAACATGATTAGTCCTTAATTTGTAGCAAGAATGACTTAACAGGTGAAGTTCACACAAAAATGCATACGGGATTTGGGGATTTAATATCTCGCATTGGTGTGTCCCTTTAGGTCTGCTAGTGAATACATTACGGTTCTGAAGGAGATAAGAAAAGGTGTTTCAAGACCTTTTTTTAGGTGGTTGGTTCCAGGAACAGAAATGCCACCTGCTTGACTCCAACAAACATACAAAGCAAACTTCTATATCAGATGAGAACTTCAGCCTTGTTCCCTTTCCACTTCTGCTGCCATTTTCTCTGGAAAGATTCTCCTGTATCTATATAAAGATGATGTCATTTGTTTTTCTCAGAAACATGAATTAAAATTCTAGAGCTGTTACAGGTGCTGACATAGACCTGTTTAAAGAACATTGGCTTTATTAATTTTTTTTTAACTGAAGCATTTTCACTTTCCATTGGCTCACTCTTTCTTTCTAAAAAGAATGATTTCATATACTTGCACATTCAGCAATGAGTGAGACTCTTAGATACCAGACATAATGCTCACAAACTTTTTGGTCACTATCCTTATGAATAGGGACCCGAAATTCATAATGTAAGAGAATCTTTAGAGAAGTCAGCAACTAGAGGACGTCAGACCTGAGTACTACATTTTGAAAAGTCAAGGGCTTAATATTCTCCAGACATTTCCAGAGAATAATAGTGCTTTGATGAAACTTGGCTAGTCATAGTAAATTAAACTGTAGTACCACATCTGTTAGTGCTGTGTGCTGTGAAAATATGGGCTCATGTCAAGGCAGAGAATGCTGCAAGGAACTCACTCAGAAGCTTGAGCTTTCTCCAACCATCTCAAAATACAGGTTTCTGTGCCATCTCAAGTTGCATACAACCTGTCTGCTGCCCAGATATAGAAGGCTATTGGTCAACATCACTCAATCAGAACTTGTTTAACAGAGATAAAACCTATATTCAGGTGTCTGTGTCATTGTTACTTCAGCAGGTCTAAGTTACTTTAGCTCTCCAAGTTCACCAGTTTAGCTTGTAAAAGTTTTTGGGCTCAAAGTGTAAATATGTGAGACTAAACAGTCCAACACCAATTAGGCAGACCAAGTGTTTAAAATATTTTTAAAGTGATGGTTTTCAGAAGGGCCTGGATAGAAAGGGTCAGGTAGATATGAAAATCTTCTGTTGAGAAGAAGCAGCAGCACTTTACTTTCCATTTAAATCTTCCTGAAAATCAGCCAGGGTTTAGACACAATATAATCAGTTTTGTCTATTTAGTGCCCACTGAGTTCAGCCGACAGATTACTGCTATCTTCAGCAGAATGTTTTTTTGACTACTTCTAACCATTACTCAGATTTTAAGAGAAAATGCATGAAAATTTTTTAAACTTGCAGGGCAAATTATGTGTATATTTTAATTCAAGAACAAATCCAGAAATGGATTATAGAAGACTCTGACATAGCTGGCCTGTTAAAGCAGCTGAATGAGAAGCTACGTACTTCCTTTAACTACTATAGTGTAAGCTGAGATTTCATCCATTTAAGATTACATGGTCTGTCCTTCAGAAAGTTACTCTCTTTGGCTTTTCTTAGATGTAATCAGAACTGTTCTGTGTTTCCCTAATTACAAACACATTTCTTTCTTCATGCAATATCCCTAAGTATGCAGCAACCATCTTCTTGCCAAAGCTTTCTGGCATTTTTACTCTAGTTGGAATCCAACTCTACATTTTTCTGTGAGAAAAGCTGTAGGAAAGACTGTAAACAGGACAATTATATAGCAGTATGGTTTTAAATGCAACTTTTACTTGCACATTATTATGAATGTATGGTTTTTTACTTCCTAGTGAGTTGAGGAGTTACAATGCTATTGTTCCTAAAGCAAAAATGTGTTTTCATTACTGTAAATTTCAAGAATTCTGTAAGATTTTAAATAGAAAGTATGAAGAAGATAAAAAGATTTGCAGAATGTTACAAAAGTTGCAATCATTGCAATGGTCTAAAATCTCTAATCTGTGTCAATTTTGTGTGGCCTCCTTTATCTCACCCTGTGGAATAGCTCTGGAAAGGAGCCAATCAACCAACAACCCCATAAGGAATGTAGCCTACTTTCCTTTGTCCTTTACACATGCCAAAAGCACCTCACATTAGAAGATAATTTGCAGAGTTTTGGAAAACATTAATAAAAATATTTTCAAGAGATGAGTTAAGTGGGAACTCAACAACTATCAATAATTTTTGATATTTGCAATTAAAATACCCTGTGATGTGCTATAACAGTGGAAAATTTTCTGCCACAAATTTCCTGGGAGACTTTTGTAGGGGACCTTTACAGGTTGTCTATTTCAACCGGCTGCATGAGCAGGGACATCTCCAACTAGAATAGGCTTCTCAGAGTCCCCGCTAACCTTGTCTTCAATGTTTCCAGGGATGGGGCATCTACTGCCTCTCCAGGCAACCTCTGTCAGCGTTTTATTACTCTGATTGTTAAAAGCTTCTTCCTTATATATAATTGCAATCAAGTTTCTTTTACGATAAAACCATTACCTCTTCTTCTATTGCAACAGGCCCTGCTGAAAAGTCTGTCCCCAGTTTTCTTGTAGGTCATTTTTAGGTACTCTGTGGAGCCTTCTCTTCTGCAGGCTGAATATCCTCAACTCTCTTANACTAGAATAGGCTTCTCAGAGTCCCCGCTAACCTTGTCTTCAATGTTTCCAGGGATGGGGCATCTACTGCCTCTCCAGGCAACCTCTGTCAGCGTTTTATTACTCTGATTGTTAAAAGCTTCTTCCTTATATATAATTGCAATCAAGTTTCTTTTAAGATAAAACCATTACCTCTTCTTCTATTGCAACAGGCCCTGCTGAAAAGTCTGCCCCCAGTTTTCTTGTAGGTCGTTTTTAGGTACTCTGTGGAGCCTTCTCTTCTGCAGGCTGAATATCCTCAACTCTCTTACCTGTCCTCACAGGAGAGGTGCTCCAGCCCTCTGATCATCTTCATGACCCTACTCTGGACTTGCTCCAACAGATCTGTGTTCTTCTCTACGCTGGGGACCCCAGAGCTGGATGCGGCACTCCAGGTGGGGTGTCACCGGAGCAGAGACGCAGAATCACCTCTCTTGATTTGTTGGCCTTGCTGCTTCTGATGCAGCCCAGGATGCAGTTGGCTTTCTGGGCTGCAAATGCACATTTCTGGGTCATGGCCCATCTTTAACTCATATATATATATAGAAAATTACAAGGATGTTTTTCAAATGTTATTCAAATATATTCCGATCATATGTGCTTGCCAACATACCCCAGAGAGGCAGACACAGCAGTGAGGATTGGGCTCTACAGGCACAGCTGCTGTGTCATGAGATAGCCAAGAGAGCAGAATTTTAAAGATGTACCTAGAACACAACTATATACTGATTCTGTCACATTAGATAAACTTTTCTTCACCACTTTTCTATAAACATGAGTTCTTGCATCACAGATAATTGGCATGCGATTGGAGGGAAGGAATCAAGTGGAAACATAACCTGAATACAAAAGAAACCATCAAACAAATCCCTACACAGGTGAAATATAAAAATATCACCTATATTCAATCCAGTGGATTTTACATGGCATTTCCACTCCAGAAACAGAAGCAGGTCTTTAAATGCCAGAAAGTATATAAACCACAATAAAATGTTTCCCAATACTTAGTATAAATATTTTGCATTTAAAGTGCTGCAGCTAACACAAAAGCCTTGAAAAGCAGTGTATAGATCCATTTCAAAACTTGTGCCATCACCTAGGTATCTGCTAAACTGTTCTCTTAAATTCAGGTGGCTAAATAATACTTAGCAGAGAAGCCACTTTAATAAGCTGGAGAATGGAAAAAAGAACTCAAGAGATCCTGATTTCCAGTTCTTTCATCTGTCTCCCAGTAACACAATCAGAAATATTAAAGGCCATTAAAACAGCATTCTGAGCATTACAAGAACATATAGCTTAAGCTCAATGGTTAAAACAGCTATAAAGTAAAACACGTTTCAGTGGTTAAGTTGAATGTATGGAATGCTCTATCAAAACAGATTGAGTTTTATAGATGTAGTTACTTTTTAAATGACAGAAAGAAGCAGACGTTTAAACCTCTTTCTTTAGAATCAGCATTTCCATTACAAATGCATTTTTTATGTATCTTTAATACTTCAACATGTAACGTGGCAACATTGGCACACAGATTATTTTTCCCAAGTGGTATATTCTGTAGTACAAATACCTGTACAAAACAATAGCATTTTGTAACAATATACAAGCTCTTTTAATACAGTCCACTTGGTATGTTAGCTGTACTGAAAGGGTTCATGTTCCGAATGAACCACAGAGGTTGTGCTCAGCTAGGGGTTAATTACATTGTATATGAAGCCTGAGGAACCTGGAGTATGAAAAGACATCTTCAGAATTACTGCAGGCCTATTGAATGTACAGTTACACATTTTCAGTGAATACAGGGAGTTCCAGTGCTTATCAAGTTTTCAGTTTTCTCAGTGATACTGAGAGACCTTGCATATTCAAGTTTAATGCACACAGATGAATTAGAGGTACAAAGAACAATTGCTTAATATTTGCAAATATTTGAACTTCTCTTACTCGAACATATTTAAACTGGTTTTAGTTTAGTCTGCTTTTCAGGTGTGGACTGATTTTTTTGGGTGTGGATGCTTCAGGGAACGTCAAGTGTCTCCGTAAGAATGATGCTTTTCTTGTTGCGCTTGAATCTTTTGTTTGCTAAGTTGTCTTTAAGGCAGTACTGGCAAGTGATTACATTCTTCTCCCTGACCCAGAAAAGACTCATGAACACAGATAGATTTATGTACTGAGAGTGGCCTCGTTGACTGGTGATTTAGTGCAATGTTTCCCTGACCTTTCTTTTAACTTAAGTCCCTTGAGAGGATGTAATAATACAAAACTGACTTACCATAACTTTTTGCTTTGAAAAGAACAGAAGCAAAAATATATGCACTTGAAACTCATATAGATTTTATATTCTGTACTGTAAGCTAGTTAGAAATACTCACTACTAAAACAATTGAAGTAAGTCAAAAATAACAAATAATTCATACCTGCTTCTTGTACTCTAGAAAATACAGTGCTTTGCCACGTGTAATTTATATTCACATACCCTGAGCATAGGTACACCCTCATTTCAAGGTTATATCCTTTGAGAAAGGGATTTTCAAAATGTCTGGTTGAAACAAGACCTTAAGAATATTGCTCACATGAGGCATAATGATAACTAAGTGGAATTTTGTGTTCATTTTCTACAGACCATATAAACCCCACAGGAGAAACATTCAGTAAGCATGTGGGAAAGTGTTAGCCCCTCTCCACTCAAGTCTCTCTGTAAAAGCAGATTACTCAAGGTTTTACAGGAAAAGAGTGAAAGCTGAAATGTTGCCTGAAATGGCATGAGATGTTGTATTTCACAATAACAGTCAATTTGATAACAGAAAATGCAACAGCCACAGGCGATCATGGCAGTCACGTTACTGTGCCTTTAAGTCTACTGGACTTACTCCTTACTGCTTCCATGCCACTGGAAAGGCTGGTTCCATTGTCAGACCTCTTACCTTTTTAGCCAAAGCCTTTGCTAGCAGAACTGGGCAGTAACAACTCTTTACTGCAACACCCACTTCCAAACGTCCTCGTTTCTTGTGCCTCTGGAGCTCTATTTTTGTGCCTAGTCTTGTCTAGGGTGGAGGAGTCTAGAAGGATGAAAAGTCTCACTGTCTGGCCCATCCTGGATTAGTCCCATTCCTGCATTTCCTGTACAAGACCCACTGAAGCGCTTAGGAACTGTTGGCAAGTTGGTCTGAAAATGCGGAGAGGGATGTTATGCTAAGTCCACAAAATACTTCTTTTCTAAGTTAATGAATAAAGAAAGATAACAAGGAGGCCAAAGCAAGGGCAGCACAGAAAGGTGAAATTCTACTACAACTGCATTACTGTTGTTGTGGTAATTTCACAGTATCCGGGAATTTATCAGAGTCTTGCACTGTGTGAAGGAAACGTTTGTCCTTGAATAATGCATCACCACATTTGCAGTGTTTTTTAAACAAGTCTTCCTGCCATCATTATTTCCTTTTATTCTCTGCTCTGAGATGTAATCGATTTTAATTGCAAATGGAATATTTTTACAATGTTTAAATAAAATGTATAAAAGATTTGATTCTTCAAAGTCCTGTAGCAGAAGGGAAAAAAGAAGTTCGCATGCAAACTAATACAGGAAAAAGCATCTGACTGAAAATAATTCTTTGCATAACCCTTTTGTTATGAAAAGAAGTCTATGGCATTAACAATTCTGTAAGGACTGTATCAAGCAGTTAATACTTGCTTTTTAAAGAATCCTCTCCCACCATATTTCAAGAATTTCCTCTAAAATAGGAGAAAAATGGAAGTTAGAGACTCTCAAGCTACTAGGATGTTTCCATCACCACAGAGGACAGTAACTGGAGGAGCAAAAGCACACAGAGTGGTATGTAATGAATAAATGTGTGATTGCAGTGAGAGATCATGTACAGCCTGAAGATGGTGGAGAATCACACGTTGCCTGGACCTAAGTGACAAAGCGTTTTCATCATCAAAGTCGTGTTGTAACGTCTCGTTCACCTTCTCCTTTCTTTCTTTTTCTTCCCCTCTAATCTGCCATAAACATGATTTAAACACCTTCAGTTTATCATCTAAACACCACTCAGCTGGAAGACATATAATGAAATAGCAGCATGATGCTAGCAAATAGCAGAAGCACACTAATTTAGAGACCACTGGACTTGTGAGTTATTTCCTGAGTGCAATGTCTGATAAAGAGGGTCTGATACCAAGTGATTCTTAGGAGTGATTATATTAAAACTCATAAAAATAGCAAGGGTCAACCCTTTTTTGCCAAAACAGATTTAGGTTGTTTCTACAAAATTATGTCTTTATTTTGTGAAGCAAAAAGTTCATATTTGCATCCTTCACATGGGATTATTTAGCCAGAGCTAAACACAGTAATAATAATAACCCTTATTTTTTGATGCTCCAGAGCTTAAAATATTAAAATATCACTTAGAACACTTTACCTTTCTCTTTGAGTCTATTCTCTTCCTGCCACCAGCCACTCCATGGCATTCTTCATAGCAAACATCTTTCCCTACACCTTATGCTATTGCACCAATATGGAAAAAAATTACACAGATTTCCAAACTCTATAATTTTAGAGATTAAGAGGCGGAGTAATGGAAACAGACTTCAAAAATCTAGCCTTCAATGCAGAGACAACCACAAAAATTTAAAGATTCCTTTTCTGTTTGGCTGTGTTTCATTAGGAGCAGTTAGATGGTATTTTCACTTTTGTCTCCATTTCCCAGTCAACTACAGTACAAAATCTGAAGCAAAGATACTGAAAAATTACTATTATCTATATAGATTAATGACAGCTTTCTTCAACAAAAATGGAATATTGTTGCCATATATAATCACATGTAGTTTAGTTTCTAACTTGTCAGTAACAGGCATTCAAACCAAATACTCTTGTAACAATATTGAAAAATTCAAAGTCCTCAAAATTTTTAAGATTTCAATTTGGGCCTTGTTTCTTTTCTTTTCTTTTTTTTTTTTTCCATTTCCCCTTAAGGTTGTTCATTTTAATCTTTGCCTTTATTTGCAAAAGCAGAGGAGTTAGAATTGTCATTTAGTACAATCCCATTTTCAGCAAAATAATGGCGTTAATTGATTAAAAACCTTTAAAAGCTTTTAAAATAACTTAATGAACTCAAAATGGCTATCTCAAGAAAATCAACATTTTAGAGAGAAAATTAATCATTATTGTGAAATCTTTAGAAAAGATCTGTAAGGAACCTATAGGAGATCTTCTGCAATAAAAAAGTAACCACCTGCATTATTTTTTTTACCTACCAAAAAATTATATATTATCTACTTTCTGCTTACATGCACTTACAAAAATAATTACATAGAAGTTGTTGGGATTTATTTATGGATTAGTAACCGACCATATGAGTAAGGACTGCACAAATTCAGCTCATAGGGCACAAAAGCAATAAGGAGATCAGGTTACAGTATGAAAGATTTTATGTTTTTCACATTTGATAATTCTAAATGTTGCCTAATAAAAAAGACCAAGACCATTTCGAACTCTTAAGGCAAAACTCCACCTAGTGAAGAAGAAAATTGCAAAAGAGATACAGATGGTAAGGAAGTTAAATTTGTCAGATTATTAATGTAAAGAAGGTGAATTTATCTCTCTTGGAGAATTGCTTTTGTTTTGAAGAAAACCATACATCTTTCCCTTTCTAAACAGGAGACTCCATCTGCAATCTCAACATGGCAATGCTATTTAATAGATTGTTCAAGGAGAATTCTAATATGTAATGAAACGCATTACCATTATTCAAGTTGACATGAACCCCTTAGATATCCTTTTTAATTAACCAGATAAGGCAGTGTAGGAGTAGTTTCATCCTGATGCCACAGCTCTACCTGAGCTTCTCAGTGATCTGATGTGACAAATGACTTACTAATTTTACCACACACCCACATTTAAAAGTGTACTGAAAAGATCAGCTTCTGTAACCCCTTAAATGGAGAGGACACATAGTTTTGAAAAGTTCATTGAAAAATCAGATATCAAGGTTTTGATAATCAAATACGTATAAAATGTAACACAGACTAGTTAAAATACTTAGATGTAGCTTGCACGTACTTCTGAAGGAGATGGATTAGAATTCAGGGAAGATAGTTCCTTCTCTAGGGCTTTAAAACTGGAAACTAAACTTCAGTCTCAATATTGCCCTCTGTGCTGACTTTCATATACTAATAAGGTGTTGATGAGCCCAAGAGCACAAGTGAACCGTGACAACTGCCTTCATCCCCCAGAGGCCTACAAGGTGTATGGCCATCCCTCCTCCTTCACCCCTTCCTCCTTCCTTTCTCCACGTTTATAAAGGAGCCATTCGGAATGGCGAAGACGTGAAACACCCTCCTTGGCAACAACATGAGAACGACATGCCTCCAGTACAAGAAATCAATGACATGAAATAAGTGCCATTATATATTAATACTACCTAGACTGGAATGAATAGTGGCTGGTTCAAACTGAGACTTCAGCAAGTCCTAAGTGAAACTGTGACTAATAAAGAGGCTGTTTCTCTTACTGAAAGGATGGGCCCCTCCGTTGTCAAATAAGCTTTGTCGTTCAGAGCAACCCGGAGGATCAAGTTTGCTAAGTGCTAAATATTTAGATTTGAAAAAGGGTTTGAAGGGTGAAAGAATGTCTTTGGATGTCTTTGGGATGCTAAGAAATAATCCTTTTTCTCAGAGGAGTCACCTCACAATGACTCACACAATACATTCAAAGCAGACTAATGTTAGCTGATAATTAAAATTAAATACAAAAGCTCCACCTTATATAAAATATATCAGCAGCTTATCACCTTATCAGGACACTTGAGAAAACAATACATGTATTATTCCATACTTTTCAGTGGCTTGCAGTTCACATTTAGTGCCAGTTCAAGGCTGTGAACCTACTCCTTGGTACATTCACCTGTTTGATGCCTGCATTACTGACAGACTTCTGCTCTATTTATCATCCAGAAAGACAACTCTATTCCACTGGCACAACACAATACTGATTATAATTTTGAGACATCATTTACAGGGAAACCAAAGGGAGATGAGGACTCTGCTAAGATCATCTTACCATCACTCTTCATTACTCAGTGAATATTTTTCTATTCTAGCATGCAATCCTTCAGAAACTAGTCTAGTCACATGACTTAACTATACATGAATTAACACAAGTAAGAAGCTGAAACACAGAATATGAATAAGAAACACTTTTTGAACAATTTTTGTCTCTAATATATAGATATTTGCCTCTGAGAACACAGTTGCCTTTCTTGAAAAGCAAACTCTCTGGACACTGGTATCACAACAGTGAGGAAAATGACTTTCTGTTTCTTAAGTGACCATGTAAAGAGGACATAGCCTTTAGGAACAACTGCTAACTCTGATTCCTCTGCAGTATCAAGGTATGTTTAGTCCACGATAACCAAAATTTATTAGGAAGTCATTCAGGATTATTCATTACATTATACTGAAGGTATTTTGTTATTTATTTTAATTTTATTTGTTTGTACTAACAGAGTAACTTTAATTATTATTTTTATTCAGAAACTATTTTACTTATTTCAGATTCTCCCTGGTGCTCAGCCCAGCATTCCTTTTTTGAATCCACAAAACATTGGTTTAAGGTAAACTAAGAATCAGGAACATATGACAGCCATATTTGTGCAAATCTTCTGAGGAGTTAGAAACAACCCACGATCACTCAAAACTTAAAGCCTTTTATATGAGGTTTTAGGCATGACCAAGATTTGATGCACAGAAATGGATGATTTTTTTTGTTTCAGTTGAAGCTAGGAATTGCATATGAACACAAATTTTGAAACAGCTTGGCTACATTATTTCTAAACTTGGGTTTATATTTATTTCAAGCTCCGGCTTCTGTATTTAGCTCGAATTTTGATTGGAATGATGTGAATGTAAGCTCACCAGAGACAACTGAGACAAGGAAGACTACCGAAGGTTGCCGTTCCCATTTGCAGAATATCTGCCCCCTAATTTGCTGTTTCCTGGAGCCGGTACCGAAAACGTGCGCGACCTCCTGGAGGCTGCAGGTCCGCGGGTGGGTAGGTTGTGCACCACTGCCATCTTCGGTACGCGGGAGGAATCGCCCGTGCGACGGTCATTCGAATGAAACATGTTGAAATAACTCATTTAAATATAATCAGATGGTTGAAATTTGACAGCAGAATGGAACAGATTTTTCCACTGTTTGCAATGCTTCAGAAATCAATAGACACAGCTTTTCTGTGCTGTATGCATATTTAAAAAAATATTTGGAGTTTGAAAATCCTTGCACAATAAATAGGAAAATTAAAATATCTCATATCACATTGCCAAATGATGGGGTAATAGACACAAACATATTGTTCTGCAAAAAACTGCTTTAAGAAGAAAAAGTATGAATTGATTCATTTAGTCAAACAGTGCTTGAACAGATGGTGTGATTAACAACTAGTATGTTAGCCATCTCAGGAGCTTACAGAAAAAGTAAACAAATGCCTTTGAAACATATCACTTTATTCCCCAAAAGGTATTTTCATTCATTTATTACAAATATGTGAAGATCTATATCTTTACGATAGAGCTATTAATATTTGGAACATAGTCATTGGGCATGTCTGGCAGATAAAATTGTTTAAGTTCTGCTTTTTAATGCAGCCTTGAAAACTTGAAAGTTCTGGGTTTCACCTCACCAACTGAACTTTCACACTGGTTACAACATCTGGAAAAAGTGGAGGAATATTCATCATTCAAACTTTAATGAGTGGTCTAGTATCAATCAGTAAGCACTGTATGAGGAGTTGCTTGAAATAGACCTGACTTTCATGTAAGAAATATGTTACATCATTTTAACAGGGCAAAAGTCCTAAAAGCAGCCTGAGGAGACAAGCACAGAAAATGCCAAAGGGATTTTTTCACCACCAGCAGGAGATGGAACCAAAAAAAGATATTGGCTTGTTCTATGCTTTAACAGTTCTCAGGTAATCATGACAGCCAGTATAAACGAGAACAAGCCTTTTGCTCACTCAGTTGGACAGGACTTGGAAGACTCTTCCTGCACTGTGTTTTGAGAAGTGCCCTGCACTGTTGCTATATATGACCTTTCTCTTTGGATCAGGTTTCAGTAAAGACATTTTGAAACAGAATAAAAAAGAAAAACAATTATACTAGCAGCACTGCGGAATAATACCAAGAGCATTGAGCAGGAGAATGGGAATAGAAACAGAATTCATTCTCATTATCATCTAGAAAATGTATCATATGCATAGTTGTATTCCACAGCAAGCCAGGTGTCAGGTCAGATCCAGAGGCCATGTGACTTTGCCAGTGTGTTGCCAAGTCCAAGCTAGGCACTGCCCCGTAGATCAAACTCAGAGCTGTGCTTGTGCCACCCCTCTGCTTTGTATAGAGCCTGAAGAATTTGTTATTTTTCCTTGCATTTGACCTCAGACTACCATAAACATGTTCAATCTTAAACCATGTACAAAATATTTAAGCAGAAAATTTAAATATGGTCCATAAACATAATCTTACAGCAACGTCTTTCCTTCAGTAATGAAGACTGGGTCATCCCTGGCTGAGGAAAGAAGTCGACTATATTCTTCTGATGTCTCATCATGACACCTCTTGGTTCTATTATTTATTCATCCAGATAGAAAAAGGAGATGTCAGTGTAATTAATATAGAAAGTGAGTTGCTGCCAGCCAGTTCAGTTTAGATAAATCTGTCAAAATCAGCAGAAAAAGATTAAACTAAAAATATATTTGCTTGATTCTAATGTAGCTGGCATATGAGAGGGAATCACTTTATCAAAAACATTTGTAAAGATTTGTGTCTGGTAATATTGCCTAACTCTGACAATGCATAGCTTATTTCAAGATGTCCTTTGCTGAAAAATGAGAGAATTCATTTAAGGTTTCCTCGTCTTCTCTCATGGTCTTTTCCTAACCTTTGTATTAGCCAGAATATCTGTTTCAGAAACAACAGTTTGAAGAAATCTTTGCTGTATATTAATAGAGCTGATTTTTTTTTTTCCCAGATGAGACCAAGAGACAAAGAGCACAGATCAGTGCATTGGATTGAATTTTCATTTTTTCATTTTCATAGCTCAGTTGTAAAAGAAACATGCAGAAAACACAGTAGTGGCTGGGATGATATTCTGGATTACGTGTGAAATCAGAATCTTAACCACCAAAGAAAAGTTCTAATTAACAATACATTATTCTATTCATCTACCTGGACTTGCGTAAGGCATTTGACACTGTTCCATATGACATCCTCGTCTCTAGAGAGCATGGATTTGATAGACGGACTACTTGGTGGATAAGGAATTGGCTGGATGGTTGCACTCAAAAAGTTGTGGTCAGCAGCTCGATGTCCAAGTGGAGAGCAGTAGCAAGTGGTGTTTCTCAGGGAACTGAGAAGTACAGTTTAACATCTTTGTCAGCAACATGGGCAGTGGGAGCGCACCTTCAGTTTTCCAATGGCACCAAGCTGTGAGATGCAGTTGACATGCAGCAGAGAAGGGATGCCACTCACAGGGACCCTGACAGGCTTGAGAGGTGGGACCATGCAAATTTCATGGAGTACAACAAGGCCAAGTGCAATGGCAGTTCAGGGCAATCCCAAACACAAATGCAGGCTGTGCAGAGAATGGATTAAGAGCAACTCTGAGGAGAAAGAATTGTGGGGCTTGGTTGAAGAGAAGTTCAACATGACCCAGCAATGTACCCTCTCAGCCCAGAAAGCCAATCGTATCCTGAGCTGCATCTAAACAAGTGTGGCCAGCAGGGTGAGAGAGGTGATTCTGCCCCTCTATTCTGCTCTCATGAGACCCCACCTGGAGTGTTGCATCCAGCTCTGGTTCCCCAACATAAGATGAACATGGACCTGTTGGAGCAAGTCTGGAGACTGAAAAGGTGCTCAGAAGGCTGGATTAAGCCTATTAAAACAGGATGAGAGAATTGGGGTTGTTCAACCTGGAGAAGCAAAGGCTCCAGGGAGAACTTAGAGCACCTTCAAGTTGCTGAAGGGAGCCTACAAGAGAGCAGGAGAGGGAGTTCTGTCAAGGGCATGCAGTGATAGGACAAGGGGGAATGGCTTTAAACTAAAAGAGGACAGGGTTAGATTAGATACAAGGTAGAAATTCTTTACTGTGAGGGTGGTGAGGCACTGGAACAGCCCAGAGAAGCTGCGTATGCCCATCCCCGGTAAGGATGGTTGAATCCAGGAAAGGTTGAATGGGACTTTGAGCAACTTGGTCTAGTGAGAGGTGTCTCTGCCCACGGCATGTCTGTTGGAAATAGATGACCTTTAAGCTCCCTTCCAACACAAACCATTATATGAGTCCATGATTCTGTGGTTATTTACTGATAAAAAGACCTCACTACCTTCACGTCTTTCAAGCTTTCCTTTGCCATGATGCACCAGTAAATTGACAACTACCTCACTTATTAATATTGTCTTATTATTTCTTTTTTCTTTTTTTTTTTCCGTTCTGTCCTTTGTCTTTGCTGATTAGAACTTTTATCTTTAGAGTGCAGGGATTATCTTCTTGATGTGTGCTGATAGGGCACAAACCCAGGGAGAATGTGTAACTGAGGCTCACAGGCACTTCAGCTATAAATTCATGTTTTAAAATACGCAGATCTAGAATTGTACTCAAAATGTGAGCTGCACAGATGGTGATATTATGCACTAAGTCTAAAAACAATATACAGGGGAGCTAGAGATAGAAAGCATTATCTGAACTCTGATCTGAACAGAGAGAAGACAGTCATTGTGAGGTGGTATTAAAGTTTTCATACTTCATATAACTAATATTTTTGGGGGTTTCCACTGCTGCATTTTTACTTGGTAGAATGGAATTTTTGCTGCTGTGTGATATAAAAGTGCTTGACTAAATTTTTAAGTGCCCTTGGTAGTCTTAAGAATATGCTATTAAATAGCTGACACATCAAATGCAAACCCCCACTAAAGTTTACTGCTCAAAATTGCACATCAGTGATGTGCAAAGATGAGGGAGTGAAAAATCCCATTTTAATACATAGAAAACCAAGTGCACATGGTCATAGCTCAAGAAGCATATGAAGAAATCAAATGTCGGAGATGAAAAATTCCCTACCAGCCACCAACTCCATTAAGAAAATTTCCAGTTAGGATGTTCTCCTGGATCACAACTGCAATAGCTCAAGTAAGGAGATGAGTAGTGAATAATTTGCAGCTTACACATTAAAATAAGTGGTGTCGATCACTTGGTAGAAACTTAAGACTAGTTCACAGGGCTGAAATGTATTACTTTTCATCCTAAGGTAGTATCCAAACCTCATTTATGTATCAGGACCTTACTTTAAAATGAATCATAAAAATTGACACAAAATCTATTATTCTCTAGAGTATATTGGTTCAAAAGTGAAAACATTGTGAACTTGTGGGTTTGGGCACTACCATGACTTTCTGAGGTTTTAAAAGCTGGGGAAAATCAAATTTTTACATATTTCCCTACTAAGGAAATTCAGCAGGCATTTCATGTGCTCTTTTGTAAGATATGTTGGAACTAGATGATCTTTAAGGTCCCTTCCAATACTTTCTGTGATTCTATGATACTAAAAGAAAAGAAAGAAGGAAAGTAACAGAATTGGAAAGTAATCAAATCATTCACTTGCACTATAATGAATCAAACTTCACCTTTGCTAGTCAGATCTTCCTGGGCTTTCTTTTTAATAATGGGAAAATTTTAAAAGTCCCTTAGAAGTGCTGCTCTTTCTCTGATTCTAAAGGAACTTGTGTCTCCTCAGTCTTTATATAGAAAAGCAAACAGGATTAGCCTAGCAAGGGCTTCACTCGTTGGTGTACATTTTACTATTGGAATGTTTGCTTTTTCTAGAACTTTTCTATCTCCCTTTGCTAAACAAAATAAAACAACAACAACAAAACCCTCCAGTTTTCCTTGTTATTATACTTTGGAAGTAAAACTTTGTTCCCCTGCCTCAGCTTCCTTCCTTTGGCAACACAGGACATCAGATTTTCATTTCTGAGAGCTGAAGCTGTGTTCTGCATAGTAAATACCACGCAGATTTCAAGTATGTTTATGTGGTAGTTCTTTACTGTTCTCTGGCCAGGACTACTTCTGATTTCTTGCTATGATCCAGAACTCATAACTTGCTTGCTACCACCACGGTTTCCCTAATGCTCAGATTGGCAACTATAGCATAGGTAGGACTGCTAAATGTTCATGGAACCTTACCTGCCTCCTTGAGATAAACATTCCTGCTATGTGAATTTGGAACCCCTGAATCTGAAGTGCACTTACTGCTTCCTATTCCTACCTACATTCCAGGCCTATATCTAAGAGTTCCGCTGCAGTGGGGAAATTCACTTCGAAATCTGAAGTGTCATTTCATTCCTGTTGACAGAAAAGTTGAGCAATAAGCACCAGTCTTTAGTATTATTTTATAATAAAGCAACTTAAAAAAAGGGAAATGTTTCAAAAATTTTCTCATTTCCTGGATGACTGTAGTTTTTCTGCTTATTTTGACAATGAGCTAAAATTCATCTTTCTTCTTCCCTACAAAAGTGTATTCTGTCTAAACAAACATAAATTACTTTAAAATGAAAGAAATGAAATAAAATAAAGCAAACAACCTTGTTTTAAAACGCAGCTCTTGAAGAAGCCTGGAGTCAGAACAATATTGCTGCTAGAATTAAGAAGAGATTTCTCTGTCTTAACTTTCTGTGTCCCTGTAGTTCACCACCAGTCTCATGTGTAGTGTTTCCAATACCATGCAAGACCTCTTCATTCTTGCATTTACACAGAGCAGTCAGCACTGACTAAACAGTTTCTACCAGCACAAATTTTGCCTGAGAAGCTGCACAGCACAGGAACCCCCTGGGCCACCCCAGTGAGTGTGGAGGGACCTGCGTTCCTGACCAAACACCGTGGTCACTGCCTGCTCCCTAGTGCAGTGTGTTACCCTGCCCTCTTAGTCCCCAAACCCCAATTCATCTCTCAACGCACTGTGTACTCTCTAAGCTAAATTGAGAATAAAGCATATTTAGTTGCTTCCCTTTGTTTTGCTCCATTTTAGGAAAAAGTCAATGAGTACTGTATGTATGAAATGGAAGAGCAGAGAAATATCCCACGAACACAAGTATTTCTCTCCTACCTTTCTCTTTTCCTTACACAAATCTAAAAGCCACTTGAAGTTCAAAGACAATTTGTTTTTCCCAAGAACAAAACAAAAAAATCAAAATACCCATTGTAATTTAATTTTAAAAACCTAACCACTCTGCATTATCCCCCTGAGCACAGTGCAATCATGCTCCTTCGCACCGGAGTCAGCTGCAATCTGCAAAGGGAAACACGATCTCTGATCTCCACCGTTAAGTTCAAACTTTCCTTCAAAGTGCTGTTGTTGTGAACAGACACCTGCAGGCAATTGTGTAAGCTTGAGTTCAGATTAGATCCAGCTCTAACAGTGCAGGAAGTCCATCACTTAGTTTAAGTTCATACACTAGATCACTAACAGAAGTTTATCAAATTTCACAGGAATTACAGCCAAATAATAGCCAGCTTTATTAGCTCATCTTCTTTGTCTTGTGAGGGAATCTGGTTGAGTGGTACTGCTGGAGCATGTGTGTTTGGCATGAAATCAAGCTGATCTACCATTCTTCCAGGCTTCTGAGTTGACAAAAAGAAAAACCAACAAAGCTGTAGGTACATACCCAAGAGCAGTTTCAATTTCAAAATCTGCTCACACAAAATTCAGGATCACAGATGACTTTCCATAAGCTAAAAGCCATACCAGAGTTCAGTGACTCCCACACAACAGAGCACAGCAGATCTAACATCTAACTCCTGCTCTGGAAGCAAAAGCATCATGTCTGCATCACCATGGCACTGAGCTGAGGCCAGGGCTTACAGCTGAGAGTCAAAGATTTCACGGAAGTGCAAAATCACGCTAATGCAGCTGCTCGGTTTTTAGGTTGGTCAGCACTGGTTCTGGGATATCTGCACTGCATTTAATTGCACAGTGCAGACGTTCCCTAAGGAACCTGTCTTCCCTTTATTTTCAGTCCCTTACGTCTTTGAACACAGTAGGATTGTACTGACATCCACTTAACCATCCAATATAAAGAACTGTCTGATTATGTGGTCTCCAGATATGAAATTCATATAACGCTGAGTGAAATTTTCTTAGGGGGATAACAATTTTAAGGAAACTTGGATCTGTACTCTAGACCTGTAGTTACTGGTAAAATAATGGAGGACCTGACAGTGAAACCATTGCTACATCTTCAATGATCAATCAACTAGATTGCCCAATAATAAACTAGATTGTCCAAGGGCAAAAATGACTATACAGCATAATTGATACTTTACAAGAAATACTGTGTCTCCACTATTATGGACTAAATACTGCTTAAACACAGTTAAAATAAGAGACTACTTTTATGAAGACATGGAATATATAAATTTGCAAATACAAAAAACCATAATTATTATTCCAGAGGCATCAGAGCTTGTTTCAAGGAAGTTTATAAAGGCTGCTGCTAATATTGAAAAATGCAGTATGAAAAATGCAAAAACAGTGAACCATTCTTTTGAAATAAACATACCCAATGTTTACACAGACCTTCAGATGCCAAATAAAACCCAACTTCCCTAGACATATTCTCATTCTAAAAATTAGAAGTGATTGATTACACCACTTCTAGGGAACAGCAGAATCAGTCTGTGGGAGGAGGATCCAAATGTCAAGTTGACTAATCTGTGGAAACTTTGGCATCCACATCAAGCTAAGCAAAAGCTTTGGAATAAGCTACATTTCAAAAATTTTAAAGTTAATACTGTAAAATTGTTGCTGTAAAATCAGCACTTTAAAAATCAGTGGAAAGCCAGCTGGATACCACTACTGCAACTTCCTGTGGTAAAAACTTACTGTAAGTAATTCAAGGATATTATCTCTGCAACTTTGTTCACCCTGTACACCTTTGAAGCAGAATGGAAGTGCTTCAGTAACACTGTATACACAGCTCTGAACACCCTGGACATCTTTGAATACATTGGACTTGACACTTTGGGAACATCAAGACGAAAGCAATGAATATGTAGGAGAAACAAAGAAATGTCTGTCTGGACATTTAACTTGGGTGTTCTAAGGTGTTTTAGCAGAACCTGACAGGGCAGGGCCTGGTGCAAGTAAAGACCAAGGCTCCCCATCAAATTGCAGCAGAAAATTTGCAGAATGGTGCTGCAGCTGCTGCTGGGAATGTCAGGATTCTTCTGATAGCAATCTCCTCTCCAGTATGTTCTCTACCGCTGGATCACTGCTATCTTCCTAAAGAAGATTTTGTTTTCTCATCCTATTTTCCAGATACCACATGAATGATTTCACAAAAGCATCTTAGTTCTCCTGTCTTATCAGCTGGAAGAGAAGGAAGAAGACATTCAGTTTTGGCAGTTTTCCACACTTGCCATTTCCTCACATGGTAGCAGTCAAATGTGTCGCAATGGAATAATTTGCATCTGTGTATTAACTAGTGGTGCAATTATTCCCTTAAAAGAGTCTTGCACAGGTTGTTTTCCAGCCATAAGCGCTGTTTTGAAGTACCTTAATCTAGGTAGAATTACAGTTTAAATATCTTCTACCAATATTGATAGCATAGACTGTAACTGACAATCCTCACTATCTCTAAATCTCTGTAGACATCACATTATAATGCCTCACTCTTGCCAACGTTTGCTCTTGCTACATTTTTTCAAGCTAGCAATCATCACACTCTGTTGGGATAAGAACCAAGGATATTTGATTTATTCAATAATTCATAAAGAAAAAAGTTCTAATCCAAAGCAAACTTTAGGTTTTCTATATTTACCCCTTAATCTCTCACTTACACTGGCAGGAAATAGGTATATTTTTGCCATCAGAAAACAGCAATGTCAAAGCAAAGCTCGGATGATACAGTTGGTGCCTTTACAATTGCTTTTATACTGCTGTTTTAAAAGTTGGCTGATCCATTGTTTGTATCATTGCTTTGATGCAGTGAATGATCAAGACCTTGCTGTTCCAGCTAAGGAATACACCCCAGAGAAGCACACTGTCATATTAGAACTGTGTCACTTTGCCCCCGTCCAGGGAAATGACCAAGCTTTTCCATGGTATTTTACTATGGGCACGTTACAAAGACCAAACCATTTTTGTTGTGTGCTGCAGCTCGTTAGGCACTTCAGAGATCTAAAAATATTTTTTTTTACAGCAGCTGTTATATTTTACATATTTTTTAAAAGAATTGTGTGTGTAAGTAACATAGTCAAATGAAAAACATATGTCCACAGTTAATAGTATACAAAAAGAGCACTATGTATATCACCGAGAAATGAATAACATAAGCTTTGGTTATTGGCTTAAATGAATACTTTACAATCATTTTCCCCCATAAAAGGTGTGAACTCTGAGGGAGGGGGGGAGTACTGCTGGGAATGGTGCCCTCTCTCATCTTAAAATGTGTGAGAATCCAAACAGATTATTTATATGCAGCTTCTTGTATTGATTACATTATGCTACATACTGTGCGATTCAATAGGACTCCTAAAAATATATTTTATAAGAGCTTATGGTTTGTAATGGCAGAATAGCAAAAGGTTCAGCTCTCACCATAATCTGAAGGCTCAGGATTTCCACTCGAATTCTTGACAGCTCAGAAGGAAGGCTTTGCAGCACACACTGGCATACACGTACTTGGGGTTCTGCCCTGAAGGTCCTTTGCAAACCAAGACAAAACGCTGCCAAGATTTAAGTCTCTGATCTCCCAGAGTTCACAATGTTGCAAAACAGGATGAATAAATTATTAATAAAATGGACAAACAATGTTGACTGAAGAAAGGAAAGCATTTTATTCAGGTTTTCTGTGCCACATTAAGGATTTGTGGAACTAACAGTGGCGTGATGGGATGGCAAGCTCTGGGTCCATCAGTTATGTAGAAAGGCCTCTCCACCCCAAGGCACATTGGCAGGCAGAAGGATCTCATCATTTCTTCACTGAAAGAAAGGAAGAATCACTAGAGGGCTCCCAAACTATTTAAAGGGACATTCTCCTTCCTATAATGTGCATAGGATAACATGAGTTAAAGAAAATACTTCAAGGATTCTCTTTTTACTTCTCTCGTTGGCTCAAATATTCTGTCTTTGTGTTCAAATTCTCTCTTTCTGGAGGAGAGACTGCAAAAATCACTTTGAGGGTGATATAAAGTAGGAGGGGGGAAGCTTTCAGATAGATTTAACAACTGGAGGATTGGCACTGCTGTCATTGGCTGAGCAGAGAGACAGAAATGAGAAATGTGACAAGGAATCGAAGTTGGAAATGTAGCTGAAGGCTGAATTTATACAGCTTGCAAAGAAAGGACAACATTCTGTGGGATGGGACCACCATAATTTGGTAAACTGTCCTATTTCTAAGCCACTTTCCACCCACTAAATTGAAGCACCTTGGTTTTCTTCTGCAATTTTTGAGGAGTCAAGGCGTCTCTAAGAAGTACACATTTGCTTGTACGTTCGTGTGTGAATAAATACATATATACATGTATACACACTCATATATAAAAGTGATCTTTAGGGAAGTCACCACTTTGTGGAAAGGACAGAAAATGACTGACTACTGACTTTAAAAGGAATCACCTAAAATTTTCCCTTCACTAACATGGGCTATAACCTGTTCTCCTCCAAGTCCTTTGGGCAGGAGAGACCTTGCTTCCTAAAGAGACACATCTCTTTCTCTATGAGTTATCAGCAAGAAAATACAGGTAGTTTTCTTCCAATGCTACAAATTACTAGTGCTTTTCCTCTATTTAGGCCATGTTTAAGTTGCTGCAGTACATGTTCTTTTAACTTGACCTACAGGAATTTTGTCCAAATTATTAGTTATTTTAAATGAAAGTTGAAAATCCACCTGTATCTTTGGACTTTGCTACTTCCTGAGAGAAAAAAAGGCAAACGCCTTACTGTAAAATAAGGAAAAAGACAAGCTGTCTGTCTTCGGCACATGAGCTAACTGAGCATGAGGACTTTAATGGTTTTGACACTTTACTATTGTTACAATTAGAGGAGAAGAGGTGAAAGAATTTATTTTTTTCTCTGTTACTACGCAACTCTTGTTGCTCCAAACATACCCATTGTGGAAAGCTAACAGCCTACTGAGAGTCTCAGCTTTTTGTGCCGTGGTCTCTTCACAGGCTTGCTCCTCTAGGTCATGCTTGTGTGAAAATCTTCCTTAGCAGCAGTCCAGTTTAGCTGGATTTTTTTTTTTTAAAGTCTCAAATTGATTTCTAACTGGTACACTTTGAACTTACAAGAAATCAGAATGAGGAAGGGAAGTCTGAAGCTATCAGACTTCTGTTGTGGTGGAAAAAGAAATATTATGACAAGCAGATATCAGAGATCAATAAGCTGTTTTGAAGTCTAGGAATGAGATCTGAAAGGAACAATTTTATGTTTGACTCTGAGATTGTTCCTTGTGCCTTTCTGCTTTTGGACCTTCTGTGGGCTCTGGCAGTATTCTTCTAAGTCATCCTTTAAGAGGAATGAAACCTTAGCACATACCAAATAAGCTCAACGGTAAAGAAGTGGTATTGTAATGCAGTGTATCTGGTATATGATTCAGAAATGGAGCATTTACCTCTATTAACATTAAAGTTGTCATAATTATGTTTTGCAGTTAGTGCTCCGTTAAGATGAATGGGAAATTTCACATCTGCCTCGGATGCCACTGTTTCAGGCTATCTAAATGCAGACTACCTGAGATAATGACATTCTAATTTTCCTTTTCATTTCCTTGAAACTGTACAACATCCTACATTCACTTTTTATCAGCCTGACAACAGTAATTTCACTTTCTTTTTTCAAGTTCTGCTCTCAGTATGTCCATTCTACCAAAGGCAGGATGCCTGACTTAAAACATCGGGGAAGTAGACAGCTGCCTACTGTAGTGAGAGGATAAGGGGACAGGAAGCAGCAGATTCACCAATGTTTTAACAGTTCTTATTTGCCGTCAGGAATTGTTTACTTTTACAACTGGTGTGCTAGTGAGAGTTATGCCTCTACTTTCCTTAGTATTCTGTTGGAGAGTGAAGAAGTCAGCAGAGGTAACTGGTAAATAAAATAGTCATCCAGTGTGGATAAAAATCCAGAACTGTTTGTGTCCACATCATGCGCTCTGCATCACTATATACTCTTCAAATGTAGCCTCCTATCACATACACTGTGTATTTCTATGCTGCAGCATCTATTTTGATTGCAAACCTCAGGTATCTTGGGGCATAGTTTTTGTGTCCTTTGTACAGTAATGAAGGACACTGATGATAATAATGCTGTGCTACTGAATATGGTCCTAAGTATGTAGCTGCTTAATTACCTTAATTTATAGCCTGTGTTTCTTTTGTGCATTCTTTTAAATGCATCTAGGTCCAAGATTTTCAGGACTGACCAGAAATAATTCTGTATTAGCTTGTAAATATTAATTTGGAATATTATATTCTTCCTCTGTAGTTCTTGAAGTTGTTACATCTTTGTGTCAGTTCTCACTTGAGGTATTTGTCTTCCAATTACAGTGTATCTCTGTAACCTTTCAGTGATTTCAAAAGCAGTTTCATTGCCACTGTAAAGGAAATTATTGACAATTCATAACCTGTTATAATTCCTGCTCCACCTGCCATTCTCTTACTCCCTTGACTATTGTGAACTTCAAGAAGACTGCTTTTTAAAAATCTTTTACCATCTGCTGTATACTGCTTAATGCTTGATATCCTGTTAGGGCTTCTTGAACCAATTTTTGCAGTCTAGTTCTATTTGCATTTTTCAAGCTGAGCCAAGAGACAATTAGATAGCAGACAATTTGTTGAGTCTTAGTCCTTCCCTACTGAGCTGGGAATGTCATGCTTAAGTATTCCAGGTAACTAGGGAGGCTTTAGTTGTTTCTAGTCATTGTCTAGAGTTGTATTTGTTTGCGGCATGATAATGACATTTTGAAAAACAGTATTTGTGCCGTACTTGAAACTGACTGTATCTGGTAGTATTAATTCCTTTTTCTATAAAACCATACCACTGTTCTCTGATACAGTGTGCTGTTATTTTCCTTTATTTTGTAACTACAAGAACTCTTTTCCTATAGTGCCAAAATTATTTTCCATTGGATTTTGAATCTCAGACTAGCCATGTGCAACATCATGGTATGAAATTAATAAATAGCTGTTTCTGCCACCTCCAATTCATCCACGCAATAATAGAGTATTATTCTATTATTCTATCTTTCATTCCAAAGTGTCCTGCTGGATACTCACCACAACAGTCAAGACACCGTAAGGATCTAATTCATGAGTGGGGATGGTTTCAGATGAGGTAGATTCACTGTTTTGCATCCCTCTTTTTCTTGCTTCTCTTAGAGATTCCTACCCTGACTACAGAGCTGGCTCTGCTCCTTGCAAAGCAGTAGTTGAACTGCTAAAGTTTATTACACAAATGCCAAGCTCTTATTTGCAATTCTGTAGCTGTTACATCAGAGTCTGAACTGTTCCTGAAGTGTGGGTAGGGAACTACTGCAGCCATCCCAATATAAGATAGCCCATCCTTGCTCATGACTCAGTCCACAGCCATTTCTGGTGAAGAAGAGTGTCAGCTAACACATTTCAACCAGCAAGGAGCATAAATTTTCTTGAGGAAAGGCCACACAGATAAAACAGAATTTAGCTTTTTATAGTACATCATAAAGGATCACTGCTGAGTATACTGCATGGAATCTTTTGGCTTGGAAATTTGAAAACTGACTTGATTATACTAGGATTATCCAGTGCCAGAAAACTTAAAAGGCTCTGAACCATATATAAATTAACAGGACACTATTCAGTCGAACATCAAGACACAACCTTCCATACTTTCTAATACCAACCTGTGGCTTTTCTAGATGTAGCTTGTGTATTTTACCTGGAGTTCTGTTTGAGTGCAGTAGAAATAGGCCATTACCTTGACTCTTCATCATCTGAGACTGGCTCTCTGATGCTCCAGAGTCTTCAGAGGAGCAGAGAAGTACATACAAGAAAACACGTCTCCTGGTATGATGCTTTCATCCCTCGCCATCCTAGATTGATGAACAAGTACTGCAAGGTCAGGAACTGATTTCCTTTCATTGAACCTGTGGACCTTTGGATATATTGGTGTATGCTGTAATGCTGTACGTTTTAGCACAAAGGTCAGTCTAGTCTATAAACATAAACACCTATATAACACCTAAACATAGGAGAAAACAATCAAGATGCCTCCCAAAAAGAGGGGGGGGGAAAAAAAAAGCAAAAGCAAAACCCTGAAATAAGTCAACTTCCTATGGCAAATAATAAACTTACCATAGCAAACCAGCAATCAAGAAAGACTGTTCAGGGAACACTGCAACACTGTCTGGCTTGCCACTGCGAATATTAAAATTGTATCTTGTTTGTTCTTATTGAATTCAAAGATCTCTATGTAGTGATTGTAAAGTAATGGGATTTTTTGAAAGAAAACATGATTCATATGGTCACCTTCACATTCTAATAGACATGTGCCAATTAGACCCAGAATACTGGCTAGTCATTTTGGCTAGAAGTGTATTACTTAGTTGAGAACTGTGTAAATAATGGAATTTTCAGATTGACAGATGAATCACATAACCAGAGACATAATTAATTTTGTGTTGTCCTAAACACAACTTAGTACAATTTCAATAATAATTTCAATAATAAACAATTTCAATTGTCCTAAACCAAAACATTTTTCTCCCTTTCAGGATTCTTTCATTTTAATAGTTTCTTTGTATTAAAAATACAGCAATTTTTAAGGGGAAATACTAAAGCTAAAAATCCATTTTTAAAATTGTGACTATATTAAAAACCCACTGAATTTTCTGTCTTTCTTTTCCTTTTCCCCAACTTTTTTTCAAATGAAACTGTTTACTGAATTTAACTTACATTTATGAACAATGTTGTCATGCCCAAAGTCATCTCAATGAGCTGCATTCAGTCAGCTCCTCACCTGCTCTGAGCTGGGTTAGATTAAAATGCTGGAAGTCAGCTAGAAATCTCAACCATTGCACAATGATGGAAATGTTTTTGGCAAGTGGTGATAGTGTAGACATCGCCAATAAGTGCTTCAAACTGGACGCTTTGTCTCTTAAACCCCCATTAACACTCATCAGTATTTGATCTTTCTTTAGCAGCATTTCTTTCTTTCCAAAGTACCCCACACAAAGCAAAAAGAATCTTTGCTTGACTTCTGTCTGATCGGGCCCCAACCTCCTGCTTCCTTTTGGAAAAATAGAAAGGCAGTATGAAAACAGCACAAACTTCCTATTTATTTTTTTTTCCTAGCCTTATCTTTGTTCTGGGGTTTTGGGGTTTTTTGTGTGCTTTTTTTTTCCTCTTTTTTTTTTTTTAATGAAGCTAAATAATTTCTTCTCAAATTCTGCCTTGTTCCTCTTCCATATGTTCCCTGCCTACGTAAATACCTTTAGCCTCTTTATTAATTCTTTGACAAATGTGTTTAGACCTCCTTCTCACTGTTCCTTTTTTTCTAGCAGGTTTTAATCTAATCTAATGGTACTTAGGAGCCAGTTCAGGTCCAGCGGAAGTTTGTGCCGCTGTCCTGGCATTAGTGGAGCAATATAGCTTATTCTGGGTCTTGGTTTGACCCTCCCTTTCTCTACAGTTAACACTTTCTTTCTGCAGCTCTCCTCCCACCAAGGCTTGAATAATAAAACATGCTGCAAAGCAGTGGTGTTCCTGAGAGTTAGCATTTGGGGTAGCAGATGGGGTGATAAAGAAACTGTTTGTGGGGGCGGGGTATGGCCCCTATTACTCCACACCCACTACATGTATTTTTAGCCATTAAATATAATGTGGAAATGTAATGCGTTTTAGAACTGTATTTTATCAATATATTATCCCCTTAAGTACAGTACTTTATAAATATTGATAAACTTGATTATAAACAAACTCATTGCTAATTCCTGGAGAACAGTCATCATGATGTGGCAGTGTTTACTGAAGTGGCGATTGGCATGAAGCTGTGCTGCAAAGGATATATTTCTCTGGGTTAACAATTTGCTAGAGGACGTATCTCTCTGCATATATTCAGTTTAGTGGGTCTGCACAAGTATATGAGAAAATAGTATTTCACAAACAAATGCTAATGTTTACATAATATCCCATGTAAGAGGCGTGCTAGTATTTCTTCTGATTCTCTGTATCTCTAGTTATATCAAGTACTAGTTATGAGACTAATATGAAGAAAAATAAACTGGCTGTACCTCTCAAAAATATTCTTAGTGAAAAAATGCAATACCTATTTCTATAATTTTTATTCACATTAGATATAATTCAAAATTAATGCAAATGACAACACACATTGAGTAGAAAGTGGGTGCAATACACGACCGTTACGATTTGGTATTGCCTTACAGTCAGTTTTAGCACTTCACAGTGATGATGCAAGGTGAACAAAAAGCAGCCCTTGAAATGATTCCTCACCCCATAGTGAGTCCCTCTGAGCAGAGATTTCCTACCAAGCAAAATACAGGTCAGCATGGGAAAAACACCGAATATGATCTGATAGAAGCAATACCCTGAATAACATAAAAGGCTAGTCACAGGAAAAATCGGAATGCTGTAACAATTCTCATTTTCACTTTCTTTCATAAAAAAAAAAAAAAATTACAGTAAGTTCCTTCCTCTTTGCTTCTATATTGCAGAAATTTGCATCCTGGTATTTTGTTATTTCTAACAAATTTTCTGTACCACTATTTAAAATCAAATAATTTTTATTATCAAGGGGGTAAAAAAGCTTATTAAAACCCCAAACTCTTTAATTATTCTCTTGCTTTTTTATTTCTTATCATACTGTAATTTCTTATTCAGCTAAGGCAAATTATTTTCCTGAGAAGAAAACTGCTTGGAACTTAAGCAAATTATGAGTAAGTAGCTTACAGATTTTTGCCCTCTCTGTTTTGCTTTAACTTACATTTCAGATTAAAAGCAATATCATACATTTTACTTTGTATCAAGTGAGGGCCTTTTATTTACAGACTAGTGAACCATTGACATTTTCTGAAAATTCAAAAAATGTGACAAGGTATTACAGTAAGGTAATAATTTGCATTTCCTCTTAATAAAACAGGTTGCAGTTTCCCATGTACTGTGCCTTTGTGTTTCTGCACACAGTAGGAACATAGGACACTCTGATCTCCAGACACAAGCTATGAAACCGGTTAATGCATTTATATAGCAACATTTTTCATATAAAAATGTTTCTATTTCATTCATTTTTTCACATATCCTCTGATTTTAAGGATGAAAAAAAAGGAAATAAAAAAAGACAAAAAAGAAAAGCTTTGCTAGTTTATGCAATTACTATTGTCCTACTGTTATCATTAGATATGGACAAAAAGCAGTCAGGACACATAAAAATGAGGCAAACAGATTTGTTTTGACAGACTATTATACTACAAAAATATTTTTGAATGTAAGCTGCAGCAAAGTGCTTCAGTCTTAGAAAATGCAAACCCTGAATACTATATTCACTAATGTTAAAGGAAAGTATGGAGAAGTGAATATAAAACATTCTTTTTGGGTTTTGCTAAATAGGCAAGTAGCAGGATAGCCTAACAACTTACTATTGAAAGGATTTCTTAAATGTCATAATTTTCACAAAATTACAATATTTCTTGCATACACTGTGAAGTGACCACCCTTTATTTTGCAATCAGAGAGCAGAGCTGGCAGAACTGAAGTGGTTTGGCAGCTGCAGAGATGAAACTGAACTGAACAAACAGTTTCTTAAGTGATGCTTGGATAGAAGAATTTGGAAACAGTTCAGCTTTTTTTAAAAAAAAATCATTTAAATGTGTGAATCCTGCTTGTTACATTCTTGGGAGTAATTTCTATATATATGGCACAGCAGTTATTATACCGCTAAGGAAAGAAAAGTATAAAAGTATTAGAATAAACTCCTGTTGCAGAAAAAGCGCAGCTCTTTTTAGAGAGATAACTAAAGTTAACACATACAGGCAACAATATACAGTTTTGGCAATATTTTTATATACCAAGTTACCAAGAACAATCACTTCTTATTTCTTTTATTCCAACCCAGGGACACAGTTGTGCATACTAAAGGAATCTTTCTGTGCTGGCTAGATTTGAACCTCTGAACACCCATGTTCAGCAAAAGTGGCTGGGAGGGCATGCTGAGAGATACTTGCTTTGAGAGTTTTACATGAGCTTTCCATCAAGGGCCACAAGCGGCAGCTTCGTCAGCCACTTTGTAGAGCAACTTCCCGAAAAACACAGAGCTCAACACAGAGAAATATCATATTACTTTCTGCAACAGGAGCTATCTCGTGTACTTATCAGTGAATCCAGTATTTCATAGGGTCAAATGTCCCTACAGTTTCATAGCTTCAATGCTTCATTTTTATCAACATCAGCTCTTCAAAATATGCACATTCTGAGCTTTTCTGATTTCTAAAGGACAGGCATAATTTGTTGCTTAAATTTTCTGTTTTCTGGAGAGTTCAAAAAGACGAAAATTAATGTCCTTGCAAAGAATATCTTTATCTCAACAACAGCTTCTCATTCAGCATGAGGTCTTCAAAGCAAATGAAGATTTTGGTTTTGCTGGCATTTAGTCTGCCTAACCAAGGCAGCCAACTGGCTCTGGTTTTAATACATAAAAGATTCTGTTGATTTTTATTTTTTTTGCCTACGTCCACCATATTGCTGGAAAAGAAAAAAATGGCTCTTCAAATGAGGTTCATTAATTTTAGCAGCAATAATAGAAACATTATCAGTGTTATGGACTGAGGACTGTTTATTCAACATCCAGTACTATGTACTAATGAATAGTGTGATTCTGTGATTCAAGGAGATAGTCTGCATATATTTGCCGATCCAAAGACACAGGTAACAAACACACAGTTGACATGAACCAAGGGCCATGGAAAAGGCAGGGTCAAAGTTTGCATTTTTTCACTTATGCTAGTCAATAAGAATTTGTGTGCCTCAAAAATATAAGGGCAGGCCCAGCAAGTGTACTTTGTCATGTGCAGTCTAATATAAAGTCATTATTCTTCAATGAATTTATAGATAGTGAATGCATAATATCTTCACTGAATATGTATTATATATATGTTTTTTAAATACACACATATATTCTGTTAATATATTCAGTATCTCATTTTTCATGAATTGTGGATTACCATGCTTTCTATCTCACATTCTTCAATACAACAATCCTAACTCTAAATATTTTTCCATTAACAGAACTCACAAGTAATTCCCTCTATTCCATATTGCATTCTCTGGAAGTCTTCAGTAAAATTTAATATTAGTTATTATTTCCCTCTGATATTTTAAATTTTCAGTTTCAACCAGCTTTATGAATATTGCATCCCTTTTAAATTTAAAAGCTGAGGGACAGCTATTGAAAATTTTTTCTCAGGAAGAATGTGCTACAATCCAAGCCTAAATCTATATATAAAAATGTGTTTTAAAAGCTTTCTTCATCTCAGTTTGCTGGTCTTTTTACCATCACATACCAAAAGACAGAATCGAGAAATATACAGCACAAGCAAACAAGAAAGAAAAAAAAACAAGCAGAAATTAAATTACTAACTTAGAGAAACTGCAGAAAAATGCACCAGGTTCCTGATAGTGTTGGGGTTTACATGTGTGCTTAATTGTAAAACATGTACTTGTTCTGTGTGTCTGGGCTGTCACCTATATTCTTTTTCCCATCTCAGTCAAGTGCATGTTAAGTAGGTTTGGGATGGGAAAACTGGCAGATTTGTTGTCAAGGTTTTCTGATAATTCTGCTGTACTGTATCTTTGCACATGTACTTTTGTGTAGTGGAGGATAACAATTTTCAAAATGAATGCACTCATTTTCAGGAGCATTGTGTAAAATAGACTATAGTGATGTCAAACAACAACAAAAAAATCACAATGAAGAGGTACCGCTAAGCTCTTCTGATTCTCCAGGAATCAGCATTACTGCCCATTCAGCCTTGTGTTCCTTTATTATACCTAGGATTGCAAAGTAAAGAGGATTCACACCCGCTCTCTCTGCTGTGCCATCCAATACCAGCCAACACCTCCAGGCCAGCCGGCTGGACTGGGATAGCAAGGGCAAGCTGAACACAATTATCCTCTCTCTTGTGCTCCTACTTCGGGAAGGTCACGTTGCCCTTAACTAAGAGTGGTAACAGTTGAGGAAAGAGGAACCCCACAGTAAATCAGAGCACAGCACAGTCCCAGAATATAAATCTAAACCCCTGATTACAGTTTTTGCTAGAAGCATTTGTATGCTGAGGATCTATTAGATGTAGTTCAAAGAAACTTTGAGGAAAGGGAATAGCACAAGGATCTCTGTTGCAGGTTAAAAGCTCATTGCTGTATTTGTTATAGTAAGGGGTAAAATGGAATTATTAAAGCTGGAATCGTTACAATAGGGCTACTTTTTAGAAGATGATGTGTGGCGTGGTATAACCATATCATTTATTGAGAGGCCATATCACTTACAAGACCCTGTTTCATTCTTTGACCATGTGTTATCAAAAACAGCAACCAGCTAAGACTAAAACACAAACATCTCACAGACTTTTCCAATTTTGAAATAATTATTTGAAACAAATATTAAAAGATCATAGGTTCTGTATCCTGATGTTTCTCTTTGCAAATAGTGTCCTTTATAACACAGCCACATCAGCATAAGCATACAGGTTTATACTGTGGTTAGCAGTAGAGCACTGCCCCAGACACAAGAACTGCAAATCCGGATGGACCTACATGGCAGTAAAAACCTCTTCAGCCCTCATTATTAACCTAACCTAATTTGTATATCATGTTTCCTTTGCTCTGGAAACAACAGTGATACCTTTTTCTTTGTTAGCAAGGGCTCTCTCTGAGCTCAGCATCCATTCATGTTTGCTTGACTTTTCTTCTACTGCTGCAAAAGAAATTTAGTCTTAAAGAGGACCCTGAGTGGTCACATTCTGGGGTAGGAAAACTGTCATTTGATCTCAGTGTTTGGTCCCTAAACTCCAATTCATTCGCTAGATTCTTCGTAAAGGCAGTGTGATTCGCTCACTCGGTGTAAAAGATGTGCCTTTCTCCAGTGGACTTTTCTTGTCTGAAAGGGTGTTAGAATCAATAATCATAAATGGGGCCTTGGTAGAATTTTCTTTCTCTTTCATTCTAACTTGGCTGTAGCTTTTATTTTCATTAAACATGCATCTAACTGTGACCATACTATATACAATCTTCTGCGAAGGAAAGAAAATAAATAAGAGTACTCAAAAATCTCCTGATGTTCACTTAGACACTTTGAAAAATGCCTCCATTCTGAATCCAGCAATAATTTTTTTCAAAGCTGCTCCATATGATTCATCCAGTAAATGTATTTCTCAGAACTGCATATACACAATTCAAAATCCACACTCACTGCTTGACAGTGGTTAAACTAATAAGATACTGACTACTGTGAGATTAATATTATTCTCTGAAAATACAAAGGCAATTCGTAAAGAATATAATAACTAATTATTTTCTGAAACGGCACAGGCAAATTTATTCCACCTAATCTCAAACTCTGCCCAATACTGGTGTGAATATAATGAGATCTGTATTCAATCTAGGAAAAATTGAGAAAAATTCTATAGAAACCCAAAATAATCCTGGATGATATTCAGGACGATGACCCATGTCAGTGTGACTTCATTATCTTCTTCTAGAACCACAGCTTTCTGGCTTTGTCTCTCGTTTTTAAAAGTATAAGTAGCCAATAATCAAAGAAAATAGCTGTGCAAGGTTGGCACCATCTGCCACTGTCATGAATATGCTTGGCTTTTTGTTTTCACTTCTGTCCTCTGAGCGAAATAAAGGAAACATGCATTTTACTTTTTTTACATATGCAATGAGCCAGTCTCCTTCTCCAGGCTGCTCCTTTATCTCCTACTTGATGAAGGAAACCAGTGTGGACAGTAAAATACTGGATAATACATGGCTGGAGCATTTCTTTAAAGTTACTTTAAGAATCTTGGTTACATGCAGATTTACTTTAATTACTGCTATTCTGTGCAATTTATGAATATGATTATGCAAAACTCTCACTTTTGCTGTTATTGATAAACAATTATAGGAAAAATATTTTGTACAAGGAAGACAGAACTGGTGATCTTCTGCTACATGTCATGCAAGAATGACATGTGGGTGGATGCTGCAGTTCTAACATTGAAATATCTTTAATTAGAACTGTTGGGACTTTCCCTCTGGTGTTTCATTTACAGTTTCTTCTTCTTTCTTTTATCTTTTGATTTTTGGGGTTTTTTTCCTTTTTCTGTCAAGAGCTCTCAAAAGTCAGTTTACATTACTTTCTCAACTACAGGGTTGCTGCCTTTTATCCTCTCTTAGTATTATTATAATGTATGTTACCATACCCGTTATATAAATGCATATGCATTGCTTATTATCAAAAAAGGCTTATCAAAGTAAAAACATTATTATATCATTGTACTAAACGTTCTGAGAAGTAATATCCATTTCACCTTTAATTTAATATTAGTGGAGTCAGTGTGGCACTAAACATGAAACAAATATTGCAATATTAACAGTAGAATTATGCCTAACATTACAAAGATATTAATGAAAGAAGAATATTTATGTTATATCACTGAGTATGCAGAGTTAATTGTAAAAATTAGCTTCAAGGCTGATAAAATGTACATCAATTTTACCTGCTAATGGATCTTCCTTAGAATATTATGCAGTAATTCAATACTTCTCTGGGAGTGCTATTAGGAATGTTTGTTAAACTACCATCAAGCAGCACAAAGGCAAAGATTTTAAAGGTCTGACACAATTCATACCAATTGTGTTACTCCATAGAAAATACTGTTTAGTAGCTGTTAAAGACAAAATTTGAGACTACATTTGGGGTTGATTCTGTGAAACCTTTAGTTCAGATTCTGCAAAACTGCACACACTTGTTTAAAATTTGAATCCTTGCAGTTGCTATGTTAAAGTGTGACAGGTAAACCAATTCACATGCTTTTCTTTTTCTATTAAAGTGATGAACTGCATACTTCAAAATTTTAGTAAGAACTGTTTATCCATCCTAACAATAGAGTATCCTTACAAAAACAACAGTATTTTACGAAACATTCCATTTAGGAAACAGTCACATGACCTTCTTAACTGCCTTTAAGATAGCAATAAAATTGGCTCAGTCAGCAAGCCCTAATGAGGAAGACAGAGAAAACATCAACCTTTTCCCTTTCCTCGATCTAATTATAAACAGCATTGTCAACTGACTCCAAGATCAACCGAATCCTAATTGACCTAAGACACTGTACAATAAAAGATAACAAGAGCTGCCAAACTAAATGTTAAAAAATAAACTGTAATTAGTGTCTTAACTCTTCATTTTTCATTCAATTTTTCTGCTCTTTACAATCACAACTTTTTCTTTAAGGGTTGTTGTCAGGCTGAAATTTACCAAAATTAGGCACATGCTAGCAAGTCTATATTATGTGTCCCTGAAAAGGAGCAGTCAGTGAGATGGTGAAATTCAGTGGGAAATAAACAATGATGACTTTGAAGTGCATCCTTTAATATCTCTTCCAGTGATCATCTACAGAATTACTGATTTTTCTTTGAAAAATCATGCTCATATGCAGCCAGTAAAGTTTTAGTTACATTTTTAAGAGCTTCTTCAAAGGCTGTAGTCTTGCAAATATTTAAATAAATGCCTTAATTTAATTCCATATTGCTTTCCTATGCTTATATAAACTGATGGAACTATAAATATCATTAAGAATTGTAATTTTCACAACTTTGTCCTAAATCTTTAGAAGGTTTTACAGCTGCAATATTTTTAATATTAATAGAATTGCCATATACAGAATTTATACTGGAAAATAGATTATCTAGATTTTTGACTACTCTAGGTGGGGCACACAGCTTCATGGGGTTTATTACATGACTGTATCTATCATGGTTATTCCATGAGAAAACCTATTAAAAGCTGAAGCCTTTCTCAAATCTTGCCTTACAGATTAAATTCTTAACACTGGTTGTATTCTGCACATATTACTATTGCCTATATTTACTTTAACCTATATATTTATGCCTAGTCCAAATATCTGTCTCATAAAAAATCAATTTTAAGATAAGAAAGCAGCACAAATGTTTAAAAAATGTAATCATCACCTTCCAACATTTTACTCATCACTTGTACTTAACATCTATATTAATGTAACATGTAATCAACCCAGTTAGAGCTTCCACATTTGCAAGATAAATATTGTCTCAAGATATATCTACGTTTTGACATACAGACTTCTTGTTTTTAACTCCAGGTCCAAAAAATGGCTTATGCTAGTTCTGGTCATTAACTGACTAGCCCTATCAAATTTGGAAATAGGTTGCTGCAATTCCATAAGGTTTCATCTCATAGACCCCATTAGTTACTATTACTGTGATGATTTCTAACTTTACACTGCCATCCTCCTTTAGGTTCATTTGTCATATTTTTCATCCATTACTACCTGACTCTCATTACAGACTCTCCTACACAGCACTTCAGTAATGCAAATCATCCTCCAGCAGGGGTGATATATCTAATCACCCAAATTCACATGATTATTCAGATAACATAACATGATGATATATCTAGAAAACTAGGCTAACGTGGTGGCTGTTCCTGAGCCCTTGAAAGAGTGAAAGGAAGGCATTTACTTGAGGGATAAAAAATAGTAATAAAGAGGAAAACTACCTTTTGTGAGTTATTACCCCTTTGAAGTCTCCCTGACAGAGACATCTGTATCTGTCATTTCAGAGTCCATTTAATTTTTTCCAGATGTGCTACAGTCCCAACAGACCTATTTCACATGTAGGTTTTATTTTCATAGCAAAATAAGACTATCGTTTGATAATATATTAAACGCAGCAGCATTACTGGCTTAACATACCCACTTTCCAACAAAAGGGAAATGTCCCTTATAATCCACAATCGAGTGCATTGGCACAACTGAGAGATGGTTATGCAGCTCAGGAGCACAAGCAGGAGCCGATGATGGAGACTGGTGGAGCCACAAATCAAGGCAGTCTCAGTGCCCAATGCAACCAGTGCTCGAGGCAGAGTCTCAGCTGCAATGGCAATACTCACCACTGTAATCTGCATTTCTTACCCTCGTTACCTCACAGAAATGCAATGGCAAGGGTCCTGTCCTCCAGCAGGAAACAGATGACAAAGTCTATAGGGATTTTGGATGACCAACCCATACCAACACTTTTTCTGCTCTGTTTTCACCACTATTGTTACCTCTCCAAACTATCATCTATGGTAATAAGTATTCCTTTCATTTACAGCATAAATATATCCTCACCTTTGTTTTCCATCAAGCTTGTAAATTGGTTGGGTTTCCTAAATTTTAAAAAGCACACTAGGAGAGTTAATAATTATTACTTCAGGCAATAAATGATCATTGACTCTACCTGTGTTTCTTACTGCTGAGAAAATAAATAATAGTGTATGAAAAGAGACTGAATTCAATGTGAAATCATAAAATGCACGTTTCTTACATTAATTTATGTAGACAGAAGTTTCTTTAAAAATGCAGATATAAGCATTTTTTAAAATAAGCACAGTTTTTAAAGTGTGCATTTTATATGGATCAAAATGTGTTTTGGTATTTTTAATCTTAGGCCAAGTGGTTAAAGATATTTTGACACAAATGTTTCAAGTGTGAAATCCTCCACATAATTTCTCAACAATCGCTTCTGAGTTAAAAAAAAAACCCTGATTTCTGTAATTTAAGATGTGCAATACTAAACTTTATAACAACAAAATCATTATAGATGCAAAGATCTCTGGACAAATACTGGCAGCAGACACTAGTGTCAGTATTACAGACACAACTAGTAAAATCCTTTTTAGATGAAAATAGAACTATTTATAAATTACAATCTGAAATTTCACCACAGGACAGTTTGCACAAAAATCTTATGTAAGCCATCATTTTGTTTCTATTTTCTCCCCCCGTAAAGTGACATTCTTTGGCTTATTCTTTTTAAACAAACATTATAACACAAATTAATTTATCTGGCATTTTTTCTATGTTACATACTATACTTACACATTTGTATTAATTTCTAAAGTCATATCTATCAAATCTTGTCTAATCAATCATATGGATTGTAAAATCAAAGCATTTTTTATTATATTGTTTACATTTTAAAGTTTATTGCACTGACTCTTCTAAAAAATCTTGTGATGTACTTAATAATAAGTAATGGAAAAGCATAAATGGAAGTGAAGACACTTCTTAGTTAAAATGAAGAGAATCAGAGCACAGAAATTCTTTTTTGTGTGCCTTCTCAGTTCTACAATGCCAAGTAAAATCACAGCTAAGTATCAGGTAAATCCAGGTTTCTAAATGCTTACTTCCAAGAAGGAGAATATATACTATTCAACACCTTTTTTTTTGGTATGCCAATTCTTTTCGGGTAGGATACATTATAAGAAAAATGAATACAAGGATCAAATCATATAGAAAGGAATTTTAAGATAAGAACCAAAAGAATGACTATGGGTATGTGAAACATTTGTTTGCAAGATACAATGGTGTTTTAAGCACATACCTAGTGCTTTCTCCACATGCTGAGTAACCAGGCTAATTAAAAAGCCCATACAGCTCTTGTTAAAATCTGTTCAAATTTTTGGAGCACCTGTTATAACAGAATGCCCACAGACTTGATAGTTTAGAGCCAAGACACCTGCTACCTTATGTCTCACAGTATGTTCAATTTTATACTGATAGTAAAAAAAAAGTCCACTTTCTGACATTTAACAATCTCATAAATGATGAGAAATAAATTGCAAAATTTCGTAATTTAACCCTTGACTGTCACTTCTCTTTACCTATAATTTCTTGTGAGCAGGCAATACAATGTACTTTTGGAACTATCGAATTTCTTTGTTGCTGAATTTATTGTGCATTATATTACATTGAGCACAGTGCATAATTCCTGCTATGCTCTGGTCCATAAATTTTAAAGGTATGACTAGTATATAAGTAAATATAGCTTATATAAATAAATATGGCTTATCTGAAAAGGGAATGTGCTTCACACCTGCAATAAAATCCAGTTGGTCTGTATTTATGTCTCCTTGAACCAGACTTTCTTCTCCACTACTGATCAATGATTAAAATACACTGAATAAACAATTACCTTTTACTCCAAAACTTTGTTTAAATATGATTTGGTAGTATTAATAGAAAGGTGTTTCAGCCCACAATTGTTTTAATAAACATGTCTAAGCCCCAATGACTCTCAAATGGAAGCATATTTCAAAAAAGGGGAAGTTATTAACAAGGAGTTACCAACAGGTGTAAGAAGTAGAGAAAAATCTGATTATAAAAAAATAGTTTTCACAATACCCTTGTGACAGTGACTCAAACCGTGTCAACACTATGTGTATGACTAATTTTACATGTATGTAAATAGAGCATAGGAGTATCTGCAGGATCATGAGTCACCTTTTGTAGGTATCTGAGTCATGTGGGAATCAGTTTATGTAACTCATTTCACTGGAAATAGGATTTCATCTATGGATTCTACAAGAAACTATTGCACTATTGTACTATGGTAACCATAGATATTGGTTCAACCAGACTTTAGCATTTAGGAAGACACTGGGAACTGGGTTGCTGAGGAGACTCCACAAGCACATCTTGAAGTCTGCTCGCTTTGCTATTCTGCAACTTCGATCTATAAAAATATGGATTTATATATTTTTTCGTACTGCTTTAGATATACTGGTGAAATACAAAAATATAGAATACAGAAATACAAACCTCTCAGCTTTAGAGCTACATTTTCTTAGATGAATGTGTGAGAGCTTGCACACTAAATACCAGACATCCAGCTCTTTCCATATTAGAATATGCAACAAACTTGCAGAAATCCGTGAAAAAACACCCATGGGAAGCACTTCGTATGCCTCTGCTTTCATTATTTAACATTTCTACAGGAGTACGAGTAATAGTGAATGAAAACTTGGGCCTCAAACCACAAGATAAAAAACACGAAAGAGCAGAAGTGAAGCAAAAATGACAGAGAAATAAACCAAACAGCATCAGCACAGTTCTTCAACAGGTAGATTTAATTCATTCACAATACAAGTGCATGCTGAATATTTTGCCCAGAATACGACTAGTACTTAAATAACTATTTAAATTCTTGAAATACTTCTTTGTATTTCAAATTTCACTTTCACATAGCTTTTCTAGAAGCAGAAGTGTTGTTGTTTTAGCACATCCCATTTCCATTTAGAATTTATCTTCATTTAAATCTAGAAAACTAATTGGTAACAGATATTAAAAGTTCTTGCAAGTTTTGTAAACTGTTAGTTGTGGGAATGGCATTTTCTCCATCCTCTGCCTATTGATTTGCCTTTGAGATAAAATCCAACAAGAAAGCAGGTGATAAGCCTTTGTTAGTGCCTCTGGGATGAAATGCTGCAGCTACAGACTACTGTTGATAAACAGATTTCGAATTAATTAGTTCTGCATAATTATCTGAGTTACCAAGTCTTAAAATTGAATGCAACTGGTCTTCATACATTTGTTTATACACCTCCTGCCAGCCATGAAAAATGTTTTTATTTTATAAAAGGCCATCAATTAAAAACCCTAATTTTAAACAAGGTAAGAATAAAATAATCTGCTACTGTAAGATGGCATATGGCAGAAAAAATATTAATTGCAGTTATTTTTGTTGAATTCCAGAGGCAAGTAGGACAGCCCTGCAAAATTCAGGTCACTGTGTTGGCAAATGAAGAGACGGGCTCTGCGCTTATAATTTTTTTAGTGTATGTAGTAAAATCTCTTTGCCTTATGTATTTTACATTGATAAAGCTAGACAACTAGACTTCAAAATTGAAGGGAATTAAGAGAAAGCCACTCTGTACTTTCCTGTATTGACTTGGAAGTCACAGATTTGAACCGTTTCAGATTGAAGCAATTTTAAAATGTTGAAATGTTACCTCTATAGCCCTCATGTTGTTTAGAAAGACTGGGTGCTTGGGGATACTTTGGATTTATTTATTTTTCTGCTAAAACCTGACTTCAAAGCTCAGGATGACTCTTGTCAAGTCTTAAAAGGCAGTTTATATGCAAAATAAGAACAGAAAGCTTAATTTTGTAAATATAATCTCCATTTTAAATGGCTCGGGTTTTGTTTTGTTTTTGGCTCGGGTTTTGTTTTGTTTTTGTCTGTTGTTTTCCTTTGTGCCTGTCAAAGACAAAACATGGAGCTAAAAAAAACAATCCTTGTGTTTCTACCTCCTGATTTTTGATTTTGCTGGAAGGTTTCTTAGAAAATTTGCTTACACTCTACACTGTTCAAATGACATCCTTTCCTTCTGGTCAAAAAAGTACATATTGCAACTAAAATTGCCTCATTTAATTCTCAGCACTCTCCTGTGGTATCAACATTTCACCAGTTCTCCAATTCCGAACAAGCCCTTGAGGAAAGACAAGACTCACATTCCCAATGTAAAACAAATTTTAAGATGTTTTGCCTCTAATGGCCAGGAATGCATGCAGGTATGATTGTATTTTCCTTTGCACTTTACTGTACATAGAACTCCTGTATCGTTTATTCTAAGAAGGAGCATGTGGGACATGAAGTCCTGGTAGATATAAGCAAATTACTTTATTTGAAATATTTCATTTTTAGAGTGTTTATTGCAATTTATACAAATTACATGTCCACTAATAATTAGGATTTAAATCTTGTAAGATGGAAGAGCATTTCTGTCCAATTTCTTTGATATGCCAAAGAAAAGTTTACTTGAGCCCGAGCAATCTCAAAAATTTCAAGGAGCAAATGAATGATGCCAATAACCATGACAAGACAGCAACTTGCATTTAATGTAAGTAAGCTCTGAACTTCTCTTCAACCCTTCATACAGAATTTGACCAATACACCTGAACAGCAAACCAAGAGAGGAAGTAGTGTTACCTTCACCCCTTGAGTAAACACAAAACAGACCTCACGTGTTTGTGATTAAAAATTTTGACAGAGCATTATATCCATTAAGAAACGTAGTATTGAGTGTACAACTTTTCTGTGGATCACTTCCCACACCATCTTGTACTCTCAGCTTTCCTTTTCTGCTAGTCTCATTACATTTCCTTCTCCAGTCCATAATTCTCCAAGTTACTCCAGGTGTTGTTCGTTTTTTCATTCAGTTTTTCTTCCAGTATTTTCTTCCCTAATATTCAGTAGGGTAGTAAGTGTTATATCTGAACCAAAAGCATCAAAAGAGGAAGATGACTGCACTAAATACAAAGAAAGTGGGCTCACCTCAGCCAAGAGTGCACTGCTTGGCAACATAAACAGTCATTTTGTGTGGGTGGTAGCCCGGCCATCACAAAGAGATATGATGCCAGAATCAGAAGAGATTTAGTTGATTTCTAAATTAAACAATTTGATTTCCAGGTTAGGATGTATTTAAATATTTAAACCTTCCAGAATGCTTCAATGCCTTGCAATTAAACCAGAATCAGGAGGCTTTTCAGACGGATGACAAAAACTATGCCAAAAATTATAGTTTCAGTAAAATTCTCAGTCCTTGCATTAATTCATGGTTCATTTCACATCTCAAATAAAGGCTATGCCTTTCAGTTTAGAAGGAGAAAATTATATATTTTTCCCCTTGACTTATTCTAATAAATGGTTGCTGTTTGGATTTTTTTTTCTAATTAGTTGCGAAAATCTAGGATGAGGAAGATGCTTACTAGTTAATAGTTAAATCACTAACAGTTAAGATTATGAAAAATTATAAGCAGCTAGAAATAGATAATATACCGCACTTTTTTTGGGAAAGTGATTATTAGGCCAGCACAGTCAGCCCCATATATGTGAAGAAAATAATTATTTCAGTCTCTCCAGTGCAGAGGCTTCACAAAACAAAGAACTTAATTAGAACTATAGATTTGCCAAAGAGAGAGATTGAGAGAGCTCGGCACCTTCCAGGCCATCCAGCTTTGTGTAGCCCTCATTGGCAGAGCTCCCCGGCTCTGGGACCACGGGCACCAGACGTAAGTGACCCACCTCATCTATGGTCCCGTCATTTCAAATCTCTCTGAAAAAGCTGTGATGCTTCACTAAACTGCAAAAGAATTTGTGGTGCTGAGCAGAACCCTGCACTCAGTTAAGTCTTACTAGAAGGTACAGCCCACAGCAGCAGCTTTGTGTAAGAATGTTTTTCCCCATAGTAACTTGCTCAGCTACAAGTCCTCTACCCAGCCCTGAGTCTTATGGCTCCATTATATGGAGTCTTGGACATTAGGGGGGAAAAGAGACGAGATTTTAATGGGCAAACATGGCAACACTTCCTATGGAAATTCCTGTGGCAGTATAACTGGCTTTTAAATCTTCTGCATTTCTAAGGCCATTTCAATTTCTTTAATGAAGAGGGCCAAACACCAGAGGCACATATTTCAAAATCTGCCCTGATAAGTTGACATAGTCCTCTACTGCTCCAGCTACTTCCAGGATATCGTTCTCTTCTGCCAAAAAGTGCACACGGTTTCCCAGCTTCAACTTTCAAAAAAACTGGACTTTTTCAGTCTTCAGTGGAAACTATGGGGACACAATGATCCTGGTTTACTTTGTAAAGTAGCAGAATAGATTTGCACCTTAATGCAGGTGAGAAAAAAGCACTGCATACGTGGTACATTTTATGCTCTGTAAGTACGGAAGGTGGACATCCCAGCAAAGAGATTTAATAGTAAAATTAAGAAAAAATAAATAAAAAGTAAATAAATAAATTAAATTTATGCAACATATTAATAAATGCATTTTCATGTCAGTGATTTTTATAAAATATTTCCACATTATAAATATAAGATAACTTAGCTGATCAAAAACATCCAATACAGGGTATTCTTAGGTTTGATTTTTTTATTTTTATTTTGCATTTATTACACTTAGAATGAAAGCAACATTGTGGCCTTCTGCACCTTATCTGAAAACCAGTTAAATACTCTTGTCCAAAATCCTGTCAAAAGGCACATGATACCTATGAACATCAATGAATGAGGAGAAATACTTAAATTAGAACTAATGATATAGTTAGAAAGAAAGGTGAGTACATTAATTGTTAAGTTAAAGAAATGGCAATTTTTATTTCATGGTTCAATTTACATTATATTTTCGCCCCATTTTCATGAAGTTGGTCTTCAAAAGAGTTATTAGCTTGAAGTGTTTAATGTCTTTTCTTATGCTTTTCAAGTTGCCAGAAATTATTGTAATTATGACTATATATTGGCATGGTGACTTACCCATTTGTAAGAATCAACAAGAATTTTATAAAAATGTTTACCTGAACATACACCCTTACTGTCTTGGGATGTGGGTACAAAAGACTTTTTGCCCACACCTACAGAACCCCCTCAGCACTTTGTAGCCTGTCTGCTTAGCTGTTCCAGACCGTGGACTCTCAGAATACCCCTGTGGTTGGGCCTCGGCTGGATTGGATAAGCAGACACAAACCTCAGACAGCAGTTCAAAGCCAAGAATGGTTAAGGACAAATATAAAGCCAGAAATGGACCAACATGGTGAGTCTTCCTCTCCAGGAGTTTTTCTTTAGACCACTTTCATTTCCGATGAACAGTTGTGAGGTTTGAGCACAGACACTTGAGGTGCTGCATGATTGCTGCTCACTACAAGTGTCTAGGAGCCAGTAAAGAAACTTTTAGGCAGGAAGCTGACTTGAGACTAGGGACGAGAGCATTTCTCTCAGAGAAGGGGGATCTTCGCTTGGGTCCCTAGTCTACAGGACTGCTTCTTTTTTCAGTTTTTGTACAGTAAAACACAGAAATGGAGCGTAAGTTCTTGGGAGGGATAAGAAGTGGGAGAAGAGGTTCTTTGAGGAACTTTGAAATTAAGGAACTTTGAGTATCTAAACTTCTGACATAGTGTGGGAGGGAAACACCTCAAATGTAAAGACACATTTAGGCAGCCTTTCTCCTTTAGCACTTATGTAAGTGTGCTGTCCCCTTCTTCATTATTTTACACACCAAATATACAGTGTCCCATCTATTGTGACTGCCATTGTGGGATCTGTACACAGTAAAAACAGTCTCTCCCAATTTGCAGTTCCTAGAGCTCTCTGAGAATGGAGCTACCTAGAAGATCTGACACGTTAGCACAACCACCTGAATTACCACTAAGATACTGAGTCCTGAGGACTCCTGATAGGAGTTGGATGCTGGTGAAGACACACTCTGGTACTCAGCACGCGATGGCAGTCGCTTGCTCTCACAACACCTTCTGTGCAGAGGCAAAGCGAGTGGGAGGGCAGTGGTTTCCTGGGACACTGAATGTTAGGCAAGGCCTCAGCACTTCCCTTCACATCTTCTGTGAGTCAGAACAAGAAAAGTGGTAAAAATAGGTATGTGGGAGGTGGGGAAAATGCATTATAGTTCCACTTTAATTGCAAATGGATCATTCAAGTCATGGTGCCTTTACAGATATACAATTTTGTATTGTGCAGAAAAGAGCAATGGGAGGCTTAAGGAACTGCAGAAACTGGCAGTGCTAAATGTGAGATAATCCTAAAATGGGTGGGTGTCAAATGTGTCTACATGATGTCAAGGCATTATAGTTTTTTTAACAGAAATCATGGTGGTCACTAAGTTGCTCTTATCTGCTGGATTTCTTCCCCCATGGCGTTTAGTCTCACAGACACATAAAAAAACCACCAACAAAATAACCCCAACAAATAGATTAATTGCTTTCAGTTCAACCTTCTCTTGAGCTTCTGTATGTCTGAAGATTATCAGAACTATCTTTGAAACATATGTGTTTCTTACATTATATTTTGAAGGGAGATTGTCAATTAGGATTTTCTAGAGGGAGAGACAAAACACATCAGTTCTTCTGAAGTAAAGGAGTCTCCCACCACTCAAAGCTGTAGTCAAGGGTTTGCTCACAGTAGTTGGAGCCAAGACAGAACATTTTCTGTTCTAGAGTTATTGCAGGTACAGGAGGTTTCTGTCTTTACTTTGTAAAGTACCTATGCAAAAGACTACTTCTCCCCTTTGATTTTAATACAAAATCTAGACAAAAGGTTATTTGTTCTGTGTGTACAAACTAGAAGTCTGCTATTCATTGAAAGATGTTGGTATTATTCATTATTTGTATATCCTCTAAATGCATAAACAGCACTGCAGTATAGAGTTAACTCTTTGGTACTGAGAACTATCTATTTAAATTAAATCAAATTTAAGCATGAAGCATCAGCCAAAGGAAGATTAGGAGAAGGGGAAGATGATGAGGAAAAGAGAGTTTTCTCATGGTCACATGAAAAGTTTAACCCGGTGTTAAATAGCAATGAAGACTTTTCCTATTTAGAAGAAAAATTAAAAAAAGAAAAAAAAAAAAGAGATTATTTAGAACCTGTGGTGACAGTATGACTATATAAGCTCTTGGTTTCTCAAAATGACATCTCTAACATGTCTAAAGATCTTTAAAATGTACCCATAAAATTCCATTGGACTACCTAACTGAATCTTGTTACAGAAAGCCTGCTTTTTCCTTCCAAAAATCTCACTGAGGAGCTACCAAGTAAAAAACACAGCATTTGAACCTTACAATGAACAAAAGCAGTGTGAGACTTTCCTGCTGCTTTCTAAGTGAAACTTGTATTAGAGAGGGAGACCTGTGCAAGATGAGCAAGCAACTTATATTTATTCGGCACCTAATTCTCCCAGTTTAGTGCCCAGGTCCTGGCCGGCATTCAGCACAGTTGCTGAAGTTCTCCTGAGGGTCAGTTGCACAGACTGGGTTCAGTTCTCATTTCATCTGTCCCCAGAGCCATTCTCACTTTCCAATATATGACTGTTCTTCAGCCATATCTCTCAAAGACCCTCACTCACTTGCTATAGTGACACTGAAACCGAAGCCCATGAGAATCTTCACCCCAGCACAGACTGATCAAGGAAGCCTTGTATTTGTTGGGCTTTCAGAAAACTGTTTTGCCCAATTCAAACTTGTCCAAGTACATACCTACAGCTGAATGAAAGTGATATTTGTGATGAAATATTTAAAGAAAATAGGTGGTGTTGCCATAAGTAATATTAAAATATGAATGCAATTGTAATGACTATCATATAAAAACAATATAAGTGTATGGAGTTACAGCTCAGCTAAGAATTCAGCAATAAAAGGGGCATCTTAAGGTATGTTTACAAGTATGCCTGCCATATGCTACGCTTAGGGAAAACTGTGCTAATTACTTAGCAAAGACATAGAGTTGTTTCAGACCTCTGGGTACATAAAATACCTTTTTTTTTTTTTGCAATAGGACTAGCTTTGTGAGATTCAGAAACTAAAATAATTTCAGGTGTTTAACCCCACATGCTTAAAGACCTAACAATACAACAAATCAGTGTTGAACCATCTAGCAGTACAAACAAGACCAGTGCATATGTCTGAGAGCCAAGGTCTGGAGGACATATTTTAGGACTTATTATTTTTTTAGGCCAAAGAATATGCTCAGTGATTTACAAAATGGAAAATAAAAAATTTCCTACTTTGAAATATGCAACACATAAACCTTGGCTGCTGGAAAACAGAACTGACACAAAAGATTTCAAGTATCACTTGTCTAATCCTGTATTCATAATTTTTGGGAGAATTTATTTCAAAATCAATGTGAATTATACTCCCATAAAAATTACAGAATTACCCCCCTGCTTGGTTGCACGATTACTACTTCAGTTCTTATCTCGGTTATGACAGCACACTGGAGGCCTCAGAATTTGAGAGTTCACGTACTGTACAAGCAGACAGAAAACAATACTGAGTGCCCTGAAAATTTTAATTTGATTTGAAGAAAATGTGAAGGGAGAAAGAGAATAAGAAAGTGAGGATCATTTATTTGTACAGAGAGGGGGCAGTACTAGTATACACAAAGGTATCAGTATGTGACTTCTATTTTCATATGACCATAACTTTTATACAGAATATACTTCTGTTTCTTGTAATTAATTTCTTGTAGTTAATACAATTTTTGACCATTTTGGGGGTTGTTTTTTGTTTGGGTTGTTTTTTTATAACTTGGGCGTTTTAAGCTGCAATCGTTGTTTGAGCTCTTATTGCTGTAATGAGGTGTGTTGTTGCTCACTACTTTTCATGTCATACACATGCATGTTTCTAAACATCTCGTACACAAAGGTAGCCTCAATTTTTGAGGGAGAGTTAATACAGTGTATTACAGAGGAGACATATGCAGGCATTTACTTCATTCTTTTGTTTTCTGTCTATTTTTTTCTCTTAATTTAAAGGAAAATTAATTCAGACAGAATGTTAAGAGTTGATCTTTGGGTAGGGAAAAACATGATTATTATTCATGCAGCAGTGTTTATTTCCATCTGTCACCATAGCAGTTCTTTTAATAACATATTATACAATTAGTTCAATAGCCTTTCTGCTCCTTGCTACTACTGCAACATGAAACTCTCTTATTCCTATAAGGTTTTCACTGTCCACATTATGCTATCCGTAAGTAAATCTGTTTTGAAGGTTTTATTGTTATGTTGAATGTATTTCTTATGTAGTTTCTAAGATGAATCTTCTAAACCAGAAGCTTCATATACAAAATATATACATGGTGAATTGTGAGAGATGAAACCAAGGACTATTTCTAGAATCTAATTAAATGGTTCTTGCATCTCAAATGAAAAGTACATTTTACACCTGCAGAACTTCTATGTACTTCTTCAGGAGGACAAGAAGGCTTCCTTTTAATCTTCAGGGAGGTGGTTGAGATCCTTCAGATCAGCAGCTTTTGGAGGATTTACCAAGGGAAAACTCAATTCTTAGGCCTTGCAGTCCTTCACAATCCCACAGGCTGAACAGGAAGTTTTATAACAAAGAAAGGACATACATGAAAAGTTTATATTTACAGAACCAGTAGATCTTACCAAAACAAAAGCAGCAAGAGCAGCAACACAGCAAAGGAGTGAAATGTTATTGGGAAAGGAAGGGAGAAGTTGGGAGTGGAGAGGGGAAAGAAGAGACCAACCAGCTAGATAGCATCCATGCAGAAAAGGACCTGGGATCCTGCTGAGCAAGCTGAACATGAGTCACCAGTTGTGCATTTGTGGTGACAAAGGCTGTATTAGCAAGGGCAGAGCTAGAACATTTGGAAAAGTAAGGTAGCACTGGAACAGGCTGCTCAGAGAAGTGGTGGAATTGTCACTTTTTTAAAATATTTGAAATTCAGATTAGTTCCTTGGGAACTGGATCTAACTTTGAAGTTGCCTCAGTTTTGGGCATGAGGTTGAGCTAAATGACCTTCAGAGGCCTAAACAGACCTAAACAATTTTGTGATTGTAATGCTGCAGAGGTGCATCTTTTTTCTTCATCATATCTCATCTTTTTGGTTAGGTCTGTTTTGTTAATACTCCCATCCCTAGAGGAGAAAATATGAGCCTGAGAGTTGACTTGATCATTTCAGTTCTTAATTTTCAGACCATGCATCTCTAAAGATATGATATCCAGAGAATAATTTCCTGCAAAATCTATCTCACAGAATTACAGAGAAAAAAATATATATAAGAATGTATTAACTAAGGAAGAATATTTTATTTCTGTTTTTTAAAATATGCGGGGAAATGTTTTTGACATAAATGCTTTGAATGATCACACTAGGTGATGAGATCGATTTAAAAATCTGATTAAAGTGTATAAATACAGAACAAGTAGATGAAAAAATGGCTGTGACTGCCATCTGATTAAAAAAATAAAGAGGCCAAGGACATTCATGGCCTGTGGAGATGCAGATGAACAAATCCAATTAACAGATAATTCAATAGTTGTTATTTAGTAAAAAAAATACAGAAATCTGTGAGTGAGTGTTGTGCTGCTGCTTTTACTTCTCATTGTAAGGCTAGAAAAGCACCTTTCTGCCATTCTGAAACTTTTCATGGTCTCTGAACAGGAAATGCAACGAAAAGTTTTATATCCGGTAGCACAAATGAGAGAATCACAGTACCAAAGAACACAAAGCTCTACAGTTTTACATCTCTGGTGAGTGATTTCTGCTGTTCTGGGAGAACAAAAATGTATTAGAGTTATTCGTGTTTGGTATATTCTATAAATCGTAACATGCTTCTAAGTGACTCTATGGATGGTCTACTACAGAAGTCAGAGAAGAGTTACATTAACCAGAAATATCAAAAGAATTGCAGGAATTTTAAATCTCTCTTGGCTATCTGGCTTTAAAACATTGTGCAAATAGTAGCAATAACCAGTATTCTTCAGCTTCTGCCAAATATTTCTGGTCAGATAGTTTTTCCTGAATTTACCTCTCCTCACTCAGTGTTTGAGAAACATCCCTTGGCTGCCTGAGATGAATGCTATGGGACAGGTATGATGGTCTCCTTGCTCTCTCTCTCTCTCTTAGGTCAGAACATGACAATTCAAGCTGTAGCACACTGCTCCAAAGACATTTCTGTTTTGTTTAGTTCAAAACAATTCAAAACTCATGATCTAAAATCTACATGTAGTGAGTGATAAGAGAGAAACTCAAGTATAAATAGGCATGCTGATTTTAGATAGATATATATATATATAAATATATATAATGCTTTAGTGAAAAAGTCTTTCTTCCTGTTGTAAAATAGAGATAACCACTGTTTTATGGGCAGCTGGCAGCCCATATGCCAGAACTACCAGATTTGAGTAAAGGAGTTTGGACTAATCTAGTAAGTGTGCTTTGGGAAAAATGGGGGGAGATTCTGTAGCATTTTATTATATCAAGTGAAGTGCCAAAAAATGTAGCTATTTTGGCCTGGCCTGAACACATCACTGGGAAATAAGAGACCCTGGCCATATGAAACGATTTTCATCAAAGCATGTAACACTTTTTTCTCTTCACTCCTTTTGTCAGACATGGATTCTTTTCTTCCTTATATCTTACGAGTCTGCAGTTCTTTTTGCTCTTTCCGTTTGATTTTTTAATTTTCATTTTTAATTTTTTTGTATTCAGGATTTAGCTTCTTTTTCCCATTCCAAGTGTAGAAACAAAGGTGCTTAGAGACATTTCTAAAGGAATAGGCCAGCTGTTTATGAACATCCATGGTTCATAATAGAGCCTTTCTCTATTATTATCTTTGTGCAAATTCATTTGGATTATAGGTTTTCTTTCCACCACACCTCTTCCTGTAGAAGTTCCTTTCAGCATATGCCTTCAACCCTGAATTCTCACTGTGGTCACCCATCCTCTGTGATACTTGTGCTGAAGAAAATGTAATTTTGCAATACTAGCAGAATTCACAGAATCACAGAATAATCCGAGTTGGAAGGAACCCACATGGATCACCAAGTTCAACCCCTAACCTTGCACAGGACCATCCCCAAGAGTCACACCCTGTGTCTGAGAGTATCATCCATATGATCCTTGAACTCTGTCAGGCTTGGTGCTGTGACCACTTCTCTGGAAAGCCTGTTCCAGTGCCCAGCTACCCTCTGGGTGAAAGACCTCCTTCTAATATTCAACCTAAACCTCCCCTGACACAACTTCAGGCCATAATATAGGATGACAACTTAAATCTCAACAGTATTTTCTAATAATACTTTTGCACCTGAAAAATGGATATTACTACAGCTGGACAGAAGCTTCAGAAAAGTAAGATTCATGGAAGCAGTGTGACTTTGAATAAGACAGGAGATGTTCAGTCTTTGAAACACTGATACTTGTCAAAGTTCTGCGAGTTAGAACACACAAATGGAGTTATAAAACATCCTTCATGACTATTCTAACACAGAGGGCCCTAAAAATCTCTAGTTCATTGAAGCTGAAGAAAAACTGGTACAAAAAGTTCTACCATTACAAGAACAATCTAATGAACGATAGATGAGGAAGGAATACCATATGTTTTGTGATGTGTTTTTCTCTTTTAAAAGAGAAAATATATGTGCGTATATTGCTCACATATTTGCAAACGTAGTGTCCTTTTTCTGTATTGAGCTTAACCATGTAAATAGGGATGACTTACCTAGAAAAGATCACAGGATCAAGCACTTTCATGGAACAAGTTAAATATTTTAATTAATGTCCCAAACCCATGGCTTCTAAATAACTGATTTAGCAGAAATAACAGCAGTATCCGAGGCTATGTCATGAAGAATCAGTAAGAACTTCTATTATGATGTGCACAGAAAGATATTGGCAAATAACAAAAATGTTCTTTAAAAGTCGAAACTATGAAATTATATGATGAGTTGCTGTACTGAAGAGAAATTATAAATCAGCATGTCAATTCTCTCTACAGTACAATTCATATTTAATAGATGAATGTGAGGCTTGATGAGTGCAAAGGAAATGTTTTCAAAGGCAGTTTAGTCACCAAGAGATTGCACATAGCAGGCAAACTTGTCCTACAATAAATTTACCACACCCTTATCAGATATCTTGTGAAGTTAGTTGTTCTGGCTTGGACCCTGAGGGAGTCTTCTGAGTGGCTTCACTGGCACAGGGGGGAAAGCCCTGAGCAAATCAGCCTGATTTGCTGATCTGCCTGAAGGTTTTCTTGCAAGCACCGAAGGTGCATGTCATATGACAGTGATGATGGGGAAACTTGGTTAAAAAAAAATCTACTTTTGCATGGGCCAAAAGTTCGATTACAAATAGTGGATAGAGTGTTCAGAATGTTGTTATTCCCTTGTGAATAAACGACAGATCTTCTTTTCACAGTGTGCCCAGGAAAAGAAGTTATCATCATCAGTACTGGTACACTGGGTATAGGCAAAGAAAGGAGGGAATGTAGCAAGCATTGAGACAGTCTGGTACAGCCCAGGGATTATATCCACCTACAGTTGTATATTAAGTTACAAGAATAGAAAAAAGAAACCAGAAAAAGCAAAGAGAAATAGAGAACCTCTGTTTTAGTTGTGAGGAAGTGGAATCTATGCACATTTCTGTGTGCTAGAAATGTTTAGGATGTATTTATACTGGAAATCATAAAGCCATCAAGCCTGTGTTTGTTCTGCAAGCAAACAGAAACCTAATTAGAGTCAGGTAATTCTTGGTTATCATAATTGGAATAAGCATTTTAATGAGGCAGCTAGAAGCTATCATGGAAACAAATGGCACTAAATTGTACACAGGTCCGATAAACAGTGATATTATAAGCCAAAGTTCCTCTTTGGAGTGGCTGCAAATTTTAAAAAGGGCAAAAAAAGAGACAGCAAAGCATGGGACAGTCATGTGCTACACCTCAGAAGGGGTTCAAAGCAGCTGCCTCGGGGAGCAGGAGTAACTGAGAAGTCAGACACAGAAACTGTTAGCAAACTGTTGTTGTTTATTCATAAAGTATTCATGGAAAAAAAGACTTTGTATTACCTGACCAGAAAACAAAGCAAAGAACCCCAAAACATTCTCAACCGTTATCACCTTCACACAAGTAACAACTCATCACACAAGGTCTCAAATGCTGGCTCACTGATGGGTAAGACCTTGGCTTTTGGTAAGAATTACCTGATTTTGAGAAATCTAGAATACCAGATCAAAGAATTTAAAAGAAAATATTCATTTAGGACATCATCAAGCTCAATAATGTGAAGCTCACCATAAAGCACCTTAGCAAGCCCAAGGCTGTCTTAGCTCTTAGGAAAAACCACACAGACTGTTGCCAAAAGAAAGGGAAGATAAACTGAGGTTGCAGATGCTGCTCTACTTCCCTGTCATTGGTGAAAGAGAGGAATGCAGAAAAGGAGATAAAGTAGACCAGAGTCTGTCATCTCTCAAGGAGAAGATAAAATGTAACCCAAAACCAAAGTAGAACCTGCTCTCTCTCCTCACTAGCACTGCTTTGTTAATATTAAGCCAAGTACCAAAATAGAATTGTTTAACTTTCCTCTAGACCAGGCAAGTGATTTACTGAACAATGTCAGGAGATGAATCCATAGTCCCAAGGGCAATTTATATCCAAGCTGATGCCCACCTACGAGTCCTCAGTTTTTAGTCCTTGGCCACCAATATTCTGTGGAAAAGACTCAGTGTGAAACCCAAGTGTCATGAGGAGATATTTTCAAAGGAATTTTTGCAGGAAGTAGTATGACAGAAAGAAAATCAAGAGCCCAAATCTATTTATGCAAATGCAATAAGAAAGACTTTTGAACATTTATTGTTTAGAACACATCATCTTATCTCTTTAGAAATTACATGTTTATAAACACCTTGTTCCTGTATTTGGATAGGAATATGAGTCTGTAGTTCACCAGACTTCACTCCTCCTTGCTTTTTCAGAAGCGAAGTATAATATTTGCCTTTTTGCTAGTTAGCAAGAGCTTTCCCTAATCATCATGAATTTTCAAAAGATTTTTAGAGGGGCCTTAAACTGATGACAATAACTAACTGCACTAGCAACAGCAGATAAATCCCGTCTGTTCCATGGACTTACATATGCCCAGGTTACCTCAACTGATTCTGACTCAGTTGTCTATTGTGGACAGTAACTTTCTCCCTTGAACTTTGCTGCTGGGAAGAGACCTGCAAGGCCTGAGAGCAGATCTCACCAATGGAAACAGAAAAAAAGGCATCATTGGTGTCAGCCTTCAGCCTCATTATTAGGTTGCTTCCCCTGTTCATTAAGGGGCAACGTTTTCCTAGGTCTTCCATCTGCTACCAGTGTACCCGCTCAAGTTTGTTTGCCCTTTTTTTGCTGCTCAAATTCCTTTTAGTTTCAGCTCCAGCTCTAGGTCTGGTCTTCCTAATTTCATCTTTGTGTGCTCAACAAGGTTTCTATATTCTTCTTTGACAGTCTGTTCATGCGCATGTCTCCTATACACTGTCTTTTTGTGCTTGAGTTGCCAGAAGGAAGTTATGGGATTGTGAATTGGTTGTTATGTGAAATTAAAATGGGAAAGATTCAATACACAAGACTGCGTTGATGCAAAATCTGATTAATCTGAGATTACCTTCCACAGATAAAACTTACAGTACTCTATAGTATTTCTTACATTTAAATAACTCTGAGTTTCATCTAGAAGTTCTCCAGTGTCTGAATGATTTGACACAGTCTTGAAACCAATTAGATAACTTAAGAGAATTATTCAGAAAACTACAAACCTGAAATTTTGTGAGCAATCATTAAGCACCATCTGTAATGTTCTGTTCAAAGCATGTTATAAGCAAAAACTGTTGAGATGGTGTTCTATCTTTTTGATATTCAAAAACTTACAGTGAACCCAAATGCCAAATTATGTATCTAATGAATCATGTTGGTTTATTATACACACATAAAAAATATGAAAATGAAGGTCATAAGAGGACAGCATTTTTAATAATTTCCAAAAATACCTTTTGTATTTGACAGCATTTCAAATCTTTTAGTGCTTTTGTATTTTCCAGTAACCTATTTTTATCCTTTGTATTATTCATGTAGATGTAAGCTGAGACATGCTTGCTAGCAATGTATGCATGCTCATCTCCAAGCATTAGCCAGAAAAAAAGTTAAAAATAATAGGCAAATAGGACTGCAGCATAAAGGAAAAATCCCAAAAGAACTGGATAAGCTTAAGGTAAATGTCAAACAAAGAAACAGCCAAAAACGACAAAACCCAAACTTCGAGTCAGCTCTTGGTTTCTCAGAAACCGTTCAATCCATCCTAGCCAAGGTGTTTGTTTGGGTTATTTTTAACATTATTCTAATGCCAAACACATTTAGGTGTCAGAATGAAATAGAGGTGAAGATAAGGAAGAAAAAGAAATCTGGTAAAATAAATAAATGTGGTAACACAACAATAGTATATTCATTACCCTTGTTGCCAGGCTGACATTTCTAGGATTGTCAGATATAAACAATGTAAATAGAAGCTTGCTTTCAAGTCAATTTATTTTGAAAACTTAGAGGTTTAAACAACAAGAACGACAATTTGGTTAAATAACTCATCTAATATATTCTGGACATTGAGCGGATTTAAAGATTCAGTCTGAACATTACCCTGAATGTTGTGGAGGGGAAGAGGTTGGATAGTGAAAAATTTGCAAGACAGGAAAAGGCAAGGATGGCTGGAGAGGTAACTAGCACTATGCAGCCTAGAACCCAAGAACTACCCTCTATCACTGCTAAAATCTTCTTCAAGATTCTTCTTTTTTAATTTTGCCCAATCCTTTGTCCCTTGTTAATCTTACAGTCAAGAGCAAGCCTGCATCTTGTCAAATGGGATTTGTCTTTTTGCAACTGCAGCCACTCTTTAGAAAGAACTTAAAGCTGGCAACAGTCATGGCTCCCTCAGGTTGCTGGTTGCAAAATCAGATTCATCATGTAGGTAGATCTTGTCACATACATCCCAGTCTGTACCGATGGAACTCTTGTTACAACAAAGTTCTTTTCATCTCATTATTTTTCTTCTTCTTTGGTCATGCCTTTGAGGGCCGGTAAATGTCTGTTTTCCATACTGCGTTTTCCACCACTTTTCCACTTCCTGTATTTTTCTACTAAAGTATTAAGGCAGCAAAAGATCTTCTTGTTTCCTCATCTCAAGCAGCGGGAAAATTTCTGAGTGCTTCCTGTCTATGGGACTGGTGTTTGTCATGCCAGAATACATATGCTAGAAACATATGCAAGCCATTGTGACGAGGTATTTAACCAGGAAAAGTTGTGGTGGCCATAGAATTCAAAGGCTAGGAGGTTTCTAAGGTATAAGAGGCAGAACAGGAATGAGCAGGTGAGTTAGGGAGGGTTGGCAGAGTCTGGGCAAAGGCAGAGCAGAAACTGAGGCACTCTAACAAGCCACCCAGAAGTAGCAGAGGATGAAGACAGGAGGACCTAGAAGGAATCGGAAAAGACCAAAGAGAAATATCAATGCATGCTGAAAGACAGGAAGCTTTACCTAGCATTGCTCAGCTTTGTTGGCAAAATATTCCCAATACAGAGGACCATTCCAAGGATGCTTTGCATATTAGTTGGTCACCTAAGGTAGGAATAGAAGTGAAAGCTGTATTTATAATGTAACAGAACACTATTACAGATGAAATAATTGCTGTCTGACATCTCTCCATACTTAACCTTTTCATTATACTGTATATCCATCTTAACCTCTTGTCAACTGCCGGTTTTTTCCTGTAGTGAGAGATATTACACTCTCATTTCTCTTAATACAAAAGAGGCCAAGAGATTCATTATCGCTGTTTATTATCATTATTCCTAATGATATGATGAGGTATTACCCATGGCATTTTACTTTATGTCTGCTCAAATAGATTTGGATTTGCAGCAAGGTCCTGTTTAGACATTGAATGAACCCAACAGTCATGTTTAATAAGTCTTATGTTCTGTCAGAAAAACAGCTTATTACTAATGAGATGTATTATGTTATTTAATACCCAAATAAAACTGCATTTCTTGAGTATGCATGCCTGGGGCACAAATTTGACAAACACTTAGGGAAGCAAAATGCTGTCCAAAGAGACAGTGATTAATAAAGACCAGTTGGGGAGAAGTCGTTTCCATGTTCTAAAGTACTGGCTTTGCTATACTTATTTTTTGGAGTGAATCCAGTGTGAGAAAACAGTGTAAGTATGCTAGGGAGAGCTTCAGGGAATGGAGCAATATTCACTGGGTCTCTGCCTACTGGCTGAAATGCTGACATCTTGACTCTGCTACTGGAAACAAGAAGAAAGATTGGCTTAGTTACTAAAGTGGTGCCTGGCCATCCTCAGTTTCTTTAGCTGGGTTTGAAGCATAAAGAAGAATTATGTTGAATTGGCATTAGATTTTGCATTTTATTTATAAAACATGGCGTGAAGCCAGGGCAACTGGCTCCACACTACGGACATGGCCTTTACTCACAGAGAATTTGTATCATTCAATAAGCACCACTTTTCATAAGCTACACTTTGGGAAAAAAACATAATCGCTGTCATTTTCTGCTGGGATATTGGTAAAACCTAAAACCTGGTATGTCTACACAATGATATTCCTCAGCTTTCTCACACTTTGGAACAGTCACATCTGCAGAACCGACAGTACCTTTTGCTAAGCCACAATCACCTGGTCTTACTTTGCTTTCTTCCACAAAAGCAGAAGTTCCTGCATAAGAATATCCTTATTGATTCAGAGACTCCAAGGGCAATGAGGAGTGGATATCTAGGGGAGTGAGTTCTATGCACACAAGTTTCTCTCAGTAGTTTACTTCACCCTTCCTACTTCTGCTCCATTTTATTTAAAGCCCACCTCAACACACCTGCCAGCTGTCCTGAAAACAGAGAAAAGCCCACACCACAGAGGAGTCAGAATACTGCACTAATATTTTGGGAGAAATACTTAGTGTAATTATTGATAATATTTATTTTGAGATTACTTCCACGTAAAAGCAAAAATTCCTACAGATCTTAAAAGAACCAGACTTTTGTTATATATTCTATAGCAATTAGCAAGAAATTAACAAAGATAGAAAAATGCTATAACTTACCTTGAGATTATATGAATATACAAAATTCTGTCCTATTTAATTCCTCTACAGTAACTTCTACTTAAAGTTGCACATGTAGGTTTGTAACTGTGGGTTTTTCCTGTGTTTCCTAATTGCTTGCACACTTTTCAAATATGTTTAGTTATTCTGAACACAGATGTAGTTTAGGTTTCTCCTTGAGACTGTCCTTTTTAATTGAAAGAACATTTAATTTTAACATATATTAACCTTCTTATCTATAATCACTATGATGGTATTGACTGATTTAAGTATTTTTATCAATATGACAATAATTTAAAAATAAAATAATTAAGTCATACACTAATTTTAAAATGGCTGGCATTCCATTTGGCACAATGGAAAAGAAACACAATAGTTACATTTTTGGAACACAATTGATACATTCAAACAGTAGGTTTATGATTAATAGACAATACATTGTCTTTAAGTGACTTTATAGAGGAGGCAGAGGCTTAATACTCAAGAAAGGAAATACAATGATTCTTGATCCAGTCTAGTATTGCCCAAAAATAAGAAGGAGCTGACCTCTGCACTTGGGAAGGAAATCTGAGCATCACACAAACTCCAGGGAAAGAGTAAGGAAGAGGTTGTAGTTATTTTGCTGCTTTTCATTGTTCTCAAATGAACAAATATTAATTGAGAAGTGCTGTTACATATTTTATGACACTCTGGGTACATGTTCTAAAATCCCATGAGGACTTGTTTAAATACAAATTAATCCTAAACTACACTTAATTAGCATTGTTGTGGTTGATTTTGCTTTTTCTGTTCTAAGGAAGAATATAATATCTTAGAGTTTTGCTGTTTTCAAATGTTAAAATATACGATGGAGGTGAAGAAGTGATTTCATAGCTGAATGACTTCCTGGCAGGAGAGAATCTGACAGGATGGCATTTTACTAATTAAGAAGAGTGCTGGACTAACCAGATGGGAAAAATACATACTGAAACTTTTTTTTCTTTCGTTAGTTCTTTTTTTTTTTCCCCTACAAGACAATGTAGAAATAATCAAGGACAATGAAGGGCACACAAAGAAGAACTGGTAAGTAAGGAAATTTGCTAGCATAAAACAAACCTACTCAAATCAGATAGTAACCAAATAATCCTGCTTTAATCAGATAGAAAATTAAGCAGGAATCAGAAGCCACTGTAGTGAGCAAGACTTTTCTGTGCTTCAGGCCCATCTCTAACATAAATGTACAGTTTGACTTCAGGAAAGTCAGTCAGGACTAGATCTACACAGGCATTTTGGGTCCTAAATCCAGAATGCAGGCATCATTTTGATCCTTGGGGAAAAAATGGATTTTAGGAGATTTCCTGTCTCCTTTTGAAAAAGAGAAGATAACACAAACCATCCCACTGCTAGTGACAAAATAAGAAATTTGCTTTAAAAAATCCCAACATGCTAAGTAACAGTGAGAAGGCTGTTTTAGCTACCTTAAGCTCAATAAAGTTGTTGAGAAGTTTAAAAGAATAATGCAACAATGTAAAAATTCCAAAATCTGAAAATCAAAAGAGGATAAAGGGCAAGGCAGAAAAACTTGTTTTCTGGTAATACATCTGTAGCAAGACAAAAATAAAGGAAAGGAACATCTGATAGTGGAGAAAGACGGCAGTTAGTGACGGTATCAAAAAAACTGATACCTTTTTACTTTTCTTCACTAGAAGGGTCAGCCTCAGTCAGCTGGCTAAAATAATTAGTATCAGAGACCAGGCTAGGACAGTAACTTAGATAAAATACTTTCAAACCAGCTAAGTTTGAAGAAATTCCTCTCAGAATAGTTAGAGAACAGAATAAGGATGTTTAGGAGCCATTAGCAACAGAGGAGCTTCTAAAAGAAAGCAAAAGGACAGATGTCATGTTTATCTTTAAGACCAGAGAACAGAAGAAATCAGGAATGTATACTGTGCTTCTTTATTTTCCTTCTGAGAAAAATACTGGAGCAAATAATTGAACAAGTTTTCTTAAAAGCTTAAGTTTTTGTTCCGTTTTAAGGATATAAAACAGCCAGCATGTGTTTGTTGAAAACTATGCTGGAAAGCCTCAGCTGGATCATACTGTCCAGTTTGTTCAGTATACCTTGTGGAAAATGTGGTTCAACTGAAGAATAATTAGAGATTTAGAAAAAAAATCTGTAAGAAAGAACAGAAGGTCCCTTGGGAGGCTGTGAAATCTTTATCACCAATATAGATCTTCAAAACATGCAAACATATGTTAGAAATGGTTTAGGTAAAGCTGATGCTGCCTTTGGCAAGGACGGTATCTTCAGAGGGCTGTTCCAGGCACCAGTAAAGTAGAAAATCAGTCAGTAAAACTGATTGTCAAAAGCAGCAAAGTGGGAATGACCTACTGCCTACCATGCCATGAAACATGCAAACATTGTTAGAAGGAAACTGAAACCCAAAATTTGTTGTAGCCATGAGACTGGAGAACTATAATCTCTGTGATCTGGCCCACTTAGTCCATGCAAAATCTAATTTTCATCTCCAGGAGATGTGACTAGAAAGGATTTAGGACTACAGAGTATTACCCAGAGACAGAAGCTATACTTAACACATTGCTTTCCAGTAAACCTCATTATTCTGTGCAGCAGAGTTATGTACTAGAGGCTGTAACAGCCTCCATGAAGCCATGGGTGCCATAACCCTAAATTCTTTTTGTGATTCTTGTCTTTAGCTACTCCACCATCTGTCAATAAAGTAGGAATAGATAGGTTGGAAGATAAAAGTGCAGCAGGGGTTGGACAATAATTTGTCAATCCTTTGCCTCTGAGGAATTTGGAGAAGAAATTTAAGATCACGTCTATCAGTTCCAGGCCATAGCGTAGATCAAATCTTTTAAAAGACGAGTTTAGAGACAGATGTCAATTTGGCTGTACTTCAAAGTATGGATGGAAATGTAAAGCTGAGTACCAGGGAAGGAGGGCTTCTGGTACTTCATTCTCTTACTTCCAGCTAAAATGATATGACTTTATCTTTCCTGGGTTTATTCCTCATGTTAAGACTTGCCTTTCTTTAATGTTCTTTTTGCCTTATCTGCTTTTGTGACCAAAAATGTAGTTGTTACTCACTGTTACAAGGAACAATCTTTCAGTTCTGACTAGATTTCTCTCATTTCATTTAATACACAATAAACTGATGGCTGTACAGTTTAAGAGCACTGACAATTAGGTGATGACACTATAGCAACAGTAAAAACCTGGTCAAATAAGACCATTTCTGAGTGATACACAGGCAGAAAATAATGTGAGTAAAATGCCACTTTAAACATTGCATTTTAGACCCTTGGCATGTATCTACAGAAGTAAACTGGTAATTAATACAGACAAATCAATGTATAATAGCTTTTATAAGACTGGTTTGAGTTATCCCATTCTTACTCAGATCTCTAATCTGAAGCAAAAATTCTTGAACATCTTTTGCTTCCAGAAAAAAATGAATACAATGCTAGAAGAGCAGGTGTGTCTTCACTCAGAGGAAGCAGCTATAGATATGAAAATGTCTTAGCAGCTGGTGAATAAGAAGACTGAAGCTGTGCCAGACGAAGTGAGTGTGTGTGCATGTGTGTGTGTGCACGTGCGTTTTACCACTAATTATGCAAAAAAGTCCAAGCCCATTGATCATGTGTTTTTCTCCCTACTACACCAGGAGTAAATCTTGAAGTGTGACAGCTCTTTCAGAAAGTCAGAGTTATTACCAGTAATGTTTTTTCTGTATTAGAACTGAGAACACACAATGAATAATCCTTTTTTATTTTATGATTTGTACACATATTCCTGTTTACAACAAACATAAAACAACAAACATAATTTGCAAGAAGCTGGTCTGAACTTTTATTATCATGTACTGCATTTAGCTTCACAGACAATGAGGCTGTTTTCAACGAAGAGCAGTGTCAACACACACTGAAACACTACACACACGGCTTCATTTACTTAAAACTGGGAAGGATTTACCATAAAATTCAGCAGGCACAGCTGCTGATTTATCTTTGATGCATGCAGATATTAAGAAATTTTAGTTAAAACTGGAGCAGCCTGACTGCTCAAATGAGTGCTTTAATCTTTTTGGTTTACCTGGTTATAGAACTTCACTGCAATGGTACCTTTTAGGATTTGCAGAAACACTCATCTGAGCATCATATTTTGTCTTGCCCGCTCTAATTAATCAAGCTTAGACCCACCAAACTCTCAGAGGAAGCCTTTGAGTAAGAATCAAGAGAAGCACTATGTTGAAGTCACAAAACCATCTTTTCATTTATAAAATTATTTACAAGTTAACATGAGGAGCTGGAACAACTATAGCACAAGACAAAGATGATGCAGATAAACAGAACTATTTATTTTCAAATGCCACTGTAACATGCAATCAAATAATGTTGAAAGAATGTATAGTAACTCCAACTCCATTTGTTGGGGAAATTATAAACAGCGTCTTTGAGAAATGAGATAAACCTCACTGATTATCTTAAATAAACCTGCTCAAAGGTTTCATCTTTCAAATGGATATTTTAAAATTACAAGAAATCATTCTGAATGGATTTTCCAAGATCTTGTGGAGCTTCTGCAATAGTAATGGTCCCCCTTCTACAGAATCCTGTCTTTTACAGGAGATTGTTTAATGTAGAGAAATTCCTACACATTTGTATCAGCATGAAATCATTAACATAAGAACATATGCCACATTGGTTCAGACCCATCTTCTCTTCAGCAGTGGCTAGAAATCAATGCCCTGGGAAGAATAAGAACAGGGCAAGCATATGTAATACTTCCTCGGAGTCTTCTCCCAGCTGCCAGCTATTTTCAGGTCAGAGAACTTCATGGGATTGATGCTGCCTGTCTCTTTAGTTTCCCTCAGTGAATCTCTCAAGTATTTGCTTGTCCAAGCTCCCCTTGAACACATCCAAAATTTTCACATCCTGAACAATTTTGACAAGAAGTTCCATAGGTATACTAACACAGGTCCATTAACTTAGTGGCTTTGCATCAACACCTGTCTCTTCCTTTTCTCCAAACTTTGGAACTTCATGGCACTACAGAAACAAAAATAATATCATGGAGTCTGTGGTCTTGCTGCACAACATAGATCCCCTTTTTGCAGAAGAGGAAAAGAGGTCATAAGATTCCAGAAATGAAATGTGTTATTTCAAATATATAGTCCTTGACTTCTTCTACTCTTACTCTGCACTGACAACATGAATAGAGTTTTGGGATCAAACAACATTCAATAAACAGTGCAAAGGCTCTGTATATCAATCATGTTTTCTTAAATTAGATACTGAACATAACACAGTTCTATCTAAACCAGCTACCAAGATTTACCAAATTTTAACAAGTAACAGGGAGAAGGCCTATGTAATGTAGCTGATATGAAAATACCTCACTTTTTCACACTGACAGATCTAAGGACTTAATGTTGCTATGTTAAATTTCCTGAATACTTGTTTCTATGGCAGAAGGCACTCATGATACAGAAAATGTGTTTTCCAAGGTAAGTGTTTTCCCTACATTGTTCTACAGAACTCAGTTCCACTATACAGTGGTTTGAGGGGGAAAGAGAGAAAGACACAACTATGAAAGAGCTTAAAAAGAGCTCAAGTGTCTGCATTAATTAAGTTTTTTTGGAGCTTAACTAAGAATCAATAGATTGGCTATTTTTCTCAAAGAAGTATTTCACTCTCCATCTTGCACTCTCTGTATTTGTAACACAGGTTATGTTCTATATAGAGGAATAGCATTTGTTTTACAAAGCTGTTGCTACTTTCTTTTGGTGTCATTATCATCCCTGGCTTTTTCTTTACACCATATTAAAAAAAATGCATTATATTTGGTATTGCAGTTGCTACGTGTTAACTGTTGTCATGCATGCAGGGTTGCCTGTTCATGCACTGCTCCCTTTTCAGGCAGGTTAACCTTTTTCCAGGGTAGGGAGCCTCCAGAAATCATTGACCTTACTTATGGAAATCAGGAATGTTGCACTGGGTTCCATGTTAGTTTGCGGGCTTTTTCTGATGAAGTCTCTGTTTCAGAGAATGACTGTCTGCTTGCAGTCCCATTTAAGGAAGTTCTTCAGTTGGGTATTTCTCAGTGGAAGTTCCCAGCTAATATTAGTCATAAGCAGTACCGAAGTACAAAACCGCATTTCATAATCCTGTTGACATTCCTCCTAGGCAACATAAAAATCTCTCTTACCAAAGAGATGAGAAAAGAAACCTTTGGTTCCTACACTTCATAAAGACAATAAGTAAATTATACTTATCAACTTCAGCATTCAGATGCATAGAAAAAGTATAGGACACTAAGTTCATGTTGCTTATAGTTCACCAAATCTGTATGTCTGCACTTTGACTAAATATCCTTTAGTTAGTTTCTGGAACTCAGGCTTTGTCTGTTACAACCTATTGGCAAAATACATACTAAGGTCTCCACAGGCTCATCAGCTTTTGATGCTGGGGAAAAAAAAAAAATCAGCCTCACCTTCCTTCTTACTAAGGCACAACAATATTTGGTCAAAACTAATCCACAATTCTCATTTTCTGATCAGGAAAGGCATTTCAAGTTCAAAACACGCTTTATACTTTGTTAAAGCAACAGCGGCCGATTGCAAGAAGGGAGAAACACCGCAGAGTAGCAGAGACTTTCAGCGCCCAGCACACTCCTCTGGGACCACAGTTTATAAATTCTGGAAAACGTTTAACATCTGACGTGAGCCACCTAGTGTCTGAACGAATGGCTACATTAACAACTTGCAAGAAACATTTTAACCTCTCTCTGCTAGAAGCCAATTTGTATTTATAAGCATGTAAAGTTACATAAAGGAACCCGATGAAACCTTCGATGAACTGCAGCCTTTTGCCAGCTGCTGCAGCAGCAGCCTCCCTTGAGAGGTCAGTTCCTTCCAAGATCTCAGCGCAGTGTAACCAGCGAGCACACTGTTAACACAACAGTACAGACTAACTAAAATTCCTGTCAAAATACCATTTCGAAAGTAATGTCAAACAGCAAACTGCATATGGATGATGTGAGGTACCTAAATAGACTTCTTGACCTACTGAGAGCAAATTTGAATTTTCTGTACCAAAAAAGTATCAGTTTGCTAATTCCCACCTACCAAGAAAAAAAAAAGTTTCTAAGCATAAGTAGTCAAAACATTACTTTCTCTAAGTCTGAAGACAAAGTGAAATAAAATAATAAAGAAAAGAACTTCTTCACCACCACTTCTGAACTCCAGATAAGTGTTTTGCAACTGTTTTTAAGATTAGTGGATTCCTAAAAGTCATTTTAAAATACACTGATATACACTTGCTCTTTCCAGCTGCCTTGTGAAGACTACATATAGGAAAGCAATTCTGTCTTGATAATGACATAAAAATGTGAAATATTTATGTGGGACAAAAATATAGAAAGTTGTTACTGGAATAGCTGCATTGAAGGAAATACAGAGACAGAAGAGCAGGAAGCAGAAAAACAAAGGAAAAGAAAACAAGGTGAGGGAGGGAAGGAAAAAACTAATTGACTGTAAAGCAGAAAACAGTCTAAAAGGTCCACGTTAGAGATCAAGTCAGCTGTGCAACAGAGGTTTTGTATTTTTTTCATGGGTATTTGTATTTTCTTCTATTTAACAATTTATTCAAAGATTGGAAGTCTCTAGGAATACTAAGATGGGTTACTGTAAAGCTTGTTACACACATCTGATTGCATTTGTAGAGGAAATGCAGTAAATAAAGAAGACACTAAATAATGAAGGTAGATGAAAGACCACCTTCTCTCATGCTTTACTCTGAAAGAATATTACTGATAAAGAACCAAGAGACGAATGCATGTGATGTAAAAAGTCATGTGTGTAGATGGTTGCCACTTTTGCTTTGCTGAGTTTGAGACCTTCACAACAAATTTACATTGAGTACATTTCTAGAATTTACAATTTTTTCCTATAACAACTAACATGAAATAATAGTGTTTCAGAGATGGTGTATATGTTATGGCTCTATTGGAATTCGGGTAGTCAGAAACTTCATTGATACATGTTTATCATCAGATAATACCCACTTGTACTTTTCTGCACATTACCCCTTTTTAAATATAGCATCTGTTAAATTATATTTACCTACATTGATCTGAATTTAAGAATTGCAGGTTTTATTTCAATTACCAAGATATCCATTACAATTTTAAGTGCATAACTACTTGCCAATGCTGAACAAAAATTTAACATGTAGAAATAAAAACAAAGTCTGTTTTTGCCCATGCCTTTTTTTGTTTGTTTTTTTTTGTTTGTTTGTTTGTTTTGTTGGTTTTTTTAAGACCTGGTTGAACAAAACCTTAGCTGGGATGTCTCCAACACTTTCTCTGAAAGAGAAAATTGAATCCCCTCTTTCTTGGAAATGTGCTAATAGATCAAACCCTCTCTGGACCCTAAGAGTTCATTAGAACCTCACCTAAAGTTATTAAAAGTAGCCAAAAAGGAAGTACATTTATAGGCTTATTAAGTCTTTCACCTACAGGTCTCTTTAGCCTTAGTACAGGCCAAAACAGACCAAAAGAGTTGTTACAGACCTATCGGAGAAGGTAAATTATAATAGAAATAACCTTCAAAAGAGCACAGAGAAAAACACCTGGCTACTTTTTGTCTGACTGTGTTTGAGCTCCGTTCTCAGGCTTCCCAGTGCAGGCACCGGGGTAGGTAAGGTTGCAACAGCTGGGACACAGGTTCTGATCTGGGAGCGGGCAAAGGGAGGGGTTCTGCTCTAGCAGAAGCACCACAGCCTGGCTGCGTGGGTATGTTCGCTGGGGCTCAGAGACGGCCGAGATTAATTCGAGATCTGTAATGCTTCTCTGCTGCTGGCTGAGATTATCCTGTAACATGTTTCCCATCAGCTCCCACCCTCCTACACACCTTCAGGGAAAAAAGTTGTACTTATACATGCGACCTAAAGAGAGAAGGGCTTGTAGCAGAAGCAAAATTAAAACTGTGTTTCCTTTATAGCCTTAACTGTAAAATTCATCGCCTGCATGAAAGAAGTGCAGGGGGGAAAAAGCCATAGTAGTAACCTACAAAAGACCTACTCCGAGCATGAAAAGTATATGAGGAATGCAGGCATTGCTATTCACAAATCACGCTGAAACATGGAAAGACAGCACAGGAAAGGGCTGTGGGAGTCAGGAGCTCGGCAGCCCGTGCCCGAGGCGCGGCCCGGCCGCCGGGGGCCCCGCGGCTGCCCCGGCGCGGGGCGGGGAGAGCCCCGGCAGGAAGTCGGTTCTGGTTCCTGGGTGACGGCGCTCGGGCAGCAGCGCGCTGTGCCGGGCCGGCCGCGGGCTCNCGTGTCACCGCCGTGTCACCGCCGCGTCCCGCAGCCGGGAAGAGCAGGAGCTGTGTCCGCTAACAAAAAACAAGGGGGACAGAAAAAGAAAAGGTGCGGTGAGGTCTCAGTCTCTCACGAGTGATTACCTCAACAGGTTTCCAGTTCCCGAGATGATGGCAGTGTAACTTTCAAAATATTTCCATTGAAAAAGCTGTTTGAAAGCAGAAATATGCAGACAAGCACTTGTTGCTGGATGGCACCTCTGTTCTCATCTCTCATATGAACCTATGGGAGGTAGGCATGTGTATTATGAATTAATGTGTATATACACATGATTAGCTAAAATCTTTTTTTTCAGACTTTAAGGTGTTTTCGAAGGCACTATGAAAAGTCATATGCCTCTCTAGTGAGCTGTGGAGCTGAGATTGCAGCAATATGCTGCTAATCTTTGTGTTGGAGCTTTTTTGGCATTTGACTCAGAAAATTCATATTACTGTTTCTTTTTTTTCCAAACATATAGCAGCAAAATGTTTCTCATTTGAGGCAAGTATTTTAAGATAATGTTCAGGTTTTATTTGGTTTGTTTACTCAAAAGTTTGTCTTACAACATTTGATATAGCCTGTTGTTTTCCAGTGTTCAAGTCTTTACTCAGATATGAAATTCTAGTTCTCTTTGCCATAGCTCCAGCAACACAACACTCACAGGTATTTACATTTGCAGGACAACTTCTGGAGCTAATCTCTTCCCCCTGTTAGAATAAATGCAGCATTTTGTATTGCTCTGTCTCTGCTGACTACATACTGCTGTTAATGATTGTGAAAGTCCTTAGGATCTAATGAATATCTAGGCTATCATTTGCTAAAAATGAGGGTTGTCAGCTTTGGGCTGAATAATGTATGGAATACAACAACTGGAACATAGCATAACTTAATCTGGTTAAAATACGATATTTGGGTTGGGGGTTGTTTTTTTTTTTTTTAATTATTATTTTAGGGCTGTTGGGAGGGGGTTTTCTCCTCCTAGTTGGATGTAGGGAGAAGGGTAAATGACAAGGAACAGTTGGCAAATTCCCTGATAAATATTGATGCCTATGGAGGAGAAGCAGGAAAAGGAGCCAGCTTTTCTAACTGCAAGAAGTTTTGGATAAGAGATATATAACATAAGAGCAGTTATTTATTCCAGCAGCAGGCAATCCGGGGTGTGACTACGGAGTAGTTTAATCCAATCTAAATCTAGACTGCGGCAGTCCTGCCCACGGCTAGTCTCATGTTCCCACTGCCTCCTTGTGCTGGTAGTAGTGCTCCAGCAGCCTTGCAGTGAGCTAGCTCCGGTTTTAATTTTGAGGTTGGTTTTTTTAGGGGGGGTTGCTGTTGCTTTTTTAAGGAAGTAGAGAGCTAGTTTGGCATACTCAACTGTGCAGCATGGAAATGCTAATACCAGTACAAGTAAGTGGCAAAAATATATGGCCAAAGATGGGGGAAGGCTGGAGTATCCTTCTCCGTGCCAGGGCAGACTTCCGTCACTGTTACATAAGCGTGACCTCCTGTTACAATTTCAAAGCCAATGCTGCTGTTGACCACAGTTCTGTCTGCCTTTTGCTGATGTTTTCTGCTCCTGTGCAGGCTTCCTTGTGTTACTATGCCATTTGAGGTGGTCTGTGGATCTGATCTGATTGAAACTAACTCAGCAAAAACACCTTTAGTATTTAGTTTTAAACTGGATTGTTTTGCTGATATGGTTTACTGTAAGGGTGCTTATGCTGGAAGAAAGGGAAGGGTGAGGTGGAAGCAGAAATGTGTATCTTGAGGGGATGGGGCAAATATAGGACTAGTTCTTCTAGTTACAGTTCCATCTTAAAGTGTTGCTAGTAATGACTTTCATTGACCCTTTCTTACTGCATGGAGTCTGAATTTTAAAGAGCTATCAGTAACTTACCTTGCAACCATTCTCCTTATTTTTCCCTACCAAGTAGCAAATCAGGCACAGTGCTACAGTTCTGCCTGTTGGATCAATTACTTTTGGTGCCAGCAGTCCAGATGACAGCAGAACTCTCTGTTAATGCTCTCAGTCTCAATCAATGAGTAAGTAAGAGGCTGGAAATTAGGTATAAATTTTAAATCCTGGTTTTCAAATGGAGATTTGAATTTGCATGAGTGAAGTTAATACCTTCGTTTTCTATGAACTGTGAGACCTATTCCCTCCATTTGTATCTGAAGATAGTTTTTTAAATCCCATTGGACCCGTTTTTTGAAGTTACATTTTATATGTACAGGACATGCCACTTACTAGGTAAATTGCTACAAGTGTCAGTGGAGAATTTCAGAAAAATACAAAATCAACATGGATGCAAACTTGCAAGCTTTTAAAGAAAGTGAGTGCACACTTTCAGTCATAGCAATGCCCTCTGCAATTTAGCACCCGTCCCTGAAGGAAGATGTAATATCTGGGTTTTTTCACTGAGCTACATAAACCAGTCCTTCATGTGAAACTGAAAGAAAGCCTACCCATTTAGTTAAAGACGTGCCTCAGGTATTAGAATGAATATTCTGTCTAGTGAAGGGATACCCTCTGGGGGATGAAGGGGATGATGAAGTAGGCAGTGTTACTAACGACACTTTGAGACAGTATGCCAGGCCCTGAGATTATAAACTACTGAACTGGTGTTTAGGAAAACAAAACGAAACAAGTCAAAACAAAACCTTTCATAGGAAACAATGTAGGTGTTTTACGAAAAACTTAAAAACTTCGATTTCAGTAATGCTTGTTACATCAAAGGATCCCTAAATGATTTCAAGCTGTTAAAGAATTCACATTGGCACTATTAAAGTACAACCATGCCAGAGTTGAGATACAATTGTTTTTGCAGTAGAAACACATGATTAAATTAAAATTTGCAGGACAAAAAAGTGCAATGTCCATATAGTAGTCTGTTGCACCTTTTAGGAAAGTCAAACCTCATTTCTGTTTTCAAGCCCTGTGATAGGGAAGATATTCAAAGGCAAGAAAACATGAACAAAATCTTCAAGCTGCAATCCTCAGAATTTTGACCAGGGTCCAAGACAAGTTATCCTCATACCCTTCTTGCTTGGCTTGTCCTCATCTGACTGCACCACTTTCCTTAATAGTATCTATGGTTTATGCACAATCCCAGAAGATAGTGAGAGATGATAGTGGCAGTCCACACCATTTACTATGAGATAACCATGCTTTAAATACCAGGGGAGATGAAATTTTTATTTTATTTTTTTTTTACCTAATGCTGGTATCTTGGTTTTCTTGGGGGCAGAGGTGGGGTTTTGAGACTTCAGTAACTTATTCTCTACTGTACTCACGTTATGATAAATTTTGCTCTTAAAATTAATGTCATATGTTACTACAGAAGCAAAGGACCTGTGTTTGCAAAGTTCTTGAAATTGGAGTCTGTGACATTTGCTAGGATTGTAGTCTTATATGTCAAAGTTCATGAGCTGTAGTTTCGGGAGTTTTACTGAAATTGTATACAACGTGTATTAAGTTTATAATATTGTGTGAAAAGATCCAAGTCTTGCTAATTCGTACTTGTTGGTGTTACTGACTTTTAGATTAATGATGTTTTAATTCATCTTGTAGTGTAGCTTGTGTTGACATTTTCAAATGTGGCATAGAATAGGTTTATGTTGTTGAACTTTTATCTTTTTATTGCTTAATGCCAAAAGCTGGGTTTAGTTTTGTATTAATGCTGTCTCTTATTTCACAATTATGTAAACATTACACTTTTGGAGATCGCATAAAATCAGGTAACTGGTGATCTGCACCAATTTTAACTCTCAGTTCTAAACAATGAACTACACATACATTTACACATTCTGTACATACAGAATTTGATTCAGAGTTAACCTGCTTTTGTTTGGCGTTTGTTTAATACTATCCTGGGACATAAAATGAAATGTTGAGGTGAGCAGAGCTATAATTCAAACTGTTCTGTGAGTTAACAGTCAAACATACTGCACATATTACTTGAATATGGTATTAGTACAAGTTATGCTATATATGCTTTTAGTCATGTACTTCAGTTTCTTAGCATTCTCTTTTTCCTTCTGATTGCTTTTCAGGTCTGTTAAATTAACCATCTTTCCAGGGATGAAACAACTTTGGGAAGTATGGACAAAAACATTGGAGAGCAGCTTAACAAAGCTTATGAAGCCTATCGACAAGCGTGCATGAATAGGGACCATGCTGTGAAAGAACTGCAGCAAAAAGTATGTGTTGGGTTCTGAATTCTGTCTTTAAAGCCATCCTTCCCATGGAGAATGGTAGTACATGTAGATTTCAGTTTCACTTTAGCTATGCATGCTTCAGTGCATCTGTTAAAGTTGGAAATTGCCATTATGAAACCAGGCCAGTACACTGCAGAGTAACTCTTTAGGCTGTGAATTTAGTAGAGGGATTTCTGGTTTTTGACCTTGAATTTGGGAAAAGTGTTGTCTGTTTTGAGGATTAATGAAGTCTTCTAATGTAAACAGCAAAGATGTATATAAAATTTACCTAACTTTAATGAAGTACTTTTTGAAATTTAATTTGTTTTCTTAAAATTTTATTTTTAAATTATTAATATAAGTAGCTTAAATTAAACCACTTTTGTGTTAGTAGGAAGATAGGCCATTACTAGTTTACTTAGTGTAAAGGTCAAAGACTAATATTTTAAGCACTGTGCAAGCTATTAGGACAACAGAGTTTTTGTGTTGAATTGTGTACAGCAAACATACCTGAAGGTTGCTAGAATAAGTATTCCAGCAGATTCCAGGGACATTCTGACCAGTCAGGAGCACCTTGGAATTTTTACTTCGTCTATTGCAGAAAACATTAGTTCAGCCAAAACTCTTGAACTTCTCATCAAGTAGGACAACATATTGCAAAGCTGTTGGGGTTAACTTTATCATAGTAGTTTTCTCACGTATATTCTGCCCAGCAGTGGAACCTCTGTTACAGCAAGGCTTGAATGGCTTTATGCTACAGGACTTTCTGATACTTCATAGAACTGGTGGGCTGGGACTGTGTTCAGGGGCAGATGAACTATACTCAGTGTCAAGTTAGGGAAGCAGTAGTAGAGCAGGGAGCAGGGAAAGGTCTACTAGAGAATATTCTGATATGTGGACCCAATCTTTCCATCTCCTTGCATGGCAAAATAGACTAGCTAAGGCATTGTAGAACACATATCAAGTCAGTCATGCGTGCAATCATCCACTGTGCAGTCTGTCTCTATTCATAGTCTTGCAGCAATGCTGCTGTAAATCTGTAGAGATTTCTATATGTAACAGGCACAAGTAGTGTGATTTTTGTACTGAAATTGCAACAAACTTACCAAAAGGCAAGACGTTTTAGAATATTTAGGGATCTTTTAAGTTCTGTCTCTTATGATGAACAATTAACTATTTGAAGGAAAACCAGTTAAGTTAATACTCCTAAGTCATCTAACAGAACACAAAAGAAACTTCTGTCCAGGAAACAAGACATCAAGTATAAGATCAGATACCTCTTCTAAAGTCTGTGCAAGAAAATCAGAGAAATGTGAGATCATAAGTGTTAAGTGAACTAAATGCTTGCAAGATTTCTCTCTGCATTTTCACTGGTTCAGAAATTAAAAATGAAAGCCTTTGATAAAAGATTATTACCAGTTTAAATCTTTGTCCTAATCGAACTTTCAATAGTTGAATCTTATGACTTCAAAAGAGAACAAAAGTATTTTTTCCGGAAAAATTGATACTATAATTACTTGGGGGAGGGGGGTTGTTTGTGTTGTTTAGTTTTTTTTAACAAAACTCCTGGGTTTTGAATAACCTTTGTACAGTGCTTTACTCTAGTAACTTCCCCTGTTCATTGTGTGGCCTCCACACACTGTTGGATTGTCCACCACGCTGTTGTTAACAGTTTACTACTTAAGTTACCGATAGGCCACTTGTTTTGCCAGTCTCTAGAGCTGGGAGCCATGTCAAGCACACAGAAGCCAGAGTCATCTCGGCCAGATGGTGTTTGATACAGATGGATGGTTGGTTGTCATGCAGATCTCCTAGTTGGTAACTTGTTGCTGCCATCTGACTCAAGGAATAATTTGTGCACACTGGCTGTCAAAAGCATCTTCTCTTCTGTCTGTTTTAGCTGTCATGTCTGTGCTCTGTACAGAAGTGTTGACAAGACATTGCTGTTGTACATTTTCAATTTGGTTCTCAGTGATTTTTCTGCTTCATGAGGTCTCTTCTAGCTGCTGGAGTGTACTGCTCTTTGATCACTTTTTTTTTTTCCCTTTTAATAAACTCTCATAGTAGAACTACTACCTGGCCTTTTAAAATAAATTTTGGTTGTAGATTTTTTTCCTGCCTGCTTTACAGAGAAACACGCTGGACAGTAGGAGGGTATGAAATTTAAGTGTGGCTGAGATTTGAGAATTAGATAGCAGTATGGATAAATGATGAATAGACATGAAAACAATGCCTAGTCTTGTCCCAGGTGGTGATCTGTTCAGTAATTCACACATTCTTAATTTCAGAAAAATTCAGTGCATTCCTGAAAGTTTTCTTGCTTGTTTTTAGCACTGCTCTAACTGCAGCGTTAGGCACGTGCTAATGAAGTAATTGTTTTGAATATTAGCATCTTCCTATCACCTGGCCATTTGTTCAATTAACAGACTGTCTAGCAATATTTATTATACACTTTGGTGAAATATGAACGATATTATTAGAGACTGTGTGGCCTGTTTATAGCATGAGATAGAGTATAAGAGATACAGGATGGGGCTGTTTGCTTGCTGTCCCCCCGATCCTGTTTTGTAGGGTAGAAAAACAAGTCTACTACATTCAAAGAAACAGACAAAAATGTCCACAGACAGTTAGAATGATTTACAGAATATCTGTTGTATGGAATAAGCAATGTTTGGAGTTTTTTTAATTTAAAATCTATCTTTTTAAAAGCCTATTTTTGTATAATTTGTTAGCAAATATGGAGAACAAAAATTACTTCTTTATATAGATAAACTAACTGACCAGCATTCTGAAGAATACTAAAATTTTAATTTTAAGCCTGATGTATTCTATGTCTGTGAATGAAGAATCCTAACTTTAAAGTTATCCTTTACCGCTGCCACAGTTGAAACAGTTACTAAACCTCAGGATTTATTTCCTGTAATACCTTTTCTAACCAATTCAGTCCCAAAAATATGGACTTGCCAAAGGTTTTCATGCAGAGGACCACAACTACAATTATCTTTAAAAATCAGAGCTGCTTTTTATATGCCAAATGGGAGACCCCTAGTCAAAACAGAATAAGATTAATGCTAATTAAATTGTATTTGCAGACAGAAAACTACATGCAGCAAATACGTGAACAGCAGGAAAAGATAGAGCTTCAAAACAGCATTATTGCAAAACTGAAATCACAGTTGGCTGCTCTGAATGCTAATAGAGGTATGTACTCCAGTTTGCACGTTGTTGCTTTTTATGCTGTGTTGCACTGATGAATAGTTCTGACTTTGTTTCTTCAGTTTTTACAATATACATATCTCAAATGAGTATCATACTTTTCTGTGAATGTGAGAGTTAACACAAATGTGCTGTTTCAAGATCTATTTATAAAATGCAACACTTCTGGGGTCTCTCTTTATCCTCTTCAAGAAATGGTGAGATTTTCTTTAGAGGTAGAACATGCTTACACTGAAGCCAATAAAAGTTATGAAAATATGGGTTCAAATCATTCACTAGAATTAAAAAAATTGTTACATATTAATTTTACACGTATCTGTTAATAAGTTTATCTCAGGCTGTTCTAGATGTGAGTGCTATGGTTATGTCTCTTATGTTAGATGACTCTTGTGACGCTAATCTTATTGGATAAACAGAGATTTATAAGCAGGTAATTCTCTTTCAAATCAAATAGTCATTGATGGATAATTTTTCACTGTTTGACTGTATTACACAAATAAGAGAAAAGAGTCAAAGTAACCATGTGTTAATCTGCCATGCTCATTAAATATTTATTCACACTAGCCTAACACTCCTGGTTTTCATAAATACTAGCAAAGTGGCTGACTTTTATTTTTAGGAGTCCATGTACATCCTTTATTGCTGATTTGGTCTTGCATTGTCTCTAAGCATTGAATTTGGCTTCTCTTGCTTGTTTAATATGAAGACTTGCAGAAAGAAAATAAAGAATTTAATATAAGTCTAGTTTCGTTTAATTTTGCTTGTACTTGTAAGCTGACTGTGAAAAATGGAGTGATAGTTGTTTTTCTTTAATTTAAGGTAGTGCACATCCCTGCATTCTGATGCATGAAGACATTGAAACGTCCAATTTACCTTTGAGCCAGCTCTCTGAAAAACTGAATATGGCAAAGCACAGAGAAAAACTCTTAAAGGTAGGGTCACCTGCAATGTATTTAACATAGGCTCACATTTGTACAGTGATTATACTATGAGAACCTAAGAGGTAAGTGAGATTTTCACTGGTTCCTTTGAACTGCACCTGAAGTGCATGAGTGTTGTGGCACTGCAGTCTGTGTAATTGAGCTAAGCATTTCTCTTTGATCCTTCCCAGTGAAATCTCTGTTTGGCCATAAAGCTCTCTGGAATAGTTTTGATCATAAAGTAGGAACGTACTTGCTAATTTATTTCTTAACTTGCCAAAATCAGTGGTCAAAAAAGGGCTTTTTCTTTCTTACAAGAGCATTTCATACTGCAACCAGTCTCTGCACTTTTGCAAGAAGTGGAGAATCTGTACTCAAAAAGTGATGGAGTGGAAAGTAGACTATCCATTGCTCCAGAGATACTGCTGATTTGTTTGGGATTTTTAATTAGCCAGTTTTAAGACAATGTCTTTTCTGCCTCTCTTCACTGAATTAACGCTGACATTTTTGCTACAGCCTATTGAGAGCAACAGGAATAAGAGTGAAGCAACAGTGCCAAATAGATGGGAAATGCCTTGAATGGATTTTACATATTGAGAAAAGACACTGACAGAGATGCATAAAGTTGCATCTTTCTTATCCTAAGTCATTTTCCTGTGTTTTTTGAGAAAAAACTTTTAACATAAAATATCTTATTTTTGAACATGAACCTCAATAGCTCCATAGTAGACACCCTTTAAGGGTTGTAAAAAGACCCTTGTGTAAAATCAGACATTATATTTAGAAAGACTCAATTTCAGGATTTATTTTCTAAATGTGAGCTACAAACAAATTATTAGTTATGCTAAATTCACAGAAATGCATTTTTTATCAGAAATATTAACTGAAAAGTGATTTTATTTGATTGCTGATGTTTTCTTAATTATCCTGAAGGAATATCATTTGAGACTAAGCCTTTGCAAACATTTTAAACGTACCGTTACAAAATATTTATATATACTCCTTTTCTGTTTAAAAGAAGCTTTACAATTTTTCTACACTAGAATCTGTAATCACAAGATGCCATTGCCATTTCTTTCCTAATCTTTATGTTTATTTGTATTAAAACACAGCTGAAGGGTTAATTCCTTGATGGAACATCTTTGCATATTTTTGCATTTGCTGTCTTGAGTTGGATAAAAATTATACCTTATGCTTGCGCATGAAGTCCTGATCAAGTCTAATATTTCATACTCTTGTTTCTGAATGCTTGCTAAAGAATAATAGTTTTAAGTAACTTAGTCATATATGGAATAGGAGAAAGAAAGCTGTGTTATCTGCTCTTCTCACGGGCAAACAGATTATGTGCGCTATATGGGAGATTACAGGTAATGCATGAGAAGATGGAGTCATTATTTCAGGAGCTGTTTTCTCAATGGAATTACGTTATTTGTCTTTATCTGCATATTTTTTTGTGTAATCAATTACTGTACTTACAATTGTACCAGCAATAGATATTTCATACGGATTTTTCTTCTTCTGTGCCACAAACAGAAATATTACTGACATAACCCCATGCAGAATCAACCATACAGTCTGCCTGCATTTAAACCGAGGCACAGTGGGTCTTTTCAGAGAGATTTGGAGATGTGTAGGCATTTAAACCCATGCAAAGTCAGGTTGACCCAGCCTACTCTCATGTTCCCGTTACTGGGAGTGTAGCTCTCTTACTCAGTGTTGAGAGCATGGAGCTTGAGGAACCCATGTTTGACTGGACAAAGGCTGGCTTCTGCAGCAGCACATGTGTATCTTTGCAGCATGCTTCTAAAGCAAGGAGGACCCTAATGCTTGGTATTGTGTTGAGAAAACTTGCACTAACCTGGCAAAAGTGATACAAAGTTCCCCAACTTCCTGTTGAAGATGATGGAAAATTAATTGTATTGTGATAAATGCTTTATATATCTTTGTGGCAGCTGCCAGTTTTTGCACTTCTTATATGTAGAACTTTTGATGTATGATGGATAAACTGTATGGAATACATGCGTGAAACAAGGTGGGGAAAACCCAAGAGGTCGCATTTCTCTGTCTTTCTGAACAAGTGAACTAAAAGTAAAAAAAAACCTCATAAAATAGGTAGTCAATCAGTGGGACTTCATGCCTCAAGGGAAAATGGGACAACTTCATGGACAAGAAATCTGTTGAGAGTTAGTAAATACATAGAAACTATTACTAAGAAGATCTGGGAATGTATCATGAATGTCTCCTCTTTTTTTGAGCCCCTGGTTAAACTTCGTTAAGTAGGAAGAATTTTGATTCAGTTACTGCCTCAGAGCCAAAGCTTCCCAGCAAACAGAAAACCTTAATGCTGAGACAATGTCAAGCTTCTACTTTTTAGAATGTTCAGACATCATAATTCTTGAAACTCAATAAAAAAGGAAGCTGAAATCAACACCTGTGAAAAGAAAACAAGGTCATGATCACATTTTCCTGATTCAGGAATTTCAGTACTAAACACTGTGTGGACTTTGTTCATCAGAGTGTTTTGTACCATGAAAAGGAGCAGGAAACTGTGTGTCAGGAATGAATGACACATGTTATACAAAACTGTTCATCCTGCAATAAATGTTTAGGTCTTCTTTTTTGTGCAGGACATAAACAGAGGAATGTCACATGTATGGTAGTCATCTTTATGCTCTAAATTATGGTCCTAAAATGACTTATATAACTAGAAGCAGCTACTGCAGCAGTCTTGCAGAGTTGCTTGTTCCAGTCAATACCAGCTTCTCTGGTGTCACTTTTTTCCCTATCTTTAATTCAAAGAAAGCTGTACTTGATTTTATGCTAGCTGATAATTTTATACATGTAGCTGTTGTTTGCAGCTGCTATGTTGTTTGCAGTAGAATTAAGCCCTGCTACCAGACCTAAGAAATTCTGGTATGAATAGTCTTTTCTCTTGTTGCTTCATCTGTTCAACCTATCTCCACCCAATAATAAAGAAGAGTTTGTTGGTAAACTACTACAAGTTACAGTTCCTTGAGAACACTTATAACTCATCTGTTGAATTGTGGTTTTCCTTGAAACTATATGGCCATTTGTTTGTTCTAGGAAGCCACTGAAACAGGCCATTATAGCTCACTCCAAGGAAAAATAAAAGGACCTGCCTTTACTGCAGTACTGGTGACTCACTGGCTGTGAAGCAGCTCTCCTGGAAAGGAGCTGGAATCTCCTTAAGCAGCAAGCTGAGCATGAGCCAGCAGCATATCCTGACAGAAAAAAAGGGCAACAGCTTCCTGGGTTGTATTAATGGGAGCACAGGTAGCACACCCAGGGAAGGGAGTATCTCCCTCTATGCAGCGTTTGGTGGACTGCATCTAGAATACTACATCCAGTGCGGGAAAGACATTCACAAACTAAAATTCAGCAGAGGCTACACTCAGGTAACTGGGAGCTTGAGTACATATCCCATGAGAAAAGGCTGTAGAAACTGAACTTGTCCAGCCTGGAGAAGAGATGGCTTCAGGGGAAGCTAATAGTTTTCCAATACCCACATTGAAGTTAGCAGACAGATGGAGCCAGGCTCTTAATGATGGTGCAGAGACAATGGGCAATTGAAACATCAAAGGTTCAGACTGGACGTAGGGAAAACATTTCACCATGAAGACACCCAAGCTTTGGAAAAGGTTGCCCAGAGAGGTTGTGCAGCCTCCATCCTTGGGGAATTCAAGGCCAAACTGAGTAACTTTATCAGACATCATAACTGACGCTGATTTGATTAGAATCTAGAAAACCCTTGAGGTCCCTTCCAAATTCAATTATTCTCTGATCCTATAAAGCCTTCCCAACACAAAATATACTGATCTGTTCATAACATATATGTAATACTTTGCTGGCAGCTAATACCAGCATGCTTAAAAGATCCAATGTGTTGCAAAATACTTAACTGAGCAGGTATGACCTGTGTGACATAAAGTTTCTATAGCTTATAAAGTTTACCGCATCCTTGCAAACCACCAAACTCAGTATTAAAAACTGTAAGATCATCAAGCTATGAACAGTTGTATTATTGAAAGATCCCAAAAGGTCTAATTGTTTCTCCAGTGTTTTCCCTGGTATCCTGAGGGTGTACAACAATGATTTCCATCAGTACGTCTTCATTGCAACATGCTGCATGGCGCTTCTCATGTGGCTTTTCTTCCTGTTTACTTAAATCTTGTCCTCATTTCCTGCAGGAGATGTAGGATAAATGGAAGAGAACTACTGGCCATTACTGCAACACTCCCAGTTATCTGAAGGGTTTTGAAAGCCCACATGTGAATTGGAGCTGTAATAGTCCCAAACAGATAAATTATGCTGTATCACAGGCTCAGTGAAAGAGTTATTTTACTGTTCTTAAGATACAGTTGTTCTTCAAGGGCAAGTGTTATCTTTGATGAAGGCTTTTTCTCGTGTGTGAATGGATTTTCCATTAATGTCAAAAGAAAATACAGGAAAAGCTGTGTCCCTTTTGCTTTCTTTAAATGGTAAATGGAATTTGACCTGCCAGAAGTGCAAAGCACAAGAAGAAGGGTTAGGATTAAGGAGTTTTGCTGTGATAGAAACATGCCACTGTTAGGCAATGTTTTGAAGTCACTGAGCAGAAGAGCATCTAAATCTCTGAGACACCACCCCAGCCTGGAGTTGCCCTGAAGCTCTTACTGTAGGTTTACTATTCAAAGTCACAATTGAGACTAAAATCCAATGCCTTCAAAGCTCTTTTTCTGCAGGTTTGGTTGTTTTTTTTTTCATCCAGCTAGTATTACCTTTTGAGGCTAAACAGTTGTGTCAGCTGCACGTACACACATCCATGCTTCACCAGCTGGTTTCATGGTTAACCAGCTCTGGACCCACTCCTGCATGGCTGTCATTGTCTATAGAGTATCCCCTACCTACCTAATCTCCAAATGCACAACCTCACCCTATTTATGTTCCATTTTAAAATAAAACAAATGGTCTTGAGAAAGCATTTAGTTGCTTCTTTCCTCTTGACCTTGCCCTACCTGCCTATGAGCTATCTCACTGCATTTCACTTACATTCTTCTTGAAGAGTTAACCCTTTGGACTTACTTCTCTTGCAGAGACAATCACTTCAGACTTCAGGACATTTTTTGTGACACTTGATACAGTTCAAGATTAGTATTTCTATAGATTGCGTAACTTGACATCTGTAAGGTTTTCATAGCAGCAGTTTTTAACTGTTGGTTGTTTTTTGAAAATTTTTGCAAGTACTATTTTGAGCATATTAAAAAATTTTTTTGTTATATTTTTCAGTATTCCACCAAAAAAAACACATACATAAAAGTTCCATTAATTACTAGATGGATCATTAAAATGAGGCCAGCCAGTGCTTTTTATTTCAAAAATCTGTATAGTATTTAAATATTTGCAATACAATCCTTATGGAAGGTGAAAGGCTGGAGAGCAGCCCTGTGGAAAGAGATCTGAGGTTTGGGTTGATGGCAAGTTGATAGAAGTTAACAATGTTCCCTGGCAGCCAAAAGAGCCAACTGGTCCTGGGGTGCATCAGGTACAGCATCGCCAGCTGCTTGAGGGAGGTGATTGTCCTACTCTGCTCTGCACTGGTGGGGCCCCACCTCAAGCATTGTGGACAGTTTTAGGTGCCACAATACAAGAAGGACGCCAACTATTAGAGTGTGTCCAGAGGAGGGTGACTAAGATGGTGAAAGGCTTCAAGGGCAAGACTTACGAGGAGCTGCTGAGGTCACTTTTTTGTTGAGCTTGGAAAAGAGAAGGCCAAGAGGTGGCCTTACTGCAGTTTACAACTTCCTCAAGGAGGGCAGCAAATGGGGAGGTGCTGATCTCCTCTCTCTGGTGACCAGTGACAGGACAAGAGGAAAGGGAATAAAGTTGCATCAAGGGAAGTTCAGGTTGGACATTAGGAAAAGGTTCTTCATTGAGAGGATTGCTGGTCAGTGGAACAGGTTCTCCACGGAAGCCATCATGGCATCAAGCCTGTCAGAATTTGGAGGGTGTCTGGACAATGCTCTTAGTCATGTGGTTTAATTTTAAGTATTCATGCAAAGAGCAGGGAGTTGGACTTGATCCTTATGGGGCCCTTCCAATTTGAGATATTCTATGATTGAGTTATTGGGTTTGCTCAAAAATTCAGGTAGCTGCAGAATTATCACCATCTTCAAAATTATTTGAGATTGACATTAATGAAATATTATTTTATACATGCAAAATATTATACATAAAATATTAATGTAAATTATACAGTAAGTGAACCAAGTGCCTTTATTTTTTATTAACACTAATTTGACTTTCAGAAATTCAGAAGATACAGTTATTTTGAGTAATCATCTATGATGAGTTACATCTGTGTGTAGTGGTAGAAGGTTTCTACTATCAATTTAAATTAATAATGTAATAAATAAGACTGACCCTTACTTATGCGGCAAAACCTTAGTTTAGCTTATTCCAGACTGCTGAATAGTGATATTCCACAAGTCTCAATTCTATTAATTGTACTGGTGTTTCTAAAATTATTTTTTAGGAACAGTTAGAAAGTGAGAGCATGAAATTGAAGCAACTTGAGGACAAAAGCAATCAAAAGGAAAGGAAGCTTTTATCTATTATTTCCAACCAAGAAGATAAAATAAGAAATCTGAAAAGCAAATTGAAAGAATTAAATGAAGCACAAAAGAGTATACAGATGCCAACGTATAAAGGGGAGGTAAGATAAGAAACCAAGCAGAGATAAGATGAAATAGACAAACATTTGTAAATACTTCTTTCAAACATGAAATGTTTGGAATTTATACTGATTATTCTAATAAACGTATTTTAAATTTCAGCACTGTATAATTACTAGGAAATCATTCAAGTATATAAAGTGCATAGAGAACACCATTAAATACATACTGGTTGGTTTGTATTTTAATTATTTTACGTCTTTAAAATTTTTGTGTTTGTGAAAACTCCAGAGTATTATTTCTGGTTTAGAAATTTCAGTTGGAAGTTTTCACCAAGACTGAGTTGATTTTTTCATTTTTATGCCATCCTGTTTTTGTTACAGAATGGCATCCAGAGTGCTATTCTGTCCTTGTAGAGTGCAGTCATTGATATGAATCTAACCATGTGTACATATTTTAGTTAGCTAATTTGAAGTGAACACAGGTAAGGGTAGGAGCACAGCAACACATGAGTTACTGCTATTAGACTTCCCAAGCATTGTTTAACTTACTATGGCAAGCACTTGTAACATGTATTAGTAGGTAGAAGGCAGCTCAAAAGTGTCTACAGGAGATGCAGCTGCACTTCAGTGCAAGGTAAGACACACCTGTAGGCTATGGATCTGTGGTTCTAAGCAATGTACCAGCTTATACAGATTTCTAAGCTTGTATAGCTTAGAAATCAGCTGATTTGGCAAGTGTGATCAAGTTTGTGTCTGATTTAGAGCACATATGAACTACCCAGTTCTAGTGGAGCTGCAGCTTAATGACTGGTTATTATAAAAACGTTCCTTGATGCCTGGCAGATTTAAAACTGTAATACTGGAGTGAACCACACGGTGGTAGTCAAAGTTAATGACTTATTTAAAAACCTGCTAGAACTCCTGACATATTAGCTTGTGATGTGTTCATTGAAAACTTCAGTGAATAAATTAATTTTTAAGACCTAAAATAGCTGGACACCTCACTAACAAGCTTATACAAAATATGTAATCCTACCTTATACATGATTGAAAAAGAATTACAGCCAAGCAATAATCGTAGGACCAGTTCCCTTTCAAGGGAGTGTGAGCAGGGGAATGCCACACTGCATTAAACTAAAAACTTAAACTGAAAACAGGAATTCCACACAAACAGTAAAAAACTGGTTTTGTCGTTTTGTGAATACTTTGATAGTTTCCAGGAGGACTAGGTGAAGGACCCCATGACATTTTTATTCATATCAAGATGAAGCGCAAAATTTATACGCTAATGTGTGCTCAATATTTTCATATTTTACTTCAAGGTGAAAAGTAAGAAAGTTGTTCCAGATAAGCCTGAATTATCTCTAGGGATCTCTGGTATTTCACCTATGTCTGAAAGGTAACTACTTTCACAGCATTTTTTAAATTTGCTTTTATCTTTTCTACCATTAAATAAAGCCCTCTTTTCTACACAGTTCCTTAAATGGATGGGGGGAAGTGGGGAGCATCAAATCAAAGAGCTAAGTCGTAAGGCCATCAACTATGTGGAATCCTAGCTGTAGCTTTACAAATGTGTAGGGATAGGTTGGGAGGAAGAAAAATAGCCACTTGATTCAGCAGGAGGTTAAATTCTGGGAAACAGCAGTGGATGTTAATGCTAGAGTTTGGATAGGCATTAACTCCCTTGCGTTAACTCTCTTCAGGACGGGAATATACAACCATAATGGATTAACTGATGGCATCACAGCAGAGAAGCCTGCTGTGCTGCTAGGAGGAGGTTTGATAGTCAGTATGAAGAAATAATTCTTGGCCTGATCTGTCCTAAGTGAGAGAGTTTGAAACCAGGTTTATCTGTAAGCTGAAGCCAGCCAGCCCCTGCAATGACCAAGGGACCAAAAATTGTAGGTTTCCTAAGCAAGTGTTCCCTCTTCTGCCAGGGATTTCAGAAAAATATTGACCAAAGTCTCAGGTTTGCATTTTTCATACAATAGGCACTTTTAGCAGCTTTGCTGATGTCACGTAGAAGATTCTGTAAGGTGAGGTTAGGTGGGTGTTAAGGGAAAGTATGGTAAATTCTTGCTATCTCCTTATTCTTTTGCCAGACATCTGCTTTTGACCACTCCCAGACATAGGCTAGGTGAACTACATGGGTCTTTAGTCTGGCTTACTACTCCTTTATGATAAGAGAGAAAATAATAAGACTATGATGTGAGAAAGGCTTGTTTGTCTTTACCAATTTAAATCTAAAAAATGAAAAACCTTTACCTGTCTTCTGTCTCCTTGCTCTCAAATAGCTGCCTTTCTTTACTGTTTTCTTGGAAAAAGGTATGTGACTGGTAAGATTGCTGGTAATCTTACACTAGTAAGATTATAGTGTCACAAATGTATAGCAAATTAAGATTACTTCTTCTAATAATACGTATATTTTAAAGCTCTGATTAGAAACGTGAGTCTTTTTTAATTTGTTATTGATTAAAACATCTGAAAAAATCGTCAGAATGTGAATGTTAACAGTAGCAACTTTTACTCCTTCTGCAGGTCTTTTTTTTAAATGAGATACAAATAGACATTTGTGTCTTCAAAAAAAGAAGCACAACAGAAGTAGGAACACAGCTTGATTGCTATATGAATAAGCAATAAAAAAGGAAAAATCACTGGATTAAAGAAAAATCCCTTTTGAGGTCTTTTGATACAAAAATGCAAAAGAGAGCACAAATCCAATTTCACTTTTTCATCCTTAAAATTGATTTTATAAAATCCATGATATTCTGCTTAGAAATATAAATAACTCAGCAAGTTTATCAAAATTTCACAATGGAATTTTATGGATGCATCAATAACTGAGTGACACAGTGCCTTTGGTTAAATGAACTCACACCAACATGAACTGTTTTTACCATTCTCAGTGCAGATAACTAAATATCAGGTGCCCATATGATACTCTGGAAAAGATATAATAAAATAAATCCTTCAAAGTAAAAGGAAAATTCATATGATATTGTATGAAACAGAGTCGGCATGAGTTTACAAGCCCCTCTCCAAAATGCCATGTAGCAGGAATGGAAAGAATAGTAACAAATGCTTGTGTGTTCCTTCTTCTGCAAAGTCTGAAGTGCACAGACAGCAAAGTCTGAAGTGCACAGTAAACAACTAATGTTGATAGTGGCAGCATCTTATTTTCCCTAGAATGAAGTAGAAGCAGTACCCTTGGGAAAGAGGAACTGTTCCACCAAATACCTGAGGGAACTGAAAGACTGTATTTTGGGGACAGTCCTTGCAGAGTCAGTTCCTAAGTTCAAATGTATGTGTGTATGATATGACTAAACAGCATTTTGACAACATTTTCTTTTCCTTTTTCTGCTTGCTTTTATGAGAGCAAAATTATGTATACATATGTTGAGGAACAAGATATCCAAGAAAAGTAGCTTATACTATTGTTTTTCTCTACTTTGTGGGTGTGGCTAGATTAAAGGTCACAACAAGTTGAATTGGTTGAGTCTCTAATTTACCATTTTGATCTTCCAGAGAGACTCTGGAGACTATTTTCCAGGACATGAAAGAAGAGTGTCATCGAATATGTATGCTAGCCAAAGAACAAACAGACCAACTGAGTAAATTTAAGATAAAGCCAGAACCTGAAACTGGTAATATCATACTTAAGCTCTTATTGTGATTCAACTGTTTGAAAGCTTTGCTTTATATTTGAAAATACTGCAAATTACACATACATAGAAGTACTTCCACTGTTTACCATCTGCCTTTTTCAAGTCTGTTCACATGGTGCTCAGTATTTCACCAAGAAAAAGCACCGCCAGTTTTGGCATTCTATGACGAATGCTCCAAATCACATGCTATAAAAGACAGTCATCACATCAATGGCTCTTGTAATTGTTTTGTCCCTTGGAGTGAGAGGCAGGCACTTACTACATGTGATATCCCATCATACTGTGTGAATGACAGCACTTGCTTGCTTCTAATTTAGCTGTCAGTTCAAAAGATGTCTGCTATGAATGTCTCTGGCCCCATATCTGTTATAGGAAAAATGCCGGACTGAGGAGAGTCAGAGAACTTATTTTCTAGACTTCCTTGTGCAGACTTTTGAATACTGTTTTGTTATATGAGACAAGAGCTTAACCCAACACCTCCTGAAAACAAAAAGACTTGATTTTTGTTGCAACTCTAAGAGATCCTGGATGACCAGTTCTGCTAATGCTTACCTTTAATATAATGTAAGCTACTGTGGGTATTCCCTACTAGCTTTTAGTAACAGTAGGATCAGACTCTTAAGTAATTTCAATAAACACCTGCCAAACTCACACAGTTGATGTAAAAGATGCTGATTTCAGCACTTGCTTTTAATTTAGGTCATCCATTACTGTAGTTTTGTTACATGAAGTGCTAATGTGTAGCTTTGGCTTCAAATTGCTATGCTGAACTGTATTGTTGTATTCTGATTGTACATTAATAACTTTGGGTTTGGGGGTGGGAGTTTTGGAGGTTGTGTGTTTGGCAACTTACTGCAGAATGAATTTGGTTTCCCTAAAGAAGTTCCTAACCCAACTGTGTGAAAAGCTATGCATGATATATATTTAATCTGTTTGATTTCTGTTACTTCTGTGTTCCACTTTACTGCAATATCTGAGTCATGTCAGAAGGCTGCTATAAAATCAATGTGTACTGAAGTTGTTCTCTCACCTGATTAGGAATAACCATGTATGTTATTATCATTTTTGTTAATAAAGTGCTGAAAATGAAGGGGGAATTCTCAAAACAAGGGAAAATATGGTCCCATTTCTGAATAGTTATTCAGTTTAAATATTTAACTAATTTGGAAACCAGTGGGAGTTTGGTACCTGAATACCTTCTAAAATCGTGCTCATGGTGCCTAGCATGTTCTTGGCACTGTGTGAAATGATTTGGGTTCCAGCTTCTATTTCTGCCAGAACATTCAGTAAATATATGCAAGTGTTAAGAGTATGGGACAACATAATTTTCAATAAAATGAAAATGTTTATAGCCATAAATCAAAGAGAAATAGAATTACTAGAACAGGATTATTTCCATTTGTTTCTGTTCTGGTAGTTTTTGTGTCAGAGCTAATGCCTGTGACAAAGAACTACACCTCAATCTGATTTTAAAGAGGAAAAATAACAGTTAAAAAAGCCAAGAAGGAAGATCAAAAACCTCTCAGAAAAAATACCCCCAACACCATATCTTTAATAAGTATACTTCAGTGGACTATTTAATGTTGTCTTCATTCTTTCTTCACAGAAATACAGTTTTCCATGCCGATACAGTGTACTGATAAAACTGATGAACAAGCAGAAGAGCTTTTTAAGCCTCGGGTTATAAAGGATATAAATAGAGGTGCATCATGCATCACATCTATCACACCAAGAGGAGTGGGCCAAGATGAGGACAACAACTCTGTAGAATCACTTTCTAAATTTAATGTCAAGTTTCCACCTACAGACAATGACTCTGCTTTCTTGCAGAGCACTCAGGAAAAACCAACAGTTCCATGTACCGGTATAGCTGAAAACATGCTTCAAGATCATCATTTTAACCTGGAGCACAGAGACCGTGCTGTTAACCTCAGTAAATTGGAACCTAACTCATTTGAAGCTCATGGCATTGATCTCATGACCTTAACTACTGTTGACAAAACAAACCCCCCAGATCATGCAAACATACCTGTAGAAAATATCTGTGACAAACCATGTTCAAAAACAATAGACAGTGGTTTCACATTTGTACCTAAGCACACAAACCAGGGTGCACCTGAAGTACTTTTTTCTTTAGAAGCTGCTGGAACAACTGTCAGAGGTCCTCATCAGGTATCTTTCTATAATTTCTGTACCTTTCAAAAAATAGTAATGATTCGGAGACACACTTTGCAAAGAGCTTTGAGATAGGACTAATATTTTCTATGAGATATCAGTCTTTTTTTTTTAAGAAAATATCTCTTGCCAGTTCTTCTTCCTAATACTGGTGTTTGTGTACAAGTCACTTTTCCAGTGAAAGGACAAGAATTTAAACAGATGTAGGCACTGGGTGCTTGTACAAATTTCAGTTCATCTAGATATTAATTGCTTCTATATCTATTTCAAAGCTGTCATTAATCCTAAGTTGCCCTGTAGATTGCTTTCTTTCTACCCTTGATCTCAGTTGAATAGGGCACATATTTGTTTTAATTGTTTTTCATGTACAGCAGAAAATATGAAAAATGGACTAATTAAAAAGCTGAACAGATAAATACTTCCACTATGCTACTTTTTATCTCAATCTGAAGTATAAACAACACTCTATTCCTCTCCTCTAAGAAAACTGAAATTTCATCGTAGGAGGAAAGCATATTCATTTTTTCAAATGAAGAAAAGTTCACTAAAATACTTTATTTTAGGCTTATGTAGGTAACTGGGACTTGAATTTCAGTTGTAGCTTGAAGTCCATGGCACCTTCTGAAAAAAAGGTCCAGTTATAATGCAGAAAAACATTTTGGCAGATTCTGACACTCATGATTCTGAATACTTTGCTTCTTCTGTGTAACATCCTGTCTCAGCTAAAGCCGGAAAAATTATGGAGCTTTATAGACTGATTTTCTGTTTGTTTTTTTCTGTGGCTTTTCTCACACCTTGTGAAAGGACAGGTTTTCAAGACTAAGCAAATAGTGATATTTAGGAATTCTCTGAGGGTGTATTTCACATATTTTTACTATTAACATTGATGTAGTTTTGTGTTCTTTCCTAATGGCAAGGTACGTGCAGCAGAAGAGCTTTACCTCTCCATTTGGCCACTGCATGGCATGCAAAACTAGTGTTTGGAAAGTGTTTGTAGGATGATAGCTTTGATGTTTTCTTCTCATAAAATTTAACTAGTCTAGTTTAATTTTCTATTACAAACCAGTTTTGCACGAAAATTTTAAAGCATGGAAAGTTTGCTGTTCTTCATCATAGTATTTTAATCTATAAGCCTGACTTTTCAAAAGGTATTTTAAATATCTATTTGTAATATAGGAGATCTCCATTCTATACTAACTTATTAATCAAAGCTTTTATTGTCTTTTATTTTTCCTTGGGTCCTCAACTCAAGTTGTACTGAGTTAGACAAATTAAAACATTTATTTTATTGCTGGTAGAATTGCTGTGGAGCTGTGAAGCATTCACTCCATTGCTTGTTACTATTCTCTTTTTCTGTATTGCTTCTCCAGCTTGTGCTTTTGCTAGTTAGTCTGTGTATTCATTTTTCAATAGATGGCACCCTGCATTGTACATTACAGCAAGTGAAACAGCTGGTATGTGGTTATAAATTGATAGGGGAGCGTGCAACTTAAAAAGTACAGGACAGTGGTTGAATAGCAATAAGCCTTTGATCATTGGTATTTCTTCAAAATAAGGAAATTAATTTGGAGCCATCATCTTTTAAAATGTGAATTATTACGTTGTGGAGAAAAACCTACTAATGCTAACTTAGAGAAAAAGAAAGTTAATGGTGAACTGTTTCAGTGTTTGTAAGTCATACCTACAATAGCACTGCATTGATTAAAATGTTATATCTTATCCACAAGCTTGTTTGAAATAAGCCAATATTACTTTAGAATCCATTAAATGTACATCTGTGTGTGTCAGTATATTTAAACATTCATCACCTTTATTCAGCTGCCTTCAAAATAGATTTTTAAGTATTTTTCCCAGTGAATTGGTCTCAGCTCTAGAGGTTTTTTCCTGGCTGTTAATCGTGCTAAAGATTTGATTCACAGATAATATGTATGTAGATTAAAATACTGATTTTTTTTAAAGGTACTTGTATAATGCACTTTCCACTGTGTTAACCTTAGCAAAATTTATGCATAAACTTTTTCTCAGTATTTTTGCCACCTCTCTAAGGAGTGCTTTTGCTGCTTACAGCTTTTATCATCCCTTCCAGTGGTGAAGCTCCAATATGAAGGAATTATATACCTCTTTTTTTTTTCCTACCATAGATAAAACTTTCAAGTATTTACTACATATGTTAACTTATAAAATGGAAAACCCCATAAATGCAATAGATTTGGCAACAGTAAGTTCTTGGAACTGCTCTCACTTGGTGTAATAAATTTAGCTCTTTCCTTCTCTGTGGATACTAAATCTAAAAACTCAGTACTGTTTTCTTAGGATGTAATTTTAAAAAAAAAAAAAGTGACTGAAAAGAGCAGCAGATTACAATAAATATGGATATTAGTGAACCTAGGATTTTACAGGCTACATTTAACAGAGACTTTCATATAAATGCACATTTTTATGTATTTGCAGCTTGAGGGGTTTGTTTCCATCAAAATTATTTCTAAATATGTTCATGATTTTAAGAGCAAATCAATAGTCTATTAATCTGAATATTAATGTTTCTGGAATGGAACACCTACTTAAATGGATCCTATTCTGGAAAGGGTATTAAGTACATGCTTAGCACTCAAAGAAAGAAATGGAAGTGCCTGCATCTGTGAGTTGCTGAATGAGTATCTCCCCTTGTGCTTCCAAGATGAGAAATAGTTTTTACAATACTATTTTATCTTTTTTTAAAATGGTGCTTTATGTCATAAGATATCAGAAACAAGTAATTCTGAACACATTTATGTAGTGTGTTTAAGTGTGTTAACTTACGTTTAAGTGTGTCAGTGTCTAGATAGATTTAATATGCAATTTACACCAGCAACATACAGTAAGTAGTCTTTGAGCTGAAAAAAAGTGGTGTGATTGCACTTAATTACTAATTAGTCAATTTAATTATATGGATTGCTGACCATAATGAAAGACAGTAAATCTGCTATTGCTATGTGATGAGCTAAACACTTTAAATACAGAATAGGCAGGAAGTTGACTCCCAAGAAGTTCAGGGTGGTTTACAAAGAAGGTTTAACCACTATGAAAGCCAGGTTAGTTGTACAGTGGGTTACCATTTGAAGAATAAACAGTAGTTTCTAACTATTTGACATGATGAAATTGGAAGAAAAGCTGAAAATTAAAAATCTTGGGTAAGTATCAGTAGCAAGAAATTTAAAACTTCTAAGGAAACTACTTTCTAAAGTATTCTTGCTTGCCTTTCCATGTGCAAGTGAAGCAAGAGGGAGGAAAACTGAGCCAAAAAAAACCCTGTAGGGTGCTCTTCTAGGTTCCCCCCCACATAGAGCTCATACCAGCTTGCTGCCATTCTGTCTACTTTGCAGTCACATTTGGCTTTCAATTTACTCAAAATCTGATTGTCTTGGCCATATAACATAACTATTTACTTATCTTGTGTTGCTAATATTAAAGTAATGAAACTTGACTTTTAACTTTACTTTGAACACTGATAGAAGACTTTTTGGTGCGTAGTTGGTATGAATCTAAATAGTGTACACTTAGTCTGTAGGCTTAAGTGCCTTGAATTCCACTGTCAGATGAAAAGACTTACTGGCTTTAAACTAACCAGCTCAGGGACCAAAAGCAGTGCAGCTGCTGAACTGAATACAGCATAGTTCACAGAATTGCCTGAATGCATGGATATGTATTCACATGGTCCCAGCAAGTTTGATGCTGTCATGACAGAAGGAATCCCAAACCAGATTATTTGAGACACATTTACACCAAAAGGCAGTCCAACCAAATAAGTACCTTAAGCTATATGACATTGCTCTAATAATTTTATAACTAAACTGAAAACTAATTATGTGTCAATAAGAATGGAAATAAAATAGGAATCATATTAACTCTCTACAAGAAACATTTTATTCTAAGGTAAAAATGTATTTTCTCATTTCTGTTAAATGACCACTGTGTACTATGACTTCTGTAGTAAAATACTGAAGTGCAAACTTAAAGAAAAGCTTCAATATGTATCAGACTGATATTACAGACTTCTGCTTATAGAAGTATTTATCATTAATAGATACCAAGGTATTTTAAGTATTTGCAAGGATAATGTGTTTATAGAACTTTAAAAACACCAAAGTCCTATCTTGTTTGGTTTTTTTTAAATAAGAACTCTCTAGTTAATGTCTCTGATTAGGTAGGTGTAAAGGATACTTAGTTTAAAGAGGCAGGTATTTTTTATATAAATATAAGCTACAGCATAATGCAAACCACTTGGCAAGCCACAGCAATAATAATTTTCTGTTTCTTTTAGCTCATTTGGCAGCCTCAAGACAATGATTTGCTGGCACAAGCATATGCAGACTCTGAACTGAATCAGTGTGGAATATGTGAATTCTGTCAAAAAGTTTTCCCATCATCTCTAACATCTAAGGAAGATTTTCTTCGTCATCTGAATTCCCACTTTAAAGTACAGTCTTAATGTATGAGAATTCAATGGTTCACTGTTTTTGCATACTTTTTTTTTATTCAATCCTAAGAATTTAATAATTAAGACTTCTTGTAACAAGAACTCATGACTGAAATTGTTTGTCAGATAAGCACATTTTTAGTTGTCTTTTGACAAGGTAAAATGAAATTAAGTTGCTCAGTACTGTAATTCACATTATTGCTTGTTATGCTTCACTATTAACTTCAAGAGTGATGTCAAACACTTTTGTTTCCAATTAATCTTTGCCTGATAGACCCAAAGTCACGATTATATTTATGAGTGTAGACTTGCAGGATTAATGCCATAATGACTGGTAAAATTGGTGTAATGCTAGGAAATTTTTTTGCAATATCCAGTGATGTGATTCTCCTTGAAGTAAATGGAAAGAGAAATAAGCTCTCATTTTCCAGTTCTATTATAAAATTTGCAAATTTAACTTAAAATAGTGAACTTCTTAATTCAGATTCTTGTAAAACTATCACAGTGAACTGAATGCCAAGTGTGCCAAAATTAGAATAGGCTTGTTCACCAGTAACCTAAATGAATGGTTGACTTTCCCAGATGAACTGTTTACTAGAAAGAGTAATCAAAAACAGCACGTAAATTACCCTTTTGCCAAAACATAGCAGTAATGATTTTATGAATATGTGTTACGTGTTATAAAAAGAAGTAATTAATTTGTTCATGTACCTTTCTGTCTTTAATAACTACTAACAATGCTTTCAGGGAAAAGTTTATATTGGTATGAAGGATAGAAAAGGTTGAATTTTCCCTGAAATTAGTACCACCAAAGATTATTTGCCTTTCCTTCTTGTCTGCTATGAAGGATTGCTCAAGTCTGGTACAGACTAGAAAGGAAAGGCAAAAACCTACTCACCTACATCTGTGTCTTCATTTTTAACCTGAATATGCTTAGCAGCTTTCTGAATGCAATTAAAATTTGTGTTTAGCTGAAACATTGCAGTCTGATAAAGTTTGCACATTTTCTGAATTTATTGATATAAAATTAAAAAGTGGGGGGGTACCAAATATTTTAAATTAATGATAAAGGGTGCTTGCTTTTTGCATTTGAACTGAATATGGGGTTTAGTCCTGAAATTTGATAATTAGCATTAATATTTTCATGGCAGCGAAGCACAACACTTTCTCTTTTTAAAGGTTTGTTCGCAGGTGACAAATTTCTGGAAGAATTAACACCTGCATAATTTTTAGAAATGGATTTTTCTGCAATTATTTTCTCTATTTTAAACATGTCATGTTTGTGACGGGCTGTCAGCAGAGCGTACTGTAATAAACAGCAGTGTACAGTGCATGTCTGCTAGATGACCTGGAGAAAGAGTTTGGTGCTATTCGGGGCTCTGAACCCCCCGCCGGTCCCCAGCGCCGAAGAGGCGATGTTCGGCCCTGCACTCGCCGTGCGACACGTGAAGTACCTCCCCGGAGAGCACGGCTGGGGGTGGTTCCCGGGAGAGGCACAAGTTCCAGGCTTGGGAGGAGAGAAGGGGATTCGCACATCTCCAGCCAGCCCGACACACAACATTGACTCGGCCTCTCAGCCGTGAAATTCGAGCTCAGAAGCTCACGTTATTAAGAGATGAACAAACTGCGAATCACCTTTGAAGAAAATAAAGTCATCTCTTTCTCCCCCCGCCCTCCATGCGTGGATGCGTTTTCCCCAAGAGCCCTTGTGCAGGCAGAGCGGGGAGCCCTGGAGGCAGCCGGGGGTCCCCCGCAGCCCAGGGAGGGCGGGAGCAAGTGGGGGTAACACGGCTGACCAAAGTCTCGTCGACCTGCAGAACCCATCCGTCTCCCACTGTGAGAACTCCTGCCTAGTGCGGCGTCTTAGGAAGCTTTTTAATCCTGCGTGCGTAAAACTGTCGCTGCCTGAGGGCATCGAGGCAGGCTCACCGATCAGACCACTGCGAGGGGTACCAGGCTAGTTTTTAAATAAATAAATAAATCTCACGCTAAGCAGTTGTGAGCGACTCGAAGTGGGAGGCGAGTGCGGTCCCTGAGTGGGCCCCATTTATACAGCTTTCCTGGAGGAGGCTGTTGCTGCCAGCACGGACATCTGCTTTATTACACTCACCAGAGGAGGCTCAGTATTCCTCCCCTGCGCTCCCTCTTCCACACAAGAGGAGGCTGAATCCAAATGGGAAGCAGAATTTCATTAAAAATATTAAATATGGTGGAAGGAACTTGAGAGGAAAGGAAGAGCAGCAAACTCGTGCCAAGGGGTGCCACCGAGTAGCTCCTGCCTCAGGACCGGCGGAGCCGCTCCCGGGGCAGCCCCGGGCCTGGAGCAGTGTCGGGGCTCAGTACGAGTTCCCCCGTCACCCCGCCCTGCTCTGACGGAGCGCCACGCGTGAACCCCCCCGCGCACAGCCGGCGTTCGCGGGCGCTAGCGGGGAACACCGCTCCCGTTTCCTGTCGGGAGGTCCCTGAGGGAGGGAGGGAGGGATGCTGCGGCGGCACGGCTGCCTCAGCCTGCTGGGAGGGCTCCGTGCCGCCGGCCGGGCAGAACACATGTAGCTCCTCTGTCTCTTCGGCTAACTCGACAGCTGCTCGTAGCTCCAGTAATTAGACTGTCAGTGCTTGTTAGAGGAGAGGAAAACGCTCCTGTGACAGATTCCACGAGTCCTCTGTTTTTTAAGATCTCGCAGAAATCACCAGAGCATTAACTGAGATCTCTTATTTCTCTAGCATCAGAAGGGAAGAAGTTCCCTCTGCCATCTTGCCCTCCAATCGTATCTCCCTTCCAACTCCCGTGAAACAGTGAATTCACCCTAAGAGGCTCAGAAAGTTACCTTTCTTCCCTGCCTAACTGGGGTAAAGAGAGAGCTTCCTGGCCCTGTAAACTTACTTCTAAAATCCCTTCCTTTTATTTTATGGCTGTATTTAACAAGGTAACAGCCTTTTCTCCATTAACTGAGTGGAGGAGTCGCTTAAGACATACGATCCTTCCACATCCGAGATAATATTAGTTCAGAGGATGCTCAGGAGAGGCTATTCCCTCTTACGAACAAAAGCACTGGAGGATCAAGCCGAGTTGCTTCTCCCCCACCCATGGTTCACTCAGCAGATGAGACTCAGAGGAGGCGATTTCTTTCCCTTCCTACCGTACATTCCCCTTTCCCCCGCAATCATACAAGGTTAACTCAACAGAGGAGTCTTAATCCAAATGGCAACTGGGATTGCATTTAAAAAAAAAAAAAAAGAGGAAGGGGGAGAAAAAATCAGAAATAGGGAAAGAAAAGAGAAAAAGCAGCAGGCTGATTACGAGGTGTCAAAACTGCCAGGAGCAAGAAGGTGATAGCAATCAGGGGTGAGAAGAGTGCGCCATTCGTGCGGGGCAGCTAATTATCCGTCTCATTTGAGAAGAGCAGCATTCGAGGCAGCAGCGTTCGCCTGCTGAACGGTGACAGATTGGCGCGGAGGAGAGGGGAGGTGTTAAAACAATGGAGCCGGGCTTGCGAGCGCTGCTGCATGCTAATCAGCCCGGCCTCCTTCCTTCCTTCCCTCCGCCTGCCTGCCTGCCGCGATCCCTCCTTCTCGCTGGCCGCATGGCAAGCCCAGCGCGATGCGGCCCCTCCGCAGCAGGCGGCACCGCACCCGGCATAGGTGGTAACCCAGGGAGAGTTCCAGAGCGGCCGCTCAGCGGGGCTGGCGGCACCCGAGGGGACCTGGCAGGCTGATGGGTATCGGTGGCAGATTTCAGACCTGGCCCTTGGCGCCCAGGCTGCCAGGAGCCCGTCAGTATGAGTCCCCGCAAGGGGCAAAGGCGCGCAGCAATTCATACGGGTTCTTCGGGCCGCCCCCTCCGGCACCCCGGTACCCGCCAGAGGACAGGCGATAGCCGGCAGCGCAGCAGGTTGCCCAGTAAGACACAATCTATTGCCGCACCCCAGACCAGGCCCGCGAAGGTGAGGGAAATGCAGAGCTGTGCCAATTACTGATGGACTCCGGGGCTCCGTTGCCCTCTTGGCGCTGCACAGGTACTAGAGTACGGAACGCTAAACATACAGTAAGCAAGTGGTACAGCCTCTCTTCCACCACTGCCTTTTGCCTCTTGGATAGCTTGGCCTTGCTAGCCTGAATGACTGCACCTACACACTGTGCACCTTGTGAGGAGGTACAAAAAGGGCTGGCCTTTCCTCGGACCAGGAAAAGCCATTCCCTTTCACAAACAGTGCAACGAGGTCTGCAGAGACAGCAGAAATGCTTCGTGTGGGATCGCTTTGGCCCTAGCTTCCCAAAGAGTCTATGCTTTGCAGGACTCACAGGGCAAACCCTAGGGCTGGAGCTTTAGCAGCCCAGCTATAGCGAGTGCTCCACTCTACCAGGGAGAAGCAGAGGAATGAGCGTTGGAATGTTTACTCTCCAATATTTCTCAGTTTCCATTCCATCCTGCCCTGAAAGATTTTTGATTACTATACACTTCAAAATAGTATTTATTACAGATTTACATAATCTGTATGTTTTATGTTAAGGCAATAACACATTGATGCTGTACTAGTGAAAGGAGTTAATCTAAACTATGTAGTGTCTGCTGTAACAGAGTTCCAACTAAAACATATCCTTGTTTCCTGGCACCGACAAGTAACACATATCCAGAAGGACATTGCCCAGCACGTTAGGTAATCTGCCAGGTGAAGCCATTGCTCGACTCCTGAACCTTCACTGGGTTATGGATCAGCACTTGGCCAAATTAAATGATATGCGTCTGTGTGTAACCTCACATTTAATTTAACAAATGTTATTTCAAATAGCGTGTGCCTGGTTTATGGCAGGATTCATGGGGATGAGCAAACACTGAAAGGGAATGAACTGGTTGAGGCCTGAGGTAAGCAGCATGATAACTCAGGTTGAATGTTATTTAAAATAGATTTTAGTGCAAGTACAACTAGGCGGTAGTAATAGCATTTAAATTTTGTTATTCTAAGTCTGTCGTTGAGTGTACTTGATGAGATTGTCCATGAGCATACAGATGGTGAGATTTTCATGCTTCTGTGGCATACTGACATCTCAGGCTGTAAAAATAAATTCCCAGATCGCTGCAATACCTAAGAAATAGAAAAATGTAGTCCACCTTAATGCTCTACATTTGAATGTTTTATGTTTTAAGGGATTTTATATACTAGAAACACAAGTTTGTGCATATTGCGAAGACAGATTTAATGGATTTACAGTATAAAGCAAAATTTGAGGTAAACCCTGTGCCCTTTTTTATGTGCTTCTGAATTTAGATGCATGGGGGATGGAGATAAAAACTTGCCTTTGCTATTATCTGTATTTTTTTTTAACTGTACCTAAGGATGAAAGGAGGAAGTGAGTGTTCATTAGGTCAAGTTTACTTTTCATTAAAAATTCTTGGACTGTTTCTTTATTTCACATAATTTTCCAACCTTGTCACAGGGTATTTTATCTATTTTGATTATTTATGCTGCACTGAAAGGGTATTTGCATCAAAGACATCTTCTTGAATATAATAACTTTTTTTCCTGCCTAAGAAGGCATAGTGTGGACCGATTCATGCATCAGCCTGTTCAGCCTGGAAACTAACACTGATATTGCTCATAAATAGCCGAGGTAGGCCACCCCTATTGGTTACTGCCTGGTCACAGACAAGGTGTTGTGCTTGTAGATGTCTCCGAGCTGACCGAATTAAAGATTTTAAATAGATATATATAGCAAGGTGATATGGTGAAAATGAGCTAAAAGAAAAACATTTTGCAGAGACAAGTATATAGTTTAGAAAGGTTTAAAACATTCAATTGGTGGAAAAAATAACTACTTGTAAAAACGTGTGTATTTTCATTATGCTTAATTTGCCATTCAAAACAAGTTTTTCTTAATAAGCTCTATTGTTTCTATCTGTTTTGTGAAATGTAATACGTGTGAGACAGAAAGCAGACTCGGAATGTGAATGAGCCTTGTTTCCTCTTTCTCTCTTTCTTTCTTTCGTTTTTAAAATACAACTTTATTCATATTCACAGAGATCTTTAAGTTGAGAAAAGGATTAATGGAATGGGCATGACATTCCTGAGGTTATGATCTGAAAAGATGAAACATGAAATCTTATCTGCTAGTCCTTTCCTATATCTTTTTCCTGTGCAATATAAAAGTGTCCATAAGCAAAACACTCTATAGTTAATAGTTATGTTTTCGCTCTCAGCAGTGACACAAGCTTTGTCAGGTTTTCGCTGTTTGTATGGTTCATTAAAATACTTTAATAAATGACTCGTTGTTTTAAAAAATCACCACACTATCACCCGAGCAAAAACATCTATATCCTCCCAATTCTGCAGTGTCAAAAGTACAGTCTCTCAGGGCAAAAGGTTATGGAGCCTTCATAAAGGTTTCCCATCTGTCATCAAGCGCGACATCAAGCCCTCTAGGTGCTGTGAAAATGATTTTCTTCGGAATTCTCCAGCCCAAAGATGCCATCCTCTTAATTACTAGCATTTGAGATAAGGAACGCCACTGAATTCCCTGAAGATTCACAGAAGATATGCAAAAATAATCTCTTCTCTTGCTTGCCTGCCAGGGCTGCTGTACCTGCCCACAAGCTAGTCGGCTCATTTGCTAGGTAATGATGGATGAAACAAGGCAGCCCGTACAGCTGCACTGCCGCCCCTCCCGACATTGCTGACATGCAGTCATTCGAAGTTTCCTCTTTATAATTGACCGCCAGCAAAGGAGTGAAAAATAATGGTTGGGGGGTTATGTTTTGGGTTTTTTTTTCTTTTAGGGGAGGGTGGTGGTTTGCTGTGTTTGTTTTGTTTGTTTGTTTAGTAATTGATCAACTGCCCTTCTCGCCATCACAAGCCTCCTGTACACGGGTTACTTCACGTACACGGGATAACGGAATAAAACAAGTCCTTGAGACTGTGGTCTGTGAGACTGTTAGAACATCTGCTTAAAACCGTTGCCCTGAAAAAACACAGCAACTATTCCTGAGGTCAGTGTGCATGCAAAAGAGTATACGGACAGCCGGGGTGTGGAGTCGAGCCTTTGTGCGACAAGCCCGTGCCTGCACAGCAGAAAGTGAGCCTCTGGTCGCCTGACAATCCGGTCTACAAATCTCCATTAGCACTTTCTCCAGCGGTGACAACCAGGTGAAAGGCCATCCGACCTACCAATTTATCACCAGTAGAGTGCTGGAGGTTTCTATGGGGTTAAAGGGATTAGAGTAATTGTAGGCGGAGGTACAGAACGTGAAGTGAGCACGAAAAAAAAAATCTCTGTAGTTGTATGCAAGTTCTCTGCCAGTACGGAACCAGCCTAGTGGAACTAGCTGGCTGGGGTGATACCGCTCAGAGCTCACGGAGACCTGGTGATGGATACCTCTGAAAAGGCTTTGATAGTGTTGTAAATCCGAGCAGTGCAGACTACAGTTGTAATATGTGGAAACATGTACATAACTCTGGACATAAGGGTGGAGGCGTAGTAAAAGCCACGTCCAAGCTCAGTAGGATCACTGGAGAGAAACCTCGGGCTCCATGCCATCCGAGATGTGAAAGCCCACAGAGACTCAGCAGCCAAAATCACATACACTGATTTTTTTAATAGAGTTCTTATCCATGTGTCCATTTAACTGCAGTTAATACAGATCAAATAAGCTTGTTACTTATAGATTCCCAGTTGCCTCAAGTGATACAAGGCAGTAGCAACAGGAATATCCTTAATTAGAACAGATTCATCTGATTTCTTTATTCGGGGAGTTTAGTGTCCCTAAGTATTCAAAGAATGAGAGAAGTCTTACAGCATAAAGCCACTAGGTTTAGACCTCATTCTGCCCAGGGAATAGGAACAGCAGGTTTACCTCTACCATTAATACTTCCTTCCGTTCTTATGCATGATTTCTGAAATCTCCTTCAGCACATTATTCCCTGCATTTCTTTGAATTTTTTATTCCATATGATTTTGTGTATACACACGTGCATTTCAGGCAAGAAAAATTGAGAAGACTACCTAGCTGGAAAGTAATATGAAATGTTATAATAATTAGTTATGAAATATCTTCCTACACTTTAGCAAGGTATTAAGAGCTGTCATTTTAAAATTTACTTTGTGTAGTGATAACTTCGCATTATATGCCATGATTGCTAGAGCAACTCTTTGAAGACGTTTGTAGTAACCTGTGAATGCCTCCTCTAAGAGAAGAAAATGCTATAAGCTTTACAAATTCTTTTAAAGTTAGTTTAGTTTTACTTTTTTAATTATTACTACTGAAGTGTGTGCATGTTGCTCCTTTCATGTAGAATAGAAGGAATGCCAAGAAATGCCCACTGACACTACAAACACAGGAAGAAAAGGCAGTTCCTTCAGTGTTTTTTGACCTCACCATCCGCTGGAAAATGGATGCAAGACCTGGAAAGTGATGCAATTCTCAGACTTGTCAGATATCTTAGGGGATTCAAGGGAATCGTATGGCCACCAAATCCAGCTTCACTTTGATTTAGTCAATCTATCATAGAGATCACCAGAAAAAGGTATCACCAGAATGGCAGAAGAGCAATTACCTAGCCCTATGCGTGAAGGTAGCAAGATGATATGGATTGTAAGACTCTCACAGCATTTCAGAAGGTCTGTATTTCCCACTGGGCCTAAGTGACTTTTCCATTAAAGAGTGAAGAAAATGGTTTTTTTAAGAAAATACTGGTGAAGAAAATGTTACTATGTAACAGGCTGGTTGTGTCTTTCGCTAAAGACTTTGTAGGAAACAACAAAGAGTGGACTTGCTAGCTCACTGTCCTCAAAACCAGTACCTTTCCTTTTGTGACATTCCCAAGATGAAGCCAGGAGGGCATTAACTTTCTTTTAAGTAAAATGTTCGTGGTGTGTGGGGGTGTGTTTGTGCTGTGATGGAAAGTTACTTTCTTTAAAAATAAAACTGTTCCTTGGATTTTTTTTTTTTTTAATCAAGGCTAAAGGGGCATGTCCCTTTCTTTGTCTTCAGAAGAAATGGCAGAAAGTTTGAATCTTCTCACTTTCTCTTCTCCAAATAAACACCTTATTAAGATGAGATGTGTGATGTCCCCCAAAAATGAGCAACAGCTTCCAGGTCCAACATGCACAAAAAAACGGCCTTTTCAAAGTATTTTTTAAGAAACAGATTAATCTCAGCCTTTATATTTACAATTGCGAAGCTACAGTAAAACACTGTTAAACTGGGTCCTTAAAGTTTTATTTGGTGGCATTTGGTGTTCACAATGATGAGATGCTGTGAGCAATAATGCAACTCCCATGGAGACCTGTGCCTGAGAGCGCTGGTGAATAGTTGAACTGCCAGGGATGCTATATCAGAGGCTGGGATGTACACTGGACTGACTTTACCATCTTATTTAAATGTGATGGTTTTCTCATTTGTTGCATTGTTTGTATTAATACGAATATTTTGTTATGTTTGTTTTGTCTCCTGGGAGCCAATAAAGCTGTGAAGTTTTTCTTTACACCAAATGCAGCTCTACGGGCGATCAATCAATGGGTAGTTTTTGGATAATCTGCGAGAGTGAGAAATCTAATAAAGCAAGCAACTAAAAAAGGAAAACAAAGTCTATTTTCTGTTAGGTTAGCTACGTCAGGAGTCAGGCTTTCCACCATGCCTTTATAAGATATTTAAGCAGCTTCATTTAACTATCAGGGCAGCACCTCGCTAAATTAACTTTCTGACATATAAAGGAAAAAGTTTAGACACTGTGACCTCGGCAGCAATGTGGGTGACTTACTCGTACAATTAAATTTACTTTGACACTTACATTTTTCCCCACCTCCTCCTCCGCAATGGTGTATGAAAACACACTAATGCGAAATAAGGACCAATCATGAAGTGAGAAAACAAATAAGTGACATTTTAAAATTACTATTACTTTGCTACGCCAGGTATAAAATTAAGAAATAGGTAGAGGAAGACTATATAGTTAGCTTCTAGGTCGCAACAAGGTCCATAGGAAATCGTGCCATTTAATTTCAAGGCAGCAGTTCTCTTAGCACAACAAAATGAGTTATCAACAGATCAAAATAACAATCTGAATTATCTAGCATTAGTGGCTGAACTGAACAGCCCCAGATTACGTGATGAATTGTTAAATTGCGGTAGCATTGTTTTGGAATTGCTAATTAAAAAATAAGTAAACCCCCATGACTCTGGATATGACAACTGAAAATATCCACAAATTATTTAATAAATGAAGCGTCTAACAACTCTAACACTTCCTGCTCGCCTTGTTAATAAATGTAATTTGAGGTAGATTTAAAAAATCTCCCATCTAAACAGTGAATTCATTACGCGACGTTCAGATCTCCAGATGCCTATGGACTCCTCGGAATTAGGTGTTAAATAGACAAAAGTGAACCAAACTGCCTTTAAAAGCACAGCATGACCATGTAATTCTTTTTCCAGTTTGTGGTAAAAAATGATGAAACTTCTTTCCAAGTAGCTATCACCCAGATTTAGTGTGAAAAGTAGTGTAATTGTAATTCACGCCATCAGGGTCTATCACTGATAGACTATCAGCTGTTCTGTAGTTAGGAAGGCTTTCTTTTCAAATAGGAAAGCTGCCAAGTGCTCTGTGATACCTCCAGCAAGCTTATCGGATGGAAGATCGGAGCCAAAACAGCAGCTGCACACATATGCAAATTGGCAATTAATAGTATAACATTCTGGGGAGGGTTTTTTGGGTTTTTGTTTGTTTTTGGATTTTTTTTCCTTGGGCTTTTTTTTATTTTATTTTTTTTTTTATTATGGGAAAGTATAGCAGAGCTACCTTAGGATTAACCTTAACAGTGACAGGGAACTTCTTGCCTGAGCGGCCAAAGAATAATTACCCTCTGGAGAGACTTTCACTCTATTTCACACAAAGATCAAAGCTTTGTTGTCCTGCCGAGTTTGTCTCCGCCGTGAAAGTTAACTTCAGGCGATTTAAAAAAACAAAGGGGATACCTTGTAGCTGCAACTCTCGAAAGCAGGGAATCGTGGCAATTCGCGCTTCCCTCCGCCCCCCACGAAATGTAAAAAAAAAAAAAAAGTAAAAAAGTTAGGTAATTTTGGTTTTTGTTTAGGACGCTTGTCCTCCTCCCTGAAAAGATGTTCCGTGCTAAATGGGACTCTTAGGACCGCGCATTTGTTATGGATACTCTAATCACCGACTAAGTAATTGAAAGGATTAGTATTATATATTTTCCCCAGCCTGCCGCAGCAAACCAGCTTGCTTTATTTAGCCCAGCATGTATGAATACAAGAATCCCAATTAATGCAGTTGCTTGCTTTAGTCAGAACATTGCCTTTCAAAGGATCCTCACATGATCCTTTTCTTGTAATAGGAGGCTGGAGCTGGAAAGGCTTTGCAGGGCTGCTGCATTTCACACCAGCCCGTCCCCTGCGCTTTCTCCAATGTCCGTCCGTCTCTTCTAGGGCAGGCGTGGGGTGATTAACTAATGTTTCCGATAATCTGTGAATTCTTAATAGTCTTATTTTCACAATCAAATATCTCATGGTATTTAGGATTAGGATTCTTCACGAAGGCAGGCCAGAAAGTTTGCTCCTCTCCAGAGGCAGGCGCCTCAGGGAGGGATTTGCGAGGCGCGGCTTGTGCTGCGCCTGCCGTGCGGCGGGAGCTGCCTCCGACCGCCGCCGCTTCTGCCGTCTTTTTCGGCGGCCACGTCCCCTCCGGTGCTGACACTTTTGCATTTTCTGACTCGGTAATTGCGCTCCCAGTTGGAACACGGCCGC